>JAVJGJ010000014.1:120472708-120533863 GCA_035590215.1 Microhierax caerulescens
CCCTTATCTAGTCTGTGGCTCTTTAAAAAACAAACAACCCCCCCCCCCCAACCAAAAAACAACAAACCCCACCAAAAAGCAGGATGTGCAGAATACACTGTAAACTTTCAGCTTCTGTTGAATGCTGCTGGTGAGTACCTTTTACCTTGTAACTACCTTGCAAATACCTTGATTGTGTACGTTTTTTTTATGGAGCCTTAGGTGATTTCACATTGACTAATAGTATATATATGCTCATATAGCAAGAAATGATGTCAGGTCTTGTTATACATGTAATTCATAAATGTACTCTGATTAGAAGAGGAGGAAAAAATATATTTCAGCAAAACAAGTAAATAGACAGCTTTGTGTATCGGCTAGAGGAATGAAAAAGTGACAATCAATATGCAGAATACATTTGATATTGCTCTGTGGCTGCCAGGTTCCTGCTGGCAAGTGAGGATCTCTGAACTCCACGATTCCCCAGCCTTTAGTTGTAGCAATCTTGGAATCTTTATTTGTAAAAGAGAGAAAAGACCTAAGCAAACAAGGGGAATGTAGGTAATAGTGAAGAGGTAACTTCCCGCTGGTGTGAGGACACGCAAGTCAGGGCTGTGTTTGCTCCTTAACGCTGGTGATGAAGCACAGCTCAGCAGTACCTGCCACCATGAAGAGCTGCAGGAGCTAGTCCGTACGGATTGCTCGTTCAGTGGATATTTTGAAATAGGTCTGATAATATTCCTTGATGGGTGGAGGAAACCTAAAATACTGATGGTCGTACTCATCTGTTTAACTGCCGCATATCCAGTTAAGGCATGGTGGGCTGAGATAATTGTTGTGACCTTTCTGTTCATCGATGTGCTTAAAGCAAGCACTTTAACTGCTCACTGGCTTGCGTGACTGTCATTGTTCTGTCGGGCAGTTGATTTGGGGCCATTTTTTAATTTGTCAATATCCTGAAACTTGACGTTTTACAGCTCCTGGAGAATTCAGGAAATTTGGGTTTTACCAAGAGACTCTGATGGAAGTTGGAGGTAGGTAGACCTTCGTGTTTGCAATACAAGTAGAATCTCCTCCCCGAGTCCATAGCAAAATGCAGCTTGAAGCGTGATGCTGCGGTGTTCCCATCATAAAGTTCTGTCTGCATCCCACGTTTCCAGTGTGGCCATGTAATAGGGCAAATCCATCCTTTATGGCAGATTATATGTGCCAATCTCTATTTCTCCAAACTTCAATCAAATTTCAGAAAATAAAGTTTTAATGAGTTGTCATTCCTTCTGGATCTGATAAGAATCTACAACAGCAAGGCATGTTGAGCAAATCTGTCATGAGAAATGAAAAATTAAGAGAGCTCATGTAATTTAAGTCATTGAGCTGATACCTGTACCTCCTGAGGGCTCGTATATAAATAAATAGATCCTCAGCTATATCTGCTGAGGCCCAATGTGTATAACAAAGCATGTCTGAACAGTGCCGGGGAAGTGAGGTGTGACAAGATGTATTAGGTCAGGAATGCTTTCCAAAGGAAGCAGGTCTGTGTGAGTTTTGGTTGCTGGCGAGAAGGATATTTGTGCTGTGCGCATCTCTTGGTGGGGCTGAGGGCCAGGAGTTAAAGGCAATGAGTTTGTAGCACGCTTTGTCTGAGAACCAAAAGGCAGACAGTTTCCCCAGGAATCTTCAAAACTGGAACAGGAGATGTTCACCTGCCAAAAGACAACTCAAAAAAGCTCCTGGGACAAGGTACAAAACCTGCAGTTGTGTTGGCTCAGCAGTACCTTTGTTCAGTATTGACTTTTCAGCCATCAGTAGTGTGTTTGGAGCACAGCCTTAACTGCTCAGTGACAGACTAGGGTAAAAGGGGCAGAAGGCAGTGATGCCTTAATGGGTAGTAATGAAACACCTCCTTGGCATGCTGAAATGTGCACGTAGCAATGTAAAGTACGTGACTCTGCCTGAGCTCTGAGCTGCATTCAAAGGTGGGATGTAGCACCCCAATGATGCAAGTCATTTGTAACCACTTACTCCCATTGCTGTCGTTTCTGACCACTTTGTGAAGTAGATGGTTGTCTTCCTAAGGTTCCTGAGGCAGAAAGACCTTTGCTGTCTCACTTCTTCCTGTTCCAAGGTCTTCCTTGCTAACCATTGTCTTTCTCTGTTTAATCAAATGTTCCAGCATCTTTTTGATTGCTGACTTATATCCCTTAACACTTTTTTCTTTGCATAGAACATCTCCAGTTTCTTCTAAATCTGGAAAAAGCAGATCTCATCTGACCTTTCACACCCCCCATTCCCCTTTACAGATGCAACACCAATTTCTTCTGTTGCCTTCCTCTGAGCGATTCTGCCACTTTCCTTTACACCCTTTCTTATCCCCATGCTTACTGTTATCCTATTGACTTTGGCTCTTTCTTTTTGCATTGCAAGTTTTAGCCTCCTCTTACTTAGAGAAAAAACCCCCAAACCTTCATCAGATACATGCAAATAGATTAATTAGTTCCAGTCTTGTCTCTGAGTCTTGTCTCAGCTCCCTTTCATCTCTTAAGCTCTGTCTGTGTTAATTCTCTCTGGTCACTCTCCTCCAGTTCCAGCTGAAATCTTCCTTTTCAGTCTCGCTGACACCTGGCACAGCACAGAAGCGAACAGCTGTGAAGCCTGTGCTCATCTCTTCCCAGGCAGAGCTCAGAAAGGATACTTCATCTTCATCATCCTTGTCTGATCAGCTTCTTCGCTTGGCAAATCTGTGGGTTTTGCTTGTTTTCCTTACTTTACACCTCATTTCTAGATAGTGCTGCCTAACACACATGGAAGAATCACTTCTAGACTGAGAGTTCACCTCTGCTGTGGAACCAATTCCTCTGAGACAGACTGGACCCTTGGCTTGTTTCTGACACCTTTCCATGGATCTCTAGCCTTCATTTCAAGTTTAACATGGTTAAAACAATTTCTGTTCCACTAAGCTTTCCCTGCTTTCTCTGTCCTTGCTCGCTGTAGACCGTATTTCCACTTTCTTTGCCAGGGCTGTGCCTCAGAGCACTGCTCTCCATCCAAGCCTTTCCCTCCAGCTTGTTTGGGATGTTGGCACCCATCTCCTTGGATTACCCCCAGTGCTTTGGCCTTGCCTCAGGGAGTGTGGTTCTGCCACGCACCGTGGTGAGGAATCAGGACAGGCAAGGAGAGAATCGTTTCTTGGTGTGACGTTCTGTTGGCAATGATGTGTACAGGTAGGTTAAAACAAATGTGCTCGATACAGTCCTATGCAGATGGGATTAAACTAATATGAGATTATTTAAATTTTCCTTGACACTTCCTCCACCTTTTTCTCCTACCTGGAATTATCTGCAAGATGTTTTGTCTTTTGTGCATATAACAGTAGTCTGTTAGGATCAGACAAGAGTATCCTGTAAAATTGATCTTCTGTGAGTTCCTTGAAGCTCATCCCTGTGGTCGGGCCTGCATGTGCTTTGTGGTCTTGTGGTAGCCTGCACTGAATGTTACGGACTCTTGGTCATTCATGATAATTTTGCATTATCTAAAATGATGGTATATGTTGAGAAAGGGAAGTGCTAGAGCAACTGACACGAAACTCATCTCCCAGCTTTAGAAGAATTGATATAATACTGTTATGAAGGTCTCACTTCAAGAGAACTTTATACAAAGCATCTGCCAGAGGTAGCTTCACTGTGTAAAAGCCATCCCCTTGAGCTTTGGTGTGGTGGTGCTGCTGCTGCGGGACTGTTTATAAAACATTTCAAGTACTCAAAGGGTAGAGATGTTAATTAATCATTGCATTTCCTTGTGTGGTGTGTGTGTTTATGACTCCATCCCGTTAATTAAGGAACGGAGCCAGAGAGGCAAGGTGGTTTGGCAAACACTACTGTGTACTAAATAAGAAACTTGCAAATTAGGCAGTTGAGAGAGAGGAAGGTAATCATGTTACAAACTTGCAGACTATGCCAGGTTAGCAATAGGGGGATGCTTCATTTTTACATCCTCAGTAGAAAAAACGCAAAGCATTAAACCCAACATTTAACACTATAAAACCCAAGTCTGATATTTCAGTCTGTAGGACTGATCCAAAATGTGTGAATCTGCTTTTCAGATCTCTGCAGACTGCAAGAGACTGAAGACTGGGTATTGAGATCATACTTTCCTTTTGAATTTACTGTAAAATTGAAGATTTAATCTGTTACACAAAGCTGCAAGATTATAATCATCTTTGTGCAAGCTTTGCGTTGGCATATGGGTTTTAATGGATGACTGATAATTCTTTTATCAACTCATTTGCATTTACAGTTCATGCATTTTTCTTGTTGATGTTTTTGCAATAGCTGCACAGCATTATATAGCAACCAAAGGTAAGGGTGACAATATTTATCATTATTTGTCAGTGCCGCTGTTGAGTCCAGTGGGAGATTTTGTCTGAGAAAGCATGGTGAAAAGTCAGGTCATTTAAACAGCAATCCTGTAAAGTTATTTTATTTCTCAAAACATGTGATTTGCAATGAAGAGATAATATTCTGTCCTGAACTAGGTGAATTAAGGAATAATCCAGCTACCCTACACAGAGGCAGTCATTCAATGCCAGTCATACAGCATTAGGCTTCTCTAGTTTACTACCAAATTGGATGATAATGTAGCAATTTGTTGCCTTTTTTTAAACTGTAGATGTGGAGATGGTGCGTCATGTTTGTTATTCTAGGCCTTGGCCATAAAATAATAATTTGGCATTTCAGATTTGGTTCTTGTAAGTTTTTCTTTCAATTTATTGAATGGCAGACTGGGAAATAACGAGACATACGGGTTAAGTCCTGGGACCCCGGTTTGGGAAGGCTGGGTACCAGCAGCTTCTGGGCTGCCCTGCAGCAGAGCTTTGGCCGAGGGTCTCTGCCCCCTCCCTGGATGGAGCCATCAGCTCTGTGCTGACCTTTGCTGTCAGTGCCTTTGGGGGAGCAGTGAGGAAAGCTGCTGGGTACAGACTACCTGCTGGTGTTAAAAAGGTGTGGAGGGACCCTAATAACCAGGTTGTTTTTATAAGTACCTACAAACTGCCCTGACTGACTGAATATGGAAGAAAGTCTCTTTTTCTAATGAACAAACATGTGTTACTATATGGGCTACTACTTAACTTTCCCGAAGCTTGTAGAGGGGAGTCTGTCTCCCTGTACCTTGCAGATCCTAGCACACCAAAGCTGAGTACAAGTACTGTATAGAGCAGTGTAATGACCCTTTAAAAAAATAATACCCAAAGTCCAGTAGTTTTAGTGGCCCTGGTTAGACTTCTTGCTGTAGACCACCTAGCTTTGCTAGCTTCTTTGTCACTTAAAACTGGTCTCGCTGTGTCTTAGTTTTTCGTACTGAAGTGTCTCCGGATAGTCCATTTAATGGACTTGCATAATAAAGGTTGGCTAAAGGACAGGCTGAAAAGCAAACTAACTGAAATTTGTGTATTGGCATGCCATCCTCAGGCTGATATCTAGGCTGCCTGCTGTTCTACCTGCAGTCACACTTACTGTCCTCAGATGTGCTGGAAAGAAGAGAAGTGTGGTCTTTGATGTGGCTCCAAATCAATAAAGATTGAATTTATACACTTCCTTAGAAACACAGGTGAAGAGAATGAGAAGGCTAACCTGCTCAGAAAGTCTATTCTGCCTCGTCACCCTTCCTTCACAAAATGAACCATAGGGTAGCTTGGAGTGGCAGTCCCGAGGGCACTAAATACATACGGGTGTTCTGCAGAGAAATTTTCAGAGTTGTTGCAATTTAACTGCAAAGTAGAGATTTGAGTTGATCCATTTTGGATTGAGTTTTTACTGAAAAATACATCTGCATTGATTACGTAAAGAAAGGTGGCCCAACAAACCACAAAAAAAATCCTTTTTTCCCCCAAATCAGAGAGAGGCAGAGAAGTTGTGGCTGGACAATAATATTTTGTAAATATTTTATATTCTGTTCACATTGGCACAGCAGCAGGATACAGCATTATTTCTCAACATCTGTCATGCTGCAAACTGCTCAGGATCTCCTCCACTTTTTCTGGGATTCCTCACAAACTCCCGTAACTCCTCTGTAGAACCAATGGCACTAATACCATGAGAATTTTGATGAAAAATTATGAACCTGTCTTGGTCTTTGTATGCCACTAAATGCAAAAAATGTTGTCCCTGTCACTTGTATAACCATAAAGAAAGTCATTGGCCTAATCCTACTGTGTTACTTTAAGCTGTAACTATACTTTTGAAATGATGGTTTTAAATCTATAGACGAGTGTCAGACATAATACTGTATTTCTTAAGGCTGCTTGCTTGCAGGGATCTTATTGCTAATGTCCTCTTAAGGTGATAGAACATTGTCCTGCAGAGCAGTGCAGGGAAAGGCAGGAAAGCAGAGCATCTGCTGACAATCCCAGTGCTCTTCACAGCATCTGTTGTTGAGTTTCGGTTCTGTTTTGGAAACTTAGGGTAAGTTTTCTTTTCAGCAGAGACTTTGTTAATAGATCCTGGACTTAGCAAATGAACACAGAACAAAGACAAGAGTGTTATTTTGGCACATAGGAGGAAACAAAGTGGTATGAACTGCATTTCAATCCTTTTCACCTTGTGATACTCAAATATACTTAGGGTTTGTTTGTTTATTTTTTTCCAGAAACTGTCCTATACAAAGGAAGCAATGGACGGGTGAGTGTCTGTTGACCTTGCTTTTTGCTCTCTCTGGAGATAACAGCAGGGCTGAGTTGTGACATTTTTTAACTTCTCTCTCTTTTTCTTGCCAGCTCCTGCACTGATTGGTCATGTGGGTAAGTAATTCTCCCTTTTTAAAGGCTCCCCATCAGTCCTTTCTCCCGTTCTTGCTGCTGCTGGAGTTGATTTGTGCACTGAAGATGAACAAAATTTGCCTTTGTGCAAAATGGCATATCGAAAAGTGTGGTGGAGAAATTCTGTCATTCTTGAATGTGAACCTCTGTCTTGGCACACTTGAAATATCTCAGCTGATCTGGGGCTTGTACTTTTGCTTAAGTATGTTGTCACCTTGCTGGCTGTCGGGCACAGACGCAGCCTATTTACCTGAAGAGGTTTAGTGGGCGAAATCTATTTTGGGAAAGAGATGTGTCCATAGTTACTTGTGTTGCTTGTGGGATAACCAGAGCACTCTTTCCCAAAGGCTTTAAGGTAATCCTGGTTGTCATTGCAAAAAAAGTGGAATGTTTTTGAAATGCTTTTTTAAAAAAAACTTGAGAGATGTGCTTTGGAAAGAGTTAGAAGGAAATTGGCTGCTTGGGCGCCTCACACTTTAACAAGGCAATAAAAATAAAAACTAGTCTGAATTGTGGCTTCTTTTTACTAAAGTAAACCTGAACTGAACCTGTTATTTTCATGTCTTTTTTGAACTGAAAGGAAAACCAAGTCAAATTATTATTACTCCATTCCTACTCAGAACTTACACTAAGCTATTATTTTTAGGGCAGTTCAAACCTGACCAACCTAGTACTGAACTCACCTGAAAAATTGGCAGGTTGAATTCCCTGCTTTACAGGCCACATAAGGCTGTGATAAAGATGTGTAATTCATTTACTGGGAAGAGTAATCACTTACCAGACTTTAAAAAATAAACACAACAAAACAGCCCAACTTCCCAAATTGGGTGTCCTCATAATGACTTCATTACCACAACATTATATATTAAAATTAATAACGCTAGATAATAAGGGAAAAAGTCATTCCTAAGAGACTGGTTTCCCTGTCCTGTTGAGCTGAATGCTCCTTTGCAAGCACGCTGCCCGAAGCCTCCAGCTCGGCTGGAGCGTACGTCTGTTCAGAACTTTCTCTGCTGAGAATGCAGCGCTGGTCAAACTTCTACATGCTTTTCTCTTCAAAGAGAAAATAAATAAATAAAAAATAATAATCTTGTCCTTTTAAACTTTGTGGGTCTGATTAATTCTCAATAGCATCAGTCATTCTCTAGACTGGCTCTTTACATGAATGGAACCACATCTTGTTTATCAGAAACTGTGAATTCAGTGATACAGTTATCTTTGGTTTGAATATTGAAGACTAAAAAAAAATATCTTTCTGAAGAAGTTTGAAAACCTACTGTATCCCTCTGTGTGATCGTTTAGGAAATCTAGTAATTGTAGAGAGATATGAAGGAATTGGAGCCAACACTAACTAATCTAGAGTCACTGCATTGAAGGTGGGTCGGGGTGATTAATGTTGTGCAAAAGCCATCGTATCAAGTGCTTTGTGACGAGCTTTAAAGGGGCTCCAGGTAGAGAATTGGCAAACTTCACCCAGCTCAGTTTGCTGTGGGGCTGTATTGCATCTCTCAAAACCACACTGCTTCTATCCCAGTATGTGTTACTTCGGATTGTTCATAGCTTTAGGATGGGATCTTTGTTATTGCTGTTTATCTTGTGCTTGGATGTGGTAGTGTTTTGTAGCGTAGAGTGTGGTGCAGGGCTGAAGCAGTGAGGCAGAAACAGGGAGATTTGCTCTGGATAACGCAACACCAGGAAGAAATTAAAGTAAATTATTTTGGTAATATTAAAACCCTCGAAGTTACTCTAAGAGCATTCTTGGACGTCTTGGAGCATTCATGGTTTAAGATGTGAAGCTTGTAAGCATAGTCGCATAAAAACAAAGCCATGATTGTAGAAGATGTCTAACTTCAGACATGTTCCATCAAGAGGAATGAGTGAGCCATGCCGGTGCTGCTGGTAACCAACATTATCATTTACTGCAAACTATACAGGGCCTCTCAGTACACAGTGGAATAAAGTTAAGACCTTTTTTAAATGTTCAGAAGTCAGAGTAAGTGCCTGACCCAGGGTGGCCCGCGGTCCCTGAGGCACGGTGTGGGAAGCCCAGTGCGGCATCCCTCCTGTGCTGGGGGATGCCAGCGCGGCTCTGCCGTGGCCTGGGCACGCTGCCCGCGTGTGCCGAGGGGCTGGGCCAGTGCTGTGATGTGAGCTGGCGCGCTCGCCACCCGTGCCGGAGCTGGGAGCTGTCCTGGTTTCACGTCTTGAGGGGTGGCGGGGCTAGCCTGAAGCACCAGCTCTGGGTATCTAGATGAGAGGTTCAAGTGAGGTGTCCCTCTTGCCAGGGAAGGACAGGCTCCCCAGAGGATGCCCCGAAGCAGGGCTCCGGCGGGGCGCTCTGGCTTGCCCTCTGGCCAGCTCCAGTTTCTCTGATGAATGTGCAGAAGCAGTCATTTCAGTCTGGGGGCCTGGCACTGGGCATGTTTCTCAGTCTGCTTTCCCACTGGTAAGAACATAGGAAATTTTGCAGTAGGTTATTTTCTAGAGCAGAGCCCAGGGACAAGAAACTGAAAGAGCATTTTCTTTTTATGATCTTTGACCAAGTTTTTTCTGCTATGAAACAATAGTTTCTGTGTATTGATTTCTTGATTTGGGGCTGATCTGGAAGGGAAGACAAGGCCTTGGTAGCTGTTCTCACTTTAACTACACCACTTTTCTAGATTAAAGCAAAACTGTGCTGAAAGCTATGAACAGCCGTAGAATTGAAGCTGTGACTTAAACGATTTAACACATCTCACATGTTCCTGCCTAGATGTCAGTACTGTGTATCTAGCTGGAAAAAGCTTGTTTCAGCTAGTTAAGGGCTAGAGCAGTTTTAGTGTAGCCTGCAGAAAGGTGGCTTGTACTTGTGTAACTTCCCAGAATAACTCCCAATCCGGCATTACTGACAGTTGTGTAACAGCAGGATGGAAGTTTGCTCCCGTAAGGCTGGAGCGTGTATGCACATAGGTAAAATGCCCAGCTAGCCTGGCCCTTTAAGGAGCTGAGGGATTAAACTGAATACCACTGGCGAGAAAACCTCAAAGGAAAAGTAACACGTAGGACATAATCCAGATGTTCAGAGAGCAGCCCAGTGGGCGTTGCAGAGTTTTGCCCCAACTGGCAATGTGGAAGCTCAGCATCAGTTAACGACTTTCAATGATTGCTTTGTTCAGCAGGCTGTTGGGACTTTGTGTAGTGAATTTTGCTTTCATAAAATTGGAGTATGTCTCGTGACAACAGGACAGTCGTTCTGTCTAATTCCTGGGGGGTCAAAAGCCAGTTCTTGAGAATCAACTGAAGGCAAAGGAGCCACACAAAATTCCTGCAGTAGCAAACTCAATGTTTTTACACCATAGACTTGCTTGAGTGCTGTATGCACGATAACATACTGGAGGAAAGATGAGGAGGATGGGATAGTTGAAAAGGACGAATATAACGTGCTACTTTGTCACTTCTTCAGAAGTGGCTGTTCATGTCAAACAAAATAGAAGCTTGTGTCCTTTCTGATGTACTTGCTGATTCTGGGGTCACTGAAACTCGTCACAGTAAATCACATCCAGATCTCCTTTGTTCTGTCTGTGTTCTCTGCTTTGAAATATATTGGCAATTTTAGGATCTGTATTTCATCAGTGGTGGCAGCAATGGTTGGTGATACGGGCTTAAATTCCGTAACAGTTATCTAAATGTGCTTAATGAAAGAAAAAGAGTTTGCCTGCCATGCTGGGATCATTTCAGCAGTTCTGAGTGCACTGAAGTAGAGACGTACCTGCATGCTCCTGCATGCAAACTTGGCAATGGTATTGCTCCTTTCAGAAATTTTTGAGCATCTGCACAGCTTTACCCCAATGTGAAGAGTTGCACACTGCTCCTCTGCAGTTGTGTATTTTCTTCTGTGCTCCCTACTGTGAGGTAGCAAATATGAGGTTTGTCCTGCCTTAAAACCAAAAGACGTCAAAATTCAAGAATTACCTAAATAAAAATTAAGGTAAAAGCAAGTACAATTTAAAAGGAAAAGGATCTAAATACCAGGCTCAGTCGTTCATTCTTGCATAAAAATACCTCTGAAATCACATACTTGCTTAGTTTAAGGACATGTGATTAAAATATTGAAAAAGGAGAAAATCAGACTGTGAAAGGATTTTCCTTTCTTTGTGCAATATAAACACTGAAATAATAATGTTTAAGATAAATGTTTGATGTAGCATATTAGTCTTTAGGACATTCAAATTGATAAATGATGTCAACCATTGATAGACTGATGGACATCTGGAACGTGTAGTACAAATCTGAAGATGTTACGAGCTTCAGCCACAGAGCTGGGTTTGTGTTAAATGCTGAGGGGTGATGTAGGGGAAAATGTAACTAACACCTTTAAAAAATGTCATGGGCAGGTGCAGTGGTCTCACTGATGCCTCGTTTGGCAGATCCAGAGCGTTATTTCTCCTTAGCAACACCGTACGGCTGCACAGAAGGAACTTGGTTAGGCTCTGCCGTTGCCCGTGGGCCAGCGGGACCCTGTGTGTGCTTTGGTGGGGTTTCCTGACGTGACTGGCACCACGCAGAAGTACGCACCGTGGGGTCTGAAAAGGGGGAGTATCAGCCTTATTTGTGAGCTGTGCTTGCTGTGTTAATATGTATAGGCTATCCGTAGGCGCTGTGTGCTTCACATCAACTTCTGAGGCCCTTATGGGTCTTGCCTTACGCCAGCCTAGATCCCGGCGTCTGACAGAGCTGCATGATCTGAAACCGGTTGTTTCTGCCAAGGAAACACAGTGCAGTGTTGCTTGTTCTGTGCTTAGACGTCTGCTTGTGTACATTCCTTCCTGCCTCTCCATACATATGTGTATGTTTTTGTATTTTGCTTACTGCTCAGCCAAGGTGGTCCAGGGCATCACTCATGCAGGTAGGACAATAGCAATTACGTTTCCTGTGTACGTGTTGCAAATTCACAGTAAGCTCCTGCTGCAATATAGGCCTTCCACCTCGAGGGCCTCGCTTGTGTAGATGTAGACAAAAATAAAGCCTGGGCCCTGGATTAATCCGGGTGGGGGGGCAAAAAAACATGATATTTAAATGGTGTGACTGAAGGGGAATTTGAATCTGTGTTTACCTTGAAGAGCAGTGTGATCAGGCAAATCGGTATATGTGCTGTTGTGTGCATTTTGAGTGACTTTACCTTAGAGTTACCCGGTGCTATTGCTGCTTTTTTAGGAGTTGAATGAAGTGGGCATTTGAAAAAATAAAAATGTTAAGGGGAAGTAAAAGGCAAAAAGAAATGGATGCAAAAAGAAAGCAAACCTTGTCGTTCTGGTAAAGCAATGGAAAAACAATGCTGTGCATAAAGTGAGGCTGATTATAGCAGTTTCTTAAAACAGTATTTTTATCCTCCTGAGAAAAAGTGATAACTGTTAGTTTGACCAAATTTGATACTTGACTGGTCTTACTAGGTTAGATTTATCAGGGGTTTACTAGGTCTTACTTAAGGCCTTGACTTTTAATTTTCAGCCAGCTGTGATCCGGAATTTTGTCAGAAAATTGATTAGGTCTTGGGGGCTTGTATTTAGAAGCCCCTCAGAACTGGTAAGAATACATTACCCAGCTTTGACAAAGATGGTGGCCTCTTACAGCTCGAGGTGCTGGGTCTGCTGTGTTGTAAGGGCAGTGACATTACCCTCATGTCACTTTTCAGCACTCTGGTGGCTGCCCCGTGGCTCGGTTCGGCCCGTGGTTGCCACCGCGCAGCAGGTGACCCGGTGTGTAAGCTGGCGTTACTTACCGAAGCGCCCCATTGGAGAGCTGCTGCTCATTTGGGTCAGTGAGGGGGAGAGTCCCCTGGGGCCTCTGAGACTTTAGTTTTAAAAAATTTAGTTTTGATGCACCTACAACTAGTAGCCTGCCCGCTCCAGCCGCCCCACCGCCGGGCATGGCTGGCCATCTCGGGGAAAGCCAGGGTGAGAAAGGGCAGAAATATGGCGCAGGGAGAGGAGGAGGGAACAGCCACAGCGCGAGATGGCGGCACGCGGGCAGCCGAGGGCAGGGGCGGTGGGCATGCGTTCCCTGCAGGGCCCACGCCGGGTACAGGAGTTGGGAGCGAAGCTGAGCCTGGCAGAGGGGGGAGGGTAGGTGGTGCTTTAATGTTTGTCTGTTTCTCGCTACCCAAACCTATTTAAATATGCAACAGGTTAATTTAACTTTCTGCCAGCTGGGTCTGTTTTGCCGGTGGAGGTAATTGGTAAGCGATCCTCCTGTCTTTATCCTCAGAAGTGTTTTCGCCTTTTCTCCCCTGCCTCCTGGAGAAGGGTGGTGAGCGAGCGGCTGGGTGGGTGTTTGGCCGTTAGCCCAGGCTTGTCCACCGCAGAGCCGGCCGCTCCGCTCAGCTGCTCGGGTAGGGCATCTCAAAAGGGCTGAAGTGGCCAAGTGCAGCACCGGTCTGCAGGAGGTGGCATCCGTGGTGACCTGGGGCAGCAGTGCTGGTGCCCTGTCCCCTTCTAAAGAAAAGGGGGCTGGTAGAAGGCTCAGCTGGCGTTCACACAGGGGCCTGAGCACTTCAGCTGAACAGAGCATTACAAATCCTGTAGCAGAATTGTTTCACTGCACATCAATTAGCTTTTGTTGATTTTTTATTATTCTGACCTCAGTTACACTAAACAGTTTGTAGTAAGTAAAATCGCAGATCATCTCACCTCTCCTGAGGAGCAGAACCATATGTGCTTCTGAACATACCATTGTCAAACGTGATGTGCTGAAATACTTCATTCACTGATGCTGTAATTTGGTGAGATTCTGGTATAGATGTAATCTTAATGCCTGTTTAAATTGGTAAGAGGAATGCATCTTTGGAGTTAAGTGAATTTAACTGGAAAATCCTTCATCTGACCAATTAAGAATTAAGCAATAGTTTTTATTTCAGGTCTAAGATGATAAATAAGGAAGTGAAATTCCTCTGAAATATAACCAGCATCTTTAAGAAAATATAAACCCTTTTAATGTGTTTTTCAGTTGTTTGGGTTTTTTAGCAGAAAGAAGTGCGTATTTTTTGAATGAGTTACTTGTGATTCTTTATATGTGGGATGGCAATGGCAGAGAGAATAAGTGAGGATATCTTGTCTAAATTATATTTGCTAGTAAAATTTGGGGTTCCAGTCCTGGAAATCATTCCAGGATGTACTGAGGTTGTCAAAGAATCAGTAGAGGGTTACCTTGCACTGTGCTGGCTGAACACAGGTAGCAGTGTCCACGAGATGGAAGCAGACACAAACAACTGTACATTTCAAAGCTTGTGTAGACTTCATCAACTTCAGTTGTTCAAGAAAATACACGAAGGCACTGTTTAAACTCTTGCATAAGTATTTTCTGCTTTGTTCATCTGGAGGTTATTTTATTTTTTCTTAGTATTTTATAGCTGTTGTGTAGATCTTGCCCTGTCAGTTGAACATTCCCTGAACTCGCTGTGTTTTGGTGTGGTTAATCCGTTATGTGCAGGACCAGCCTATGCCTCCTGGGAAAGGATGGGTGAAAAGATTCTTGACTGAAATAGAAAATCAATCAGATTTTTCTTCAGGTCTGTTTATTGGCGAGTGTGAGTTGTCTTAGAGGCAGGGGGAGAAACAGTGTTCGAGACGTTAACTCAGTGAAACGATCGTGTGTTTGATCACGTGCTCGTGCCCTGGCGGTGTTGCTGTGTAGCTTTGGAGCTGGTTGTCTGGCTGGTGCTGGGAGCCCTTGGGTGTGGGAGTGATACAGAGACCGGTTATACATCCTGAAGGAGGCAGAATATCCATCGACTTGGAGTGGAGTTTGGCTTGAGGTCAGACGGCAAGACCAGTAATGTGGTCTGTGAGTCAGAAATCAAACCTGGCAGGGCGAGCAGCTCTGGCTTGCGTCATACCAGCACCCACATACGTTACAGTGAAGACTGTGCTGCAGCGCTTGTGTTGTGGCACGAGTATGACCGCCAGTAACAAGGGAGTCCCTTTAAAAATGGAAGAAGTATCTCGGTGCAATGAACGTTGTTTTCTGAAGTTCCATTTCTCTCTAGCACTTAAACTTCCAATCCTGCAGATTGGGCTGTATATATTAAAAACATGACAAACCTGAAAAATCATTTCTTCGCTCAGGGAAGACTTGTTTCTGTCAGAACATGTCTCTCAATCTTGGTAGCTTGACAGTTGCTCAGGGCTTACAGAATTGGCCCAAAGGAGCTTGGGTTTGCTGTAGGAGCCATGTCAAAGCTGTTAGTTTTTCTTCAGGCTGACAGTCTTCATCTGATTTTTATCTGAAATGTTTTTATTTTTCACATTTGGCCTGGAGTTGTTTTACATGTGTATGAATGCAATAATTGTATTTGGAAACTGGTGCCTTTTGAAGATTTCCAAATAGGCAGAGTAAAAGTCATGACGGAAAGAACCCATGTTCTTGCAGTGCTTTCAGTACAGTCGTGGTGTTTCAGTGCACTGGAGAGTATTTTAAAACCTAAGCATTTAATAGAATATTACAGGATATCTTTGTGTTCTATCCCTGGTCTTCACATCTGCTTCTTTTACAGAACTGCTAGAAGGCAGAATGTAATTTTGGGTGGGAGTCCAGGACAGTGGGAATATAAGGAGGTTAGCAGCCCAGAGCAGCACGGGATGTGCTGTGCGATGCAGGGGACCTAATGTCTATGTTGCAAAGGATAACTGAAGTACTGCAGAACTGCTTAATTTTTATGAAGGTTATCAGCAAAGTAGTACCGTGACGTAGTAATTCTGCAGACCTGCTTTTTGTGTGGCAGCAGAATCACAGATAAATAAAAACCTAATAAAACTACCTCACTGTGTCCAACTTTAATTTCTGGTTTTATTTTTATTTAGCAGTAGTGGGACTCCAACTCCATCTTTGGATGCTGATGTTACCACATTGAGAGGTCAGTTTTCACCTAACTTTTGCTGATTCTGAATTGCTAGAAAATTGAGAAATTCAATACTGCTTGGGTTTCAGAAAGAGCTGTGAGTTTTTGCATCTCAGATAATGCTGTTTGTGATTTGGAGATCATGTTGTAATGCTGATGTTATTTTGTTATTGTATGAGTCCTGAAAATCCTACTTGTGAAAGAAGCTCTGTGCACTTTTTAATGCACTTAATTTCATGTTCCCCAAATCACATCTGTTTAGATAGATCATTAGCATTTTATTCTGATTAGCATATTTGATACTTTCCCTCAGGCCCTTCAGGTGTTTCCTGTGTTGTTTCTGTCATGATGATGGGTGTAGGAATCAAATCTTACTGTCAGTTTATGCCTGCTAAACTGCTTCTGTGTGTATCTACATGTCCGTGGGTATGACCCCCCCCCCCAAACAAAATAATACCGCTGTCTTTCAAACTCAGATGCAGCTGCCAATGTTCCTCCCCCTCATGAGATCTCCGTTGAGAGTCCTGCGGGTGGTACCATCCACGAGATCGAAGATGCAGACACTACCGTGAGTGTCTGTGTTTTTTCATTCATTTCAGCATTCTGTTGCCTTTCCTAAATACTATTCGTGGTCATGTACATTTCCTATTACTCAAAGGTGTTGTATAGCATAGTGTGTTAACACAGATTAAGGTTTCGTAAAAACAGGGAAGGAGCTTTAGAAAGCTTTAAATAATTTCCAGGGTAGGCATTTTTTCATTTGCAGAGGCTTTGGAGTGCCACATCCCTGACAGTGGGAGAGAACAGATCAGTTGAGCTACTAGGTAAGGATTTTGCTGGTGACATGGGACTAGACAGGGAATGCCTAGGGCTTCCCACAGCTCCAAGAAGAATGCGCACGTTATTATTCCTGTGGAAACACAATACACCCCAAGTGGGCTGTACTTGTGTTTCAAAGGTCAGCGTGGCACAGTTGTGCAGGACAGCAGAGGGGTGGCCTGGATAGCCTTGAACATTCCTTCTGATTTTCTGCTCCTTTTCCTCTGCTGACACAGATGAACTTCTATCCATCACCTTACAGTCACCCTTACCTTGACATTTAAGCACAACTCCCGACACAGGGAAGCCTACATCAGTACTTGAAACATGTCTGTAGAAGCGAGCTGACCTTCAGAAGTGCTGACCACCACACAGGTCCCAGGGAAGTATTTGCTTCCAGGAAACAGCTCCTCTGGATTAAAATTTAAGCCCAGACTCTAGAATCCAATTGCAGTATTCGTGGGCCTACATGAGTCAAGAACATTTTGCAAACCAGTGGTACGAATCAGCTGGCTTTTTCTTATAAACATGAAGCTCTCAGTGGCTTTACTGAGAAGCTTAGTCACACACGCTGCATGGAAGTAGAAGCTGTTTTATGGTACTGGATTTAACTGTGCACTGTTCTGTAAGCTGGTATGGCCATGAAACAAAGCTGGGCCAAGCTGTACGTTCTTCTAGAGCTTTCAGAACTGACTGTGGAGCTCTGGTACTGTCCTTCCAAGAATAAATAGTGAATATGAAACAGGCAGTCAGCTGCTGACTCAGGTCCAGGGTCTGACTTCATATTATGTACCCAGAGCCTTGGTGGTTTGATCCCATGTACACCATTATTCTTTTTTGAAACAGAACTGCCTGAAGTATTTCTGCCTAAGCAGAGAATAGGACCACTCAGTAAATCAGAAATAAGCCAGAATTAATTGCTGCTGCTACAGTGTTTTCGCTCTATACAGTTACATCACACCTCATCATTGCTCCATGCAGCCAAAACACATCGCCAGTTACAAGACCAAGAGTGAGCAAAGCTCATCTTCTGCACTCATATGTTGACTGTACTTTTGGTTTTGGGGGGCTGATAAATGATTGAATCTACACGGTGTTGCAAACAGCCATATAGTAGCAGCATATATATATATATATGCCTGCTAAGTATGTGTCCCCCACATGCTAACCAGCTTTAAGTAGCATACCAGTCGTTATGGTCCTTAACAAATTTATCTAGTAAAAAAAGGGATTGGGGGTGGAAGAGAATTTAACTAAAAATTTTGAGTCCCTAAACAGTAAGTGGCTCACTGGTGGCAGATAAACATTCTGGAGAAAGGTTCTTCCATTTCCTGCACCGTACATAACACAGGCTCCAGTTTTGCTGAAAAGGTCTGTTTTGTTGGCACTCTTTCTTTCCTTTTTACTTGAGAAAAAGCAACAACTGGATGTAAATGGCCAAAGGCATTTGGCTCTTTGGCTAAAGTTAACCTAAGCCAGCCTTCCCTGCCTCCATATCTCAAGTTCTTCTTTCAGAACAAAACCATGAAAGAGGATCTGGTTTTTCTCACGTCTTCCAGTACACCACAAGGAGCAGCGTGCTGGCTGTAAAACGCTGGGGAGCTAAGCAGAGCACGCTCTTCCTGTGTTGCTCAGTCGTTCGCATTAATCAAAACCTGGAAGTCGCTGCTGCCCGCGGCAGCCAGGGCAGCGTGCTTGCGGGCTGTGTTGCACAGCCCCTGCTGGGGGGCTGCTTGGGCAGCTGCTCACCTGCCGGGTGAAGCCCACCGCTTCAGCTCAGCAGAGCCCCGCAGGTCTCCTTGCTGCCCGCTGCGTACCTGGGGGGTCCTTTGCTCACCGAGGCTGCTCTTCACTTACAGGGTGCTGCTCTCAAGGTAGAGCTTGGCGAAGGTAACTCGTCTTCCAGGTGCAATAGGAAGTAGGAGTCTTGTGATGAATGAGTAAATTTGGGGTGAATGATCCTGTTGCTGACTGGGCTCAGGTGAGCTGTCTGTGTATCCATAGCTGCACTTCCGATTACTCTGGGAACATCCCACACAACTGGATTTCTGTTTGTAGCTGAGGTCGACTCGATGGCCTAGCACTGGAAACGTGCAAATGGAAAATAGAATTGTCTATTTCTATATTGTATATTTCTTGCAATGCAAGAGTTCTCAAAAAATGTTCTTGCTTAGTAGATTGTCTCGCTGGTTGCTGCCTCTGCCCCTGAGGTCAGGCTCTGCTCCGTTACTGCACGAGGCAGGCGGGTGTGCTGATGGCTCAAGTGAGCGTGCTGTACTTCGCACCAGTTTTCACGTGTCATTAAGTATATCCGTGACCATCAGCGTGGCCACCGCTGCTGCCCTGAGGTGTTCCTGTCCGAGCAGTATTGATGGAGAGGGCTCAGGTTTTCTGCCCCATCACCAGCCAGAGAAGCCTCCAGGTCTGCAGCAACTGGGGGAGTTTCTGGCCCACGTAAGATGGATGTTTGGACCCAGGCTTAGGAGTGCCGGGGACTGCTGACAGGTGGCAGGCCACATGTGTACATACGTACCTGGGAATGCTTTTTCCATGGAGTACAGCCAGTATACGTAGGAAGCTGGTCTGCGGTGAGCAATGAGGATTTATTTCTTACAAAAAAACCTGAAAGACAAAACAACAAAAAAAGACATTAAACCACCTGTTTTCTCCCATCTTCCTTCCCTTCCAGATCAATAATGAGATCAAGAAGCAGGATGAGAAGCTGGTGAGACCTGCAGCTGAGCAGATGGTCGAGTTCAGCATTCTGATCGTTGGTGAAAAGTACAGCGAGGAGCTGAGTGATCCAGCTACTGCGAAGCATCAGCTGCTCTCTCAACAATTAATTTCTCAGGTGACGACCTTCCCCGACTTCCTTTCTCTTTGGCTGGCCCGGCAAGCAGCAGCAGCAGCCAGCTCCTGCCTTAGGGCTGCCTGTCTCTTGGGCTCTGCAGAACCAGCTTAGGGCTTTGTTGCCTGAGGCAGGCTGGAAAATGCTCACTGTGTGAATACACGAATACACGGAGTGTGTGACACTGGGCTCTGGCACTGCAGCCTGTGACAGGCTGCCTGAGGGCAGTGCCATACAGCCTGTGTAGCAGACCAGCGGCCAAAGGCCAGTTACTCTAGTTTGCTTTTGTGTTTGCCGTGAAATAACCAGGCAAGAGGTAGAAGCATGCCTTTGGGAGGCTCAGGAAATGATGCTGAACCCCTGAATGCAGACACAGTCTCAACAGGACCTTCCTGGAGGACTGCGTGTGCACTTGCTCTCTCTCTACTCCCCTCCCAACCCCATAATCTAATTTCCTTAATTTATTTTGCCTCGTGTTAGAAATAGAAGCTACCAGATGTTACTAACAAATGAAAAATTTTATTTTATTTTATTTTAGTCCCTTTAAAGACTTGTTTCTACCACAGCTGCCTTTGGCCTTACCATCCTGTCAGAATTTTTCAGTACCTCTCCCCGTCCGTGTTACTGCTGCAGAGCTTTTAAACTCGCAGAGAAGTGACAAGATTGTTGTTTGCATCTTGATGCAGCTTCATTAGTTCTTAAAGTTTTAGGACTTGAAATCCTAAATTTTAAAGATATGGCTAACATCTCTCTAGTGGCCGGTCTGCCTAGAGTTTCTTTCAGTGCTTTCTAACCTCCTTGTCCAGTTTGAATTCTTCCATAATGCACTTGGTTTGAAACTGGGGAGTGAAAAAGATGATTTCAGGGGTTTCTGCAAAGGAGCCTGCCCACACTGGCAGATGGCAGGGTGTGACTCAGCTGCGGTCCAGAGCCGTCAGCCTGTGCCGGGGGTGCTGGGGGGCAGCCGCAGTCGTGCAGCTGTAGCACAGCATCAATGGGGAGCACAGGCAGAAGGTGCGCGGGGCCACCAGGCTCCGGCAATCCTGCAGGTGCTGAGCACCAGGGCGGGACACAGGGTGTCCAGATTTGGGACTGTAGAAGAAAGTCTGGCATCAGTCTAGAGCATCTGTGTAGATAGAGTAGGTGAGATATGAGGAAACAGGAATAAGCTGCAAACAGCAGGATTCATTCATTATTTCTGCTCAGGAGCGACATTTCTTCCGATGAATGGTTGTGCACTGCAGTGATGAGATGCTTTCTGGGATCTGGGCTGCTGAGACAACTCGTGCTCCTCAGTCACACCTGGAATCAGCAGTGCACGCGAGCACATTTTAAAACTGTTCAGCCAGTTCTTAAGCACACGCTTAAATCCCATTGGAGTCAGTGGGAATGAAGCATGGTTTAGACTGTTGGGCACCTACTTCAAAGAAAAAATATATATGTGCATATGCATATAAATGTATACATATATGCACATATGCAGGATTTATTAAAACTTGATTTCAAGTTAATTTAATTTTAATTAAAATGTAATGTTTTAATTTGTATGCTACAAATAATGTTACTGGCTCTTCAATATACAAGCGCATATTTAAAGTACAATCATACTGCTGTCTCCTAGCTTTCCTCTCCTTATTGTTTCCAATATTTTTCAAAATTTTGCCTACAGCAATGGCAATTTTATTACCATCGTTCCTTGGGGCAGAGAGTTTGCTTTCCTTTCTCTTGGGAGAGGCACCTAGGGTGCCGAGCAGCAGCACGTCACGAGGCGTATCTTTTCTCTAGCTTTGCTTCCTTCTTAGTCCCACCCAGTTGGGGTTCGTTGTTGAATCCCTTTTACTGGGGCTAACCCTGTGCCAGATCCCAGGCCAGATGGGAAAGACATGTACTCTTCGCTGCAGCCAGAAAGCATCACCACAACTGTCACAAGTGGCTAGCATAGGCTAGACGTCTTAATTTTCCTAGTTGTGTGGCCAAGTAGCCATGCCATAGTGTGTGTGTGTAAGAAATGTCAGATGGGACAGAAGCCACCTGGCACATGGACGTTCCACTCCTTTGATCCCTTGCCTGGTTTTTTTCTGTGCTTGGATAAAGAAGCTCTTGAAAAAAAGCAAGTCAGCAGTGCTTTGATTGTTTAAGTCTCACCAGAGACAGTTTAAAAATAGGGAGATTGGGGAGGGAAAGAAGAATTTGAGGAATAAAAAATAATCCTCAACTGGCAAGGGTCTTTTTGGAGGAAAACCAAAACCAAACACCAAACTGGTGTGAACCTTCAATATTTTACTTCTTGGGTTTTGTCTTGTGTGACACAGCTGAATTAGGCCTGGATGTGCTGCTGTTTTGCTGCCCTCGCTCTCTTTGCGTAGCGCTGCCATTCACTCCTGAGCCCCCCCCGTGTTTGGGGCAGCGGAGACGAGCCGCGTTCGCCCTATAGAACACATCAGGGCCTCGTTGGGCTCTCAAGGTCCCTGTTCCTGCGGCGGCTGCTGCTCCTCTTGTTTAAGTTGCTGAGGTCCAAAGCATTTTCCTGACAGGCTTCTTTTTAACTCGGAGAGGTTCGAGAGGGAATGGAAACCTTTGGGGCAGAGAAGACTGAGAACGAGAGAAGGCATGTGGTTTGCTACGGGCAGTGCAGATCTCTGCAGGGTCTCTTTGAACCTCGTCCCACCCTCTGAATGTTTCTGTGTGGTTCTTGGGGAGCACTGGATGTTGTTCTTTCCCTTTTCCTTTTTTAGTAAGGAAACAATGTCACTGAAACTCTTCTTCTGTAAAGAGAGAGAATATTTAACTGTTTTTCTCATATTAGATATAATAGCTGAGATACTTTTTTTTTTTTAAGAAAATGTTGAAAATACTTCTTGATTTTTCAGAAAATGACTAGGGTGGAGGAAATATGTGTTAATTTTTTTGTTTTCTCCCCAAAATAGATCAGAAGTGTATTTGAAGGACTACCTGGATACAAAAGCATCCGTATCCTGGATTACAGGTAAGCAGGTGCTGATGTGTATGCAGTGACTGAAACTGATCACGGATGGTGGGGCGATGGGCTAGTGCCACACTTGGAAGAACGTTGGGCATGTGTTGTTGGAGTCCCTAGGATGTATTAACCAAAGGACAAGTGCTTTCCTGTTTGGTATCTCTATACAGAGGTTGAAATGGAAATACAGAATTGTATGTAAATGTAATCATCTCTTTTGCTCCTGGCATCCACCAGAGATTCTCACATGATATGCTCGCCTTGATCTAAGACTAGGCATTCTTATTAAAGATTCCATCCTAACATTAAGAGTTCTTTTTTAATTTAAAATTACTATCTGATACTTCTTCAGTACTATTGACGTGTCCTAGTATTAAACAAGGAAGAACACAGAAACCTTTTGGAAAAATGTGTATTTAATTTCTTTTTTCGACTTCTTAATGTTAATTTGGGATGCCTCTAAAGGTTGGTGTTTAAGATGTGTAAAAGTCTTTCTTTGGCCAAAGCAAAGGTGGGTCAATAGTTTGATAAGTGATACACAGTGTTTTCTTTTTTGGCTGGAATATTCTAGCTAGAATACAGGCAGGTAACCAAGCAGCTAAGGTGAGAAAGGTTTTACAGTTGGAACCCTAGGCTGCATTCATTTTCCAGCCTGGATGGTAGTAAACCATTCCATCTTGGTATCTGCAGTCTAATACATCTGCAGGCTCTTGGTTCGTTTGAGAAGGCAAATAAAAGGTTGATATTTCTGGCAAAGTATCGGAGCTCTGTGCTCTGCTGTGCAAGACAAAAAAATGTGTTTGTAAACTAAACCCTTAGGTAGGATTAGTGCGCCTTGGTTTTCTGACAGCAATTTAACTGCATTATTTGCAGTAATTGCGATGGCTCTGCTCTGCTGATTCCTGATGATCAACAAGAAGTATCTCAGTTCAGTGAAAGCAGATCAGTTATGTAGCAGAATAACTATGCAGCTTATAACTATTTTGCGGTATGCTTTTTCAAATTTGTGTGCCCTGTAGAATAACCAAAGCAAATTTGTTAAAGTTGGAAGACTTGAAGGAAGTGATAACTTTAACAGGTTTTGCTGTTGTGTTGTTTTGTTTCTATATGCAGACTTCCTGAGGACGGCAGGTAAAGACAATTTTTTTATAGATATTATCGTCATACAGCTGGAAAAACATGTTTAGCTGGAGGGCACTGTGGGGGATTTCTAGTTTTGGCTCCAGAGTGAGATAGATATCCAGCATAAATATTACGTGAGGGGGTTCTACCAGAAACTGCAAGTGACTGATCTGTTTTGATTACAGATAAATGTAATTTGCTTATTTAAGACCTAATCATAAAAAATTACTTGAGGAAAATCTTCTTAAATACAAGTCAGCTACTGGGCTAACTTGTATACGGGAGTGTCTTTTGTGAAGAAAACAAAATTGCTTAATGATGACTCGAGGTCTTTACACTTTGTAGGAAAGTCTTGAACAGGTATGGAATGATTATTATTACAGAAATTAAAGTAGGTAAGAAAACCATAGTTGTCCAGCAGAGGCAGCTGGCTTAGCTACCTCAAGGCCAGAGGTGCTGTACTTCTTTGCAGCAGTTTTATAAACGTTCCTCAGCAGAAGGTGGGATCAGTCTGGACTTGGATTTCATCAGACATACGGAGGTTCAGCATCCAAAATTCCCCCCTTCAGTATTTTAAGAATTTCATGAGACACAAAATGACCTGCAGCCTTTAACTTGATGAAAAACTCTTCTGTGTCTTAGCAAAGGCATAGCCAGTTGCCACAAACAGTTTTACAGAGAATGAGCATTTTAACTTTAGATGAAAGGGTAGAAAACACAACTCTCTTCACAAACAATAGTGCCTTAAAGCCACCCTCTCGTGCTCCGCACTTCTGCAGGCTGATGCATGCAGCTATTCACAGTGGCCGCGTTCCAAGCACCAGATGTTTTAGCCCCTTCCAGACAGATGAGGGTGTCGTAGTTATTCGTTAGGAATTATTAACTGCAGCTGACAGCACGGCTGGATTAAGCTTCGGTGTTACTTCTGAGGAGCATACTGTGTCCAGTCTTTGCTGTGCCTCTTCCCTACTGCTGACTTTTCTTTCCTCTGCTGCCAGTCAGTGCCAGGTGAGCCTGTGGTGGGCTCAGTTCCACGACACAGCAGCAGCGAAGCTCCGGCAGCTCCTGACGCGCAGCAGTCAGTGGGTGCTGATCACGCCTCTGTCGTGTCCGGTGCCGGGGCTTTGGAGGCCTCTCCGAGGAGAGCCATCCTCCAGCAGTCCCGTCCGGCTCTGTGGAATGAGGAGGACCTGTCTTTGGAGCACATTTTTCTAACACTTCGTAGTTTACTTCATGTTCTTGCTGTGCCTGGTGTACAGGCAAAACACGATACGTTTTCCAAAGCTCCCCTGTGCGTATGCCTGGTGCACGGTAACGTGATGCTGCCTACGCTGTCACGTGGGAGGGGACATCCAGGCATCTTTGGGAAGAGAAAATGAAGAAAATGGAGGAGAGCTAATACGAAAAAAGCTAAGCTGTACACAGATGCAAAACATAGCTAAAGAACATCAAATGAGTCTAGAAAAATGTTCCCAATGATGAGCTGGATTAAATACCATCTCATCGCTATTAAAGACATGAATTCAAGTAGATTGACGCTGCACAGTGACAGCGATCAGGGCTCCCTCCGGCTGCTGTAGGTTGCTACTATATACAGCCTGCTTTTCCTGGCTGTTTCCATACCTCAGAGCCGTTCCCATCATTTGGCATGATCTTAAAGTCGTCACACACCGCTGCGTGCCGGTGGGCCCGTTGATAACGCTGGCAGAAAGCCGACGTCCTGGTCGGTCTGCCGTGCGGGGCTGGGGCCAACCCGACAGCGGGAGCTGGTGGCCTTTTCCATGAGGACTTTGCAGTGGTGGAAAGCACAGGCAGGCAGACACAAGTGTGAAAAGAATTACATTGGTTTTATTTAGGATCCTTTAAAGCAATATATTTTTATATTAAATGAGAGTATTGACACAGTAATGACCCCACATTTCTTGGGGGGAAAAAACATGATAGTCTTTGCTATACATTGGAAAACCTTGCATCTCTCATCTGTGTTTTTCTCCTCTTTGTACAACCGAAGCGGGGTGGAAGTTCGCTATGCTGTTACGTTTGATGGAAAAGCCATCAGCAATGCCACCTGGGACCTCATTAACCTTCATTCCAACAAGGTGGAGGACAACTCCTTTATGGGCATAGAGGATAATCCGACAGTTGTGTACACCATCAGTGACTTCCGAGATTATGTTGCTGAAATACTCCAGAAAAATGCCTTGCTTGAAAACACCTCCTTGTCTTTAGACCCTAACTCTCTCCAGCTTACTAACGGTGGGTATTAACTATGATGCATTGGTGGGCCACGCATCTGCAGTTTTATAAAATAAATCTCAGACAAGTGAATTACTCAGCTGCCCTCTGAATAATTAAAAGGAAACAACAAAACCGGCTGTTTCGTAGCTTGTTTTGCTCAGATCTTAACCAGGCTAAGCCATTAGCAGCAGTATCTCCTTCTTAATCCATTAATTCGTGGTTTTTGTGGGGGTTTTTTTGTTTTTTTTTTTTTCTTTGACACCGAGGTTTGTGGTATACAATTTTGGCAATACTTCCAAAAACTAACAGGACTAGAAGGGGAAACGTGGTTCACATGATGAACCTTCAGCTGAGTAGCCGTGTGCTGGCCTTGAGCAGGCAAAGGGAAGGCTGCCTTACTGCGGAATGTTCCAGACCCTGCTGGAGGTGGCGGGGCCGTGCTGCCTGCCCCTCTGCTCTCCTCTGCCCTCAGTACTTCCCGTCACTGATCCGGGGGCATTTCCAGAAACAAAATCTCGCTGGCAAACCTTTGGAAAAGATTTTGCTTGAAATCTGAGATGAGGGAGGTTTTTTCAGTCAGTCTTCCAAAACAGCTTCCCCGTGCTGCTACTGCAGCCTTTAGATCCTAAGTATTTTTATTTCCACAGTGAAAGAAATACTACACCCTGCACCAGAAGACCCATCCTGGATTACTGAGCATCCAGCTGTGCTGGGGCGCCCGGAGCTCGACGTGAGTACAGTCACGAGTACGGTGCGGTTCTGAGCGGCAGCCTGTGGACACAGCTGAGCTGCAGCCAGCGCCCAGCGCTGCCCTGCCCTGCCGCTCACGCACAGCAGGCAGTAAGGCAGGCACACCTTATACAGGGGTAAACCCTCTGGCCTTATCTCTAGCTGATAATTTGGTATCTCTTGTGTAACGGTTTCCCGTGATTGTCTTCCATCACCTGGCAGCGCCGTGCCCCGGCTGCGCAGCCTTGCGTCTTGGGCTGCCTCTGCTTTGTCGCGTGGCCAGACTGCGAACTGCCCTGAAGACACGGTTCTTCCCGCAGCGCTGCCCGCCTCTGGAAGGCGAGGAACAGGCGTAAGCGCTCAGGCTGGCTGGGGGAGGTCAGGTGGCAGTTTCCGTATGCTCCTTCTGTCACTGTATTGCTCTCACTGAAAGTTCTCAGGTCAGTTTTAAAATGATCTCCATCCCCTTAATGCCAGCGGAGGAAACACAGAAAAGTAATAGGCAGTGGCTTCTTTTTTTTAATCCCCTCTTGAAATTGTGATTGGTGACCTCTGGAACAAGAGAGTCCGGACACAGACTGAGGTTCCCCATGGGACAGGAGACTTGGCGTCCCTGACCATGTCTGTGCGACGCAGAGGGACCAAGGGAGGTGCCAGCACCACTGAGACCAGCTCGGCCAGCTCTAACGGGGGAGCCGTGTCCAGCAGGATTCTGCTCTGCGCGGTGTGGAGCAGAGATGTGCCTTCCAGGGGCAAGTGAGCTCAGCCTGTGCCACAAAATGCAGGTCCCCCGGTGCTTGACGGCAGGTTTTCACCAAGTTCATGATGAGATAAGGTTGTGAACATAGACACATTTAATTTCTGGCCAACTTCTGAGATTTTTATGGAAGTAAAATCTGTATTTGCTTCACAGAACCCAAATATTCTTGTTAGAACAGTCACAGGTATAACATCCTTAATTTCAGGCCAGTTTTCCCCAAGTTTTAAAAACTAATCATGATGTCTAAAATTAAAATTCATATGGATTTACCATAAATGGCTTAAACATGGTGTGGATAGACGTGAATTTAACTCATCTTTCAGGAAAGGGCTTTCTCTTTGCTAGAACTATATAACTAGATGAAAATGTTGCAGATGTCTGTTTCGGTAAGACAGAGTGTTCTGCAATCTTCACGCTCTGTCCGTGGGTGCTCTGACAGATGTGCAGGCAAGATTTTAGAGCAGAGGCAGCTTTGCAACAATAGATTTTAAACCAGTTTTAGGGAATAGTGTGTACAAGAAAAATGTGGAAGTTACGTTTTTCTAATCATGGACTATGAGTAATAACGTCATTTATGTCTTCAGTCAAAACCTCTAATAATGTAAAAGATATTGAGTATATCCAAACAACAGCTGCTACAATCTGCAATATACAGATAATTTGGGAAGTAACTTGAGATAAAATCAAGAAATTCAAACATGCTTAAACAATAAACAAAGCTGAATAGATTAGGCAATTACTTCCACAGGTGTCAAACCTTTCTGGTTCCAAGTAGATGCTGTTAAGTAGAACCGTTACCTATGAAAAATAATTTTGGTATTATTTTTCTTAGCTGATTTAAGTTGGACTTGTATTATCATACATGCTCATGACATAATGTGGGATTATCATGACTTCACTGTCTAACTGCTAGCAGATGGTATCAACTGATTGTTAATTCTTTTCTTTGAGCTTTACAGCTTTTAAAGCTGAAGAAAAAAACAAGTCTAGTTTTTGAAATCTGTATTTTCTTGTTATTTCTGTTGAGCTGTAACAGGTAGAACGCTCTAGCTTGCTGAATACAATGCTTTTCTGGCAGCAGAAAATGGAAAATCAGGGAGGGGATTCAGTGTTTGCAGTCATCTGTCATATTTGTAAGCCTTTCAAAAGACATTAGTGAAAACCAGAACTTGCCAATATGATATTAAACTTGTTAATATAATATATTGCACTGTAATAAAAATCTTTGAATGATGTTAGTTGTCATAGGAACATCTATCCACATTCAAATAAATGATGAAGTGCAATCCCTGGCAACTAAATGCTTACATTAAAAAAAAAAAAAAAAAGTATTGAGACACTATTGCTAGTCGTCCTTATTCATTCTTTATGGAATTTATATGAGTAATTTGTTTCTAATTTTGCACAGTAACTTTTTTACAGCTTTATTTATAGTGGTTAAATTTGCCAAAAAAGATAATTGCTGGAGCACATGTCTGTATGGTGAATATATACTTTTCAACTGATCGTTCACCATGTAAATTAAATGTGTGTAGACTGCGGTGCCATAATAACTGGCTGCAAAAATGTGATCAATACAGGACAACAAATAATTTAAGAAAAATACCCGAACTGGCTTGTCTCCAAAGTGTTTAAATGCAGCTTGAATGAAGTTGAAAAATCTAATTCACCCATATTTCAACCAGGAGTAAAATTTAAAATTGAAAAGCATTTGGACTCGTCCTGGTATTCATGCCGGCTAAGTCGCAGGAAGAGATTAGACAGGAGAGGTGAGCTAGGGAAGTGGTTGGAATGGTTTTGGACCGTAATACGTGTTACAGAAACCTGTGCCCGCTGCCCACGTAACATCAGCGGCTGGTTAGCTCTTACTAAATTGCTGCTTCTTGAAATTGGTTGGCAATTTTTCATACCTCAGAGTTTTTTTTATTCTTATCGGACTGTTGCAAGGTGTTGGTATGTGGGCAGGTACCCTGTGAAGCACTAATTCCCGAGTTTTAGGCAGTCAGCTTGCTTTTGTAGCCTTGACCTAATAACTTAATCTCTTTGTTGTTTTTTCCCAGCAGAATTGCCTCATGAGACACCGTGGTAGTATATTTAAGGATGAATACAGTGCTAAGCATTCCAACCGTAAACCTAATAATGATTGGGGCATGGAGCAGTAACCAAGCGGTGTGCAGAACGGAAATTTAAAAACAAATTCTTTTTGCACATTTCAAGCAATTCACAAATTCATTGTGCACGCTCTCTTGTTCATTATTACTGCTGATAGATTATTTTTTAATTATTATTTTCTGCACAGGCATTTCAGCTTTGAGATGAAGTGGCTTCTAAATGCTCTTTACGTCACAGTCTTCCTTCCCCTCCTGGGTTCCCATATGCACACCCTGAGAGGAAGCAGCACGTGCCCACAGGGCACACGCGTGCATTCGAGTTCAGCTTCTGCACTGCTTTACGTACCACAGTAATTACAATGTCACGGTTACTGTATCGATTATGTAGCTGATGAATAATCGCTGTTAAGAGCCCTTCGTGCCGTAGGAAGGCAGGCAGGACCGCGCGCATTTATCTCGATCAGCATCCGACAGGTGCCTCCTTTCAGCGGGGCCAGGAGATGGGGTGGGTGCAGGCGGTCGGTCTCCCACTGCCCCGGGGAAGCCGCGCTCCAAACCCACCCACCAGCTTCCTCCCCTTTTAGTGGACATGGCTGGGCACGGCAGGCGTGTCACGGGATGTGCGTGTGGCACGTACATCGGGTGTGGGTACGTGCGCGGTGCCGGCCGCTGCCCACACCGCTCCGTGCGCAGCCCCACGCGGACCGCCGATGCCTCCCCAGCAGGAGCGGGGATACTAACAGCGGGTTTGTGTTCCAGGACAGCACCTTTCTAGCTGAACGCCCTTCAGCGGATGAATCGACCGTCAGCAATACCCTGCCCTTGGATTTCACCGAGCCAGATTCCCCTTCAGACAGTGACCAGCTCAGTGACAATGAAATCCGGCCGAGACCAGAAAATCTGGACTCTGAGACCAGTTTGGCGCCCGAAGCTCCGCTCTCCTCAGAGGCTGATGTCATTTATTTGCCTGATGGGCTGAATTTACAGGATGGGGACCAGAGTCCTCGTTTGGTCACCACACCAGCAATAGGGCGTGATTCTGTGGACACCCTGGAGTGGCTTCCAGCCCCCAGCTCTTCCGATGGTAGGTTCATGCTGCTGCCTGAACCCTTCAGTCGGACGGCAGCATTCCCTGACGCTCACCAAAGGTGTATAGTTCGCCAAAATGACTTTTCAGAAACATCTGAAAAATTGGGTCTTTCTCTGATAGTTTTTGCCTTTCCTGTGTGCGCGTATCCAAGATGGACGTGCTGTGGTAAAACGTTGGTAACGGCTACTACTACTGCCCGTTTGCCCCTTCAGGAAACGGCACGCACGCGGCGCTTTTTCAGTTGCATGGAATTATTTTGCTGTGTCTGAACTTGGCCCATAGACAGTCCGAATAAAAAGTGGGAGAGGTCAGCAGGGGTCCTCCTGACTTCGGCATACAAAGGCCAGGATGTATTATGGGAAACAAGCTGAATACAGATCTACAGCCAATAAAGTGAATGCAACCTGACACTTTTTATCATAAATAACAACTAATTGGAAATTTATTTTTATTTTTATTTTAGTGTTTGAAGATGCTGGACCATCTGAAGACCTTTTGCCTTCAAGTCCTCCTCACCTCGTGCCTGAAGAACCTCCATCTACAGATGACTATGCAGTTCCCCTGCCTTCTGCACCAACAGTGGCCTCTTGGTCAGTCACAGAGACTGGTGTTAGAGAAACAGCATCTGCTGAGAAGGAAGCAGTTGCTCCGGGTAGCCCTGCAGGCAGTAACAGCACAGACTCTGCGTTGCCTGAGTCTGTGGAAGAAATTCCTTTTCCTTTGGAAATACACCCTATGGAAGACGAAACTGATATGTACCTCGGAGTTATAAATGACGATGGCTCTGGTTCCACTTCCGATGGTTCAGGAAAAGAAATGGAATCAAATATTTGGCCTTGGGAAGAAGCAACACTAGAACCAGTTTTCTACCCTGGTCCCGATACCTGGCTTGAAGATGACAATGAGTCCTTGTTAATCAGAACAGAGGATATTTCTGATGGCATGATCTTAGACTATATTCTTAACTCTAGGAATAAATTAGATGATGGTCCTTCCAAAGATGAGAATGAAGGCGCAGCCAATATAAAAGAGGATTTCCTCGACGAGTCTGAAATATTTGTCTTTCCAGAGACTACAACTCAGCAGGTGCCTCTGTTACAGACATCATCTGTAGAACAGTCTACACAGACAGAAACACTGGGCATGAATGAGTCGTCTTTTGTTAAACCATCCTTGGTTCTGGAGCCTTCAGTGGACCATTCCTTTTTAGACATGCCAACGGGAGTGACCCCTGGGTCACCACGCAGTACACTTGCACTGCCTGTGGAAGACAGTCTCCTTACTTCTACAAGGATCGTCAGCATGGAGCAACCTGAAGAGTCCAGCGTAGGTCAGAACTTCATTTCTGAAGCAGATGAACGCCAAAGCGAAGACAGGCCAGCGGCAGAAGAACTATTCACAGTGGAGCAGGCAGATGGAACTGAAGCTGCTACGATAGGCCACTTGGACATAAGCACTTCAGAAACTATTCTGAGTGCAGATCCTTCCATGGTAAACCCTGATGCTTCCGTGGAAGAGCAGCACACCCTAGATTCGTCGTTGGGTGGCCAAGATGTTACTGGGTCAGCAGTGAAGAAACCAGCTGGTGTCTGGCCTACTGACAGAGCCCTAGAAAACTCACCGGATCAGACGGCACCGTCGGCAGCGCCAACTGCCACTCGAGTTTCAACTGCAGTTCCTCCAGTGATACATCAGACCACTGTTCTGGGGGGCTTTGCCGGGCAGGGCGGTACAGACCACGGCACACACGTTTCCATGAGTCTCAGCACCGTTATGAACCCTCACATAACGGTGAGTGTAACAGGCGCTGCTGAGCTTCCGTCCTATCTCCCTCCTGTGGGATCCACGGCATCGTCTGCGGCCACCACAAAGCTGGGAGATGAAGCGACCAGAGCCCTGGATGTCGTGGCAGAGCTGGACCGTGTGAGCACTGCCCGCGTCTCCCCTGAGCTGACTGAGGACGGAAGGAGCATGACCGAGAGTCACGTGGAGCTCACAACTCGCCTCCAGTCCACAGAGATGGCCAGCGTGGCTTGGGCCACGCACGAAAATCGCGACAGTACCCCTGTCCCGTCACGAGCTCTAGTTGTGTTTTTCAGCCTTCGGGTTACCAACATGATGTTTTCAGAGGACTTGTTCAATAAAAACTCCCCTGAATACAAAGCGTTGGAGCAGCGGTTCTTGGAACTGGTAAGAATCACTTCTGTGCTGAATGTCTGTGGCCAAACAGACAGAAAATTTTGGTAAATGAGTTCGTCGGCTTTCTTTTGCACAGAGCAACTCAAGATTGGTCCTTACAGATACTATTTCTGCGGGAAAATTCTGCCTGCAAGTGGGGCGTGGGGGGGGTTGTTTGGCTTCTATTCGGTCAGTGTCTCTGAAGTGTCAATTTTTAGCGCTATGGGCCAGATGCTCTGCTGGAGTCAATAACGCAGCAGCGTACCTGGGGTCCCTACCCACTCCCCTTACCCGCTTCCAGAGCGCTCTGTATTTAGCTGGGGGGGGGGGAAGAGAATAAACTGGGGCTGTGGCGATGCCACCTTTCTGCAACATTCAACCCATCCCAAGTAAGAGGTACTTCAGGGAGCTCAGCAGTTCCTAAACTGACGGCTAGCGAATGCCCCCAGCAGCTGTACAGCAATACTTGTCCGATTTTAACCTGGGAATTCCCCTCTCCCAAGCGGAACAAACATTTTGTTGTGGAAGATGAAGGGAGCAAAGGAGAAGGGAGGGAAAGGGGACACGCTTGAAGGAAACACCCCATCAAACCGTGAGCATGCCTGGTGCTCCGATCAAGGCAGAGCACTACGTGTGTCCCAAGAACTGTATTTCTGATCTGTAGATTTTTGGAAACTCCACGTGGCTACCGGCAGCGGGCTCCTGGCAGGCTGAGCCGGCTGTCTGATGTGGTAACAGTGCAGCTGCCTCCCGCAGCGGTGCAGCTCTTCCATCCCGTCCCCTGTGTTGCAGCTGGTGCCCTACCTTCAGTCAAATCTGACGGGCTTCCAGAACCTGGAGATCCTGAACTTCAGAAACGGCAGCATTGTGGTGAACAGTCGAATGAAATTTGCCAAACCTGTGCCTCGGAACGTCACCAACGCTGTGTACATGATCCTGGAAGACTTCTGCAACACTGCGTATCACACCATGAACCTGGCCATCGATAAATACTCCCTGGACGTGGAATCGGGTAAGGATGGCAGGGGAATGCAGTTTAGAGCCAAGGGATTTAAAGCAACTTCTGCTTCAAGAACTCACTGAGGATCCCAGTGGCTCAGGACACTGCTCGCTGCTTTTCACAGGCTTGGCTTTAGAAAGCTTAGAGTTCAACCAAACCAACGCGTGAAAATCTGTTAAGGGACTAAAGAGATCCAAACCTGAGTGAATCCAGACTGAGCAAACTGTATGGGGCACATACAGAGATACGGGGACAAAACCGGCTCACGGAACGCACTGTGTAATGCTGCTGCCCTTTCACTGGGGAGCGAGGGGCAGGCTGGCCAGCTGGAGCAGCGGTGCCCATCTCCCTTGTGCTTAGTTTCACGTGTGGTTTGAACTTACTCCGTGTGGTGGGCATCGGCACAGGTAACAGCTGCTGCCTCGCTGCTGCGCTGAGCTCGCCACACAAAAAAGTCACAGGCCCTCTTAGTTCACTTTCTGATACAGGGAGGAAGTTTCCTCTCTGTCCACGTTAGCCAGTAGCTTACCGTGTCAGCAACTCTGAAGTATTTCTTTTTTGAAGGTTAGAGAAAAATAATGGTGCTGACCTGTTGGCAAATGGCAGCTCTTGTGCCAAGGTAGCTCTCGTATAAAGATGGTCCGATTAGCATGACACATCTTCTGGTTTTGATCATTCAGCTGCATGCCAGCCCTCTTAAGCGTGACAGGAGCGAGGTATCTCAAATGCTACACGCTCGCGTTCCTTGCAGACACAAAGGCAAATCCCCTCGCAGCAGGTGGTGAGTGCCCCCAGTCCCCTTGCCCCCCGTACGCTGCTTAGGTTTTCTATAACAAGAAATACTGGAGTTTACTCATGTGCAAAATACAGTTCCAGCAGCCAGAGAACATCGGAGTACTGCATGTCCCAGTAAGGAAAAGAACACTTTATACTTGCTTTTTTGATTGGCTTGTTGGGTGGTCTTAGCTGTAGCACTGACACGTGCTGTGGAGGCAGAGGAACGCGTCCTAGCGCTTGTTCCCCTTAGCAGAACCTGCTGTAACTCAGGAGAGGTGTGTGCTGGATTTCTGTGGGTTATTTTAACTAAGAGACCAGGAAGAAAACGGCAGCAGCCAGCCAGCACTTGCCTCCGTTAAGGTTCTCCTCTGTTGTTACTATTTTCCGCTCCGTGTGTTCCCAGGGGAGCAAGCAGATCCCTGCAAGTTCCAGGCCTGCAATGAGTTCTCCGAATGCATAGTAAATCGCTGGAGCGGGGAAGCGGAGTGCGTCTGCAATCCCGGCTACCTGAGCATCGACGGGCTGCCGTGCAACAGCATTTGTGATCTGCAACCAAACTTCTGCCTGAACGACGGGAAGTGCGACATAAGCCCTGGGCAAGGGGCCATCTGTAGGTAGGTCAGTCCCGCTGCTGAAGCGTGTCCGTCCCGTACGGAAACCCCGCGCTGCCGCCTCTGTTGCAGCATGCTGCAAGACTGGTCCAAAATTCCCTAAGGTGACGTGTGACAAGTGAGAGGAGCGTGATTATCGTTCACATTATGCTGCTGCTGTATGGAAGTCCCAATATTGACGTTAGTTTTCCTTGTCTGTATCAGAAATGAGACAGCAACATCTTTATTTAATAGGACAGAAACATCAGGAAATAAAACTAACCAGGAGAAATGGTAGTTATGTAACACGCTCAGTTGTATCTCCAGAGGTCTTCTCGAGTAGCAAAGTGTTAGATAATGTCATAAAACATATGAGACTTAATTTCATCACAAAAATTTGTATCTGAAAGGCATATTCAGACAGCATAAATGTATTAAGAATAGTGCTCTTGGTCAGGTGTAAGTCATGAAAGTATATTATTGACCATTTGGGAAAAATCACGTGTGGTTCATAAAAAGGTCAAGCACAGACCCCCTGGTTCAAATTTTTTGCTTTTAAAAACACCCAGATGCATTTGATCAGGATCTCAGTAATTTACAGGCCATGGAAAAGACTTAGTACGAGACAGAGACAAATTGATGCTCCCTCTGACATTGCACGTGATTTTTTTTTTTTCTTTTTTTAAAGTTTACCTAGAATGTGTCTAAAGTCAATATTAGGAGTCCTGGCAGTTAACAGGAGAAATAAAAATGTTGTTAAAGCTATAAAGATGGATACTATCGTGGGTGTATTACAATTTTTATCAGATTTATATAGTAGTTTTAATTAGAAGCAGGTAATGTATCTGAACTCAAGCATGCTCTGGCCAGTATTTGTAAGAACATTTTGAAAAACTTGAAGTGTTGCACACTACTTCCAGAAACTACTTCAGATATTTACGTTAAAAGACTTATTATTGATGTTTCTTATTAATAAGGCTCACTGCTGTGAGTGGTCACAATACCTTACAATTCCTTGAGTTTTTATAGCAAAAGCTCCCAAACACACATAATGCGAATATATTATTTTTACTGGTATATTTAAAGTCATTGACATTTAAGTCCTCATGTTCAAAACCACAGTGAGGCTGAAATACTGAATGCTGTTTTGGGCAACCATTCCAAAGATATGATTTTGGATGCACACTTCTTTCTAGTCATTTATTTAACTAATAGTTGCAGACTTGGCTATGCTGTAAACATTCTGCTCATTTAAAACACCTTAATCCGTATTTACATTACAAGATGATTATGACAAACTGCTTGATACGTCATGTGCAAGGCTCAACCAAGGAGTAACTTTTCACTTAGTTTAAACGCCCTCCAGTTTTAACACATCACAAGCTACTCTAAACTGCAAAAGCCACAGGCTTTTTCCATCACAAATGTGTTATCCTTTTATCGTTTTACCTGCCTTCACTCAATTCAGTAATTGGGATTGTTCAGTGTGGAGAAGAGAAGGCTGGGGAGACCTTATTGCAGCCTTGCAGTCCTTGAAGGGGGGTTAAGAGAAAGATGGGGACAGACTTTTCAGCAGGGCCTGCTGTGGTAGGACAAGGGCGAATGGTTGTAAATGAAAAGAGGGTCGATTTAGATTAGATATTAGGAAGAAATTGTTCCCTGTGAGGGTGATGAGGCACCGGCACGGGCTGCCCAGAGCAGCTGTGGGTGCCCCATCCCTGGCAGTGCCCAAGGCCAGGCTGGATGGGGCTGGGAGCAGCCTGGGCTGGGGGAAGGGGTCCCTGCCCGTGGCAGGAGGAGGAGGGGGTTGGGACTAGATGACCTTTAAAGGTCCTTTCCAACTTTTTGGATGATGCAAAAGTATTTACTGAGGTGACTTAACTGAGGCCACGTCGTGACAGGCGGTCAGAAACATTTACAGTCACAAAAGCTTTTGCTGGTGTTAAATTTCCCCGTGTTTCTTGGTTGCAGGTGTCGCGTGGGAGAGAACTGGTGGTACAGAGGGGAGCACTGTGAAGAGTACGTGTCTGAGCCACTGGTGGTCGGTATTGCAATTGCTTCTGTGGCAGGATTCCTTCTTGTGGCTTCTGCTGTCATCTTCTTCTTGGCCAGGACCCTTCGAGACCAGTACACAAAGAGTGACACAGAGGACTCGCAGGGGTAAGTGACACCATCTATTTTAACACACATCTGCTACAATAATGATCATTGTTGTAAGTCTTGTACCGTGCAGCTGACAAGGAACAGAATGTACAGGCACCTTCAAATGTCAGGCTTCCTTAACCTGCCTGCTGCCCTTCCAGGCTGCAGGGAAGCTCACAGTGTGTTTATTGCTCCCTCAGGCAGGGTGACAGCCTCTCGTCCATTGAGAACGCAGTTAAATACAACCCCATGTATGAAAGCGATACAACTGGCTACAGCCATTATTACCGGAGATACCCTCAGCTAACCTCCTACAGTTCCACCAGTGCAGAGACATCCACAGACTACAGCAGTGAAGAGATCAGGCACATTTATGAAAACAGTGAGCTTACTAAGGAGGTAAATGACCTTGTTTTCATAGTGGCATGGAAAAGATTGTGTAAACAGTAAGCTTATTCCACATTTGCAACCTGAAAGCTGGGCCCAGTCTTTCCCCAATTTCAACTCTAGATGAACAAGTTGCAACTATGGCTGCTGCAGCTACTTAAGAGAAGAGAGAGGATTTCTTTCCCTGCTTGCTGTTAGGTACAGAGGAAGGAACTGAGTGTGTTCTGGCCTCTAATGAATTTCACATGATAAAGGAGCTGACTGCTTAAGTAACTTCATGGGAGTTGAGGAGGATCACGGTATTGCTCAACGCAGCCTTTAGCTTTTAATGCCAGCTACCTTGTTTAAGAGCAGTTCTACAGTGAAAACTTGTTGCATCTAGGCCTTTTTCCTTTATTTTTTTAAGTGTAGATGTTTCCATAACCTGCAAGTTAGATCATATCCTTCTCCTTTCTTTCTGTAGACACAGGATCCAGGGTTTACTCTAGAAAGCTAAAGAGAAAGGATTTACCTCCAGGAACTAACCACAGATCCTTAAGCAACTGTGCGAGTTGTGAATCCAGCCTGTAGCCAGGCTTGTAGGGGAAGTATCGATGAGATAAAATGGTTTTGTTAAAGCCTGTTGAAATGCCACACTCCGTCCAAACCCTGGTTTTGCTTTAAAAGTATTGCTGGATTCCAGTGAAGTGCTTCACTTCAGAAGGGAATAATAAAAAAAAGAGTGAAGAAGAATTTTAGCATTGGTGTGCCCAGTTTCAAGCTCTACTCCTTGAAATAGCAAAGCGTAGGAGTTTTATTTTCCAAAACCCAGAAACCAGTTCTTTCAGTAGTATTCTCATTTCTAGTTTGTACTTACAATTGTGTTTCTTGTATTCTAGGAAATTCAGGACAGAATTCGAATTATAGAGCTCTACGCTAAAGACCGTCAATTTGCAGAGTTTGTTAGGCAGCATCAAGTGTGAGTGAAATATCTTGTCTGGATAACTAACTCCTTTGATGTTTTCTCATGTGGCCTTTACTACATTACTGTATTTTTTATATAAATGGTCTAAAAATGCTGGGACACTAGAAGTTAAGATTTCAACATCATTTCTGAAGAGGTTCAACTCTTTTAAAGTACTTAGAATTGTCAATGTCAAAAGTAGATAGCCCCGGAAGGTATGTTAAAAGCAGTGAAGGGGAATCTCAAAGTTAATGGGTGTCAGAGAAGCACTGACATCAATTTAGGTCCTTAAAAGTACAGATAGAAACGTTGTCACTCTTCTAGTTTAGTTACTGTTGCCTACTGTCCTATTTAAAATAGAAATTTTAAAACTGTGTTAGTTTATCGTGAGTTCTCAAGACTCGCCAACTAACAGAAAGCGAACAGGTCACTAGTACAGTCCTGTCCGGTATGGGGATAATACAAAGCTTACAGTTCCCAACAATTAATCATGCTGAGCCGTGTCCTTTGATGAAAGCTAACCATGAAAAAGGCCGTCAAGGAATTAATCATTAGCCTGCACTCTTCTGGACTACACTCTCACTGTAGCAAGCAGCAAATTACAGCTAGCTGTGTTAGATTGAAAGATACTCTACTTACAGTTCCTTGAGACCATATTAAATGTAGCAACAGTAGCAAAACCCTTGTGTTCCGAGATCATCAACTATACTTTTCTTTTAATTGAAAATAACAGCAGTTCACATTTTTCCATGTCAGTTGTTGATTTTTTCATCTTGAAAAGGATCAGCATCTAAATTTTCCACAGCTGGAAAACAGTAAGGGCTGTCTCATATAATTCTTGAGTCCAGTGTCTGAAAGAGGCTAACTTAATCACTGCTTCTCTGTTTTTCATTTCAGGAAGCTGCTTTAAGCAAAAAAGAAATCCGTAGAATGCATGTGGGAGATAAAGACTACCTTGCTGCCATAGCAATGGGCTCAGATGTAACTGCGAAGTTACTTATAGTCTTAACACTGCATGGATGGATACAGATGTTTTCTAAATGAATGGCTAAAATGTACAGATGTCTGTTTATCTCAATTACTTCTGGCTTTTCTGTGTCAAGTGACATTTTTAAGAGGTGATCACAAGTGGCAAAGGTTATGAAAGTTCATTTTTCTTTAACTCTGAAATGGATAGTGAAAGTTTGTATAAAAACCCAAAAAATCTCCTCAGCTAAGAGAAGAATCATGCACAACAAAAATAAAATGTACGTTTAAAATCCACGTCTGGCATTTATCCCCTCACTGGAGGCTACTGTAGCGATTTCACAGGTATAAAGCACTAGTGGAAGGAAATACTTGGTTTGCAAGCAAATGATCTGTAGGGGAGAACTACCGCGCTAGAATTGTTGGCATTATTGCAAAGCATTCCCATTGTAAACACGAACAACCTCTCTGGAAAACCCGTTCTTCTGTGCAGCTGCCTGGTGTACGTTTTGTCACCTGGCAGCAGCAAAGAGAACACAGCGCTGAGCCTGCAGGTCTCCTAGGGGCTCCCCTAAGCGTCCCCACCGCCGGCCAGTGCCCCTGTGGGGCACCCCTCCTGCAGGACAGCACCCCAGTTTTGAAGCCGGGACGGCTGGTTCTCCAGCTGCTCCTGGCAGGCACAGAAGCTGCGTGGGGCACAGAAGGGCTTCCACCACACAAATGTTCTGTGAAACTTAAGTGACGAACATTGACTTTTTTTTGTATGTAGACTATTTGTTTGATATTTTTTAAGTTAATATGCATTATATAGTTGTTGTGTATTTCCCTACCAGCTTGTTTTCATAATGGATATAATTGTTGAAATAGATGAATAGTTTAATGATGAAATACTACAGTGGCATTTGTGCCCATCCTTTTTAAAAATATATAGTGCTTACTCAGTGTTGAATTCAGCCATCTAATATTTGAGTTTTCTCTACTGAACTGGGCAAACAGCCTGCCAGGAGCCCTGTTTCAAAATCAGGCTGTGGCACCTAAGTGCGTGCATATTTGGTAGATGGCAGCACTTTCCTACAGGGAAGGGAAAAAATGAGATTATTCTTGGCTTAGTGGAAGTCAGTGTAGAACTTAAACAGCAGTCAGCCTGTAGCAATTTAAAATAGCCGAACTGAGACGGGGACCTCCATGGTATAGAGATGGAGTTTTACTGTCAAGTTATGCAGCGCGTTCTGACCACACGTTGTGCTGGGGCTCTGTTCGGTCACCCGGTATCTCTTCTGACACGGCTCTCAGGGTTAGGGTGCTAGCAGCCTCACGTTAGCTTCTGCTACCACTTAAGGCCAAGTTATTTGTTCTACAAAGTCCATAGTTCTTGGCCCACGTGTGCCAACAGCCACCTGATACTTTTTAGAGTTAAGTGACAGTGAGAGCTACTTACTTGTCTGTCGGTGGCTTAGCTATAGCAGGTGACTATTTCGATACAGCTCTGTGTTCTGGAGAGCCTCGCTCATCACTTGTGTAGTATCTTCTTGCCTTAAGTGGCAGGGAATGGGTATCAGAGCCACGCATCTGTCAAAACCCCGCATACATAAACCATGTAAGCTCACAGAATGCAAGCCAGCAGGAAGTAGCACGGTGCTGCTGACCGCCGCTGTGACCAGATGTTATGAGACAGAGTTCTGCCGGGTGACCCGAGGGCTCTCAGAGCACCTGGTCCAAGTTTGCTGAGGCCCAGCCTGTTCTCTCCTGCCCCTGCGACAGCACAGCTGAGCCATCCTGGAAGGCCAGGGCCTGTGATGACGTGCAGCGTCGAGAAGCGCTGGTCTCGGGGCAGGCATCGGCGTGTGACCCGCTCCGTGCAGCGGGGCTGCCCGCCCGAGGAGCTGGGGTGCTGTTCTAAGCACAGCAGTGGATGGTGGCTGGCATCAGGCATGTTTTGAAGGTATTCGAGTGTCTGCTGTGCACAAGCTGAACAGAGTCTTGATTACACCGAGTATGAGGCATTTCAGTGTATATACAGTGCTTCTTTTCTTTGTGTGTGTGTGTATACATGTGAACATAATGGTATCTTATTTTCACTACAATAAAAAACTATTTCCAAAATAATTCTTCTATAAAATTTATGTAGAAGCTATGAGTTTGAAATGGAGAAGGTATCTTAGCCGTGATGATTTGTGCATGTAGGATCGGCAAGTTTGTTGGTCTTTTTTAAACAGAGTCGGAAGCTGTTAAACTCCTTTGCTAACAAAAGTGCCGAATGTGGTTCATTATCACTTGCAAGGTCATATTCTGAAATTTCATACTGGAAAGCACGTAACTGAGCGCTTTGCTTTCATTTAAGCTCTTTGCCCATTTTGAAGATGTTTTGGCTCTAATCAAGGAGCCAAAACATGTTACTTAAGTGATCCTGAAGTCTTAAAACCACAACCAAACACTCACTCCCTTCAAACCTCTTTATCTAAACTATTTGATGATGCATCTTACAGTGTGCCAAGAAGGACTTAATGAACCTGCTTTCTTTTATACTTTCCCAGTCCAAGGCAGACACAAAGAACTCTTAAATACCCTAACAAAAAAAAAAAACCAAAAAACCAAACAAGCTCTGTGTACAAATTTACCAGGACTTGTTATCAGTTAACATGCAGTTTCTCACTTGCTAGAAGTAAAAGGTGCAGGTTTGAATGACTTGGCTTAATTTAGGGACATGGACAAAAGCAGTTATTGTTTACTGAGCACTGATGGACCTGTCGGCTTCCGTGGCCTCCTCAAGGCTTGAGACAGTAGAAAACGAGGCCCTGCAGGACACCGGCTGCCCTTGTAAGAGGATCTCAAACATGCAGCAACCCATGCCAGACCACAGCGCCACGTACTGCAAAACCCCCTGGGTGCAAGTCCTGCCTGTACCATTCCTGGGGTCTCTCGCAGCTTTCCCTTTTACACCTCAAGGCACCAGTCCACGTAGGCAGAATTCTGGAAATTCAAGCAGAGGTGTTCGGAGCTGCAAGACTGACAGCATTTCAGGAACTGTGTGCTTGCCTTTTATTTGGTAGCTTTTTAGCAAAGGACAGGGCCTTGCACAGCAGAAGGATACTCACCTACTCTGTATCTTTTAGTTACTCCGTTAAGGTCTGGCCTGTGGCTTCATGTACTGCTGGGTAACAGTTTGGTCCCAGAAAAGAGATTTCTTCATGTTCTGAGACAGCTGAAACAATTATTTTCTCCAAAAACAAGGAAGCATGGATAAAGTTTAGATTAAGAAATTAAGAGCTTAATAGCTAAAATGGAAAAAGTTTTAACAATCAAGACTTTTTAACTCATGTTCCTCATCAGACCTGCTGGAGTTAGTCCTTGTTGTGAAAGCTGCAAAAGGAGTACGACAGGACTCTGAGCACTCTTCCACGTGGGCTCTGTGGACAGCAGGCACACTAAGGCACTAGAGCTCCCTCCCGGAGACAGTCATCTCATCCTATTAAAACACAAAGCAAAATTATTCACCGATATCAATTTATCTGTCTGTAAGCACTGTAGGATACTGACTGACTTTGTACAGCACAGGAAATGTGATGGGGCATCGTTACTATTAAATTAGTAGATAGCACAGAGGAATTTCATGGCACTCTGTTTACTTGAAGTGTACTGTAACACAGCAGCATTCGTGTCGTTGATCCAGTTTGTGAACAGATGCTTTATGTAGTATATAACATCCATCCATTCGCTTTGGTTTCTCAACTAAAAAAAAAACCCCAAAGCTCTTTCTGAGCCAGGAAAGAAATTTTTTTCATTTGTCAGTCCAAGCGGGAAGGTTTTGTTTTTGCCACATTCAACGCTAGCTGGCTCTCCTACTCCATCTATTAATGGCCCCCAGGAATTTTAGTTGAGTTCTTGTCCTCCTGGACTCTTGCCCATGCTGCTGCTCACCCTCCTTGCTGGGTCACCCACTGTACTTAGCAGTGGGAAAGACACTCGCAGCAGGCAGCTCTGCTTGGAGCATGACGGCAGGTCGCAGGACTAAAACAGCAGCTTGCCTGAGGTGCTACAGCCGTTCAGAAGAAGCCAGCTGAACACCACTTCCAAACCTGTGCTTTTAGTTTTCCTGTGTTTCCAATTCAACATAAACCCAGATTTTGACTCTTACTTGTTTCAGGATGAAAAATACCCTCAGCACTGGAGTTTTGTGGGATGCATACCAATTTTTTTTTTTTTTTTCAATCCACTCTGCTGTTAGCATGTCTAAGGACTATGATTCTGTATTAAATATATGAGTTGGAGTAAACTGCCTTTTATAAGGGTACCCCCCTCATTTATAAAACCAAATCAACAAAAAATACTATCTGTCTTGGATTATCGGAGGTTGAAATGTTATTCAAAAGTCTCATATTAAACACAAATAAGAGTCAGTGTTAACTGGAGTTGCGATTGCATCTCCACAGCCGATTACCAGATGGGGAAACTATGCCTTTCTGGAAAGGCTGACGTAGCTTGAACAGAAATGAAAGCAGCAGCAAGAAGGGATAAGGCCATACATCAAAACTTTATGCAATAACAGGGGCATGTGGCTGGAGAAAAGAGGGCAAGGGAAGAGGCAGTCTCAGCAGTGAGCATACAAGCAATCCCAAGAGTGAAAGACCTCCATCTACTCACAGGGGACAGTTACAGGGAAATTCACTCAGCTCCACCTAAAGAGGATTACACAGCGATGACATGATCTCTCGTCCCAGAAAGGGAGGGGGATGCAAAAGTACTTCTAGCAGCAGTGCAGGGCTTGAGTCTCCTAGCGTGACCCACAGGTAACTGCTGGCTGGGGTTCACTGTCCATAGTTCCAGTCATCTGCTCAGTGAGGGAGTGGCTGTTCTTCCCGTCACGGGTTTCAGATGCGAAGATCAGAGGGGTTTGATCCACAAAAATGCTTTATGCAGTTCTCCAGTAAACCAGAGACTGCTGGACAGCTTGCACAGCTTTGTTTTGTGTTGGTTTTTTTTTGGTGTGGTGTGGTTTTTTTGTTGGGGTTTTTTTGGTTGGTTTTTTTTGGTTGGCTTTTTTTTTGTCATTTTCTTTTGCTATTTCTTATTTAAAGTTTTGATTTGAAAAAAAAACAATCAAAACAACCAATCACAAAAAAATAATCAAAAAAACTTCCCACACTTAGTCTTTTAGGGTTTGCTTTCTACCTGCTCCCCTTAGGCATGGACACCCCACAGCCATGGTGGGCAGGCAGTGTGGCTCTACAGAGCTCCTCCGTAAGGAGCCCTCGCTTTGCCCTTCTCCCCACCACACCAGCATTTACGATGTCAGCTCACCATACTTCCTTTAATAGCACCAAACCAACCCACAGCCCCCACACGGGGATATCCTCCCGAGGCTTGCAGTGCACAGGACCGGGAGCCTCACTCCTGCAAGGACTGACCTTTCGGGAGTCAGGTGTTTCGCATTACGCACAAGCTGATGGGACACATCACGTCTAATGCCACACTGAATGCACCGAGCTAACAGAAAGCAGAATCCGTGGGTAGACGGCTTAGGAGTGGCTGATGGCAAGTTCTGCGGCCATCTCTCAGCAAACGACGTGACTCCACTGACATTTTTCAAAGGGCAAAGCACGTAAGGGCTTTTAAAGCACTTACCCGCCAAGAGAAAAGGAAGCAGGAGCTGCTGGTAAGGCATGTGAAGCAGAGAACCAGCCCACGGTTTGCAGGCAGCACAAACCAGTCTCCAGAAAGGGATCATTTAGCCTGAAAAGAAGGAAGAAAGTCATGTTAGGAGCAACAAAGTAAATAAGCAGGGTTTTTTCTATATAAGGAAGAGGAGAAACATCCCACGATCAGAATAGTTTGATACACGTTCAAGTCAATAAGCTGCTCCTGCCCAAGTACCCTTGATGTGGCTTTGCAGAGGGGAAGGCAGAACTCTGACTGTCCCGGCCAGCCAGGACCCTGCAAGCTGCCGCTGCCACATCCAGGGGTGAGCAGGCAGGGAGGATTAAGTACAGCAGGTGTATGTAGCAAAGCAGGTTAACTGGAAAATTTTACTTCTGAAACATTAGCAAGGGGTATGCGTAACCAGCTGTAGCTGAGGTTCTGCAGCTTCACTGCTCAGCACCTATTTGAGAAGTGTCTTGTATCAAGTACCCTCAGGTGTCTGTGAACAAACTTATAAAACACCAACCGTTGCTCTCCACATGGAGCACCGCACAGCCCATGTCATGATATAAAAACCCGATAAGCTGTGCTGACCAGTATGTTCCATAAACATACAACAAAGCTTCCCACCGTTTAATTATTAATGTACAAAAGGCAGATGATTTTATAATGTGAAAAACTTGAGCTGGAAATCATGGAGAAAAAAACCCACAAGAAACCCCAGCAAAAATAGGAGAGCTATTCAGCCCTTTAGCACAGAAAACCAAAGATGTGAGTTCTTCAACCCCTGCACGAACTTCTCATGAACATCTTTAAAACCAGCTCTAGTTAATTAAGCCTCCTGAGATACGATGGCAAAATAGCCATGCACAGTCCCCATTCTGCTCTGGGAAATGCAAAGCCTCAAAGATTGGTCAGCAAAGGGATGAAATACTGGTTTTTACTTCCTTTTTTTTTTTACCAAATTTGAAAACCAGAAGTATTTCTCCAGTTTTAATGTCAGACCATGCAATAACCCACATGCAATTCATTCTGAAAAACAGACCTGGTACAGCAAAATACCACTGGTTACTCTTTGATAGGATTTTCTAAGACCAGCAGCTGTCTTACACAGCTTGAGTTATTTGATCATTTCATGACCTGTGCTAATCTACACCATGCTTGCCTCAAACCCCCGCCACTCTGAGCTTTCCTCCCTCTAGTTTGTGCAAACAGTATCAAAGGGCTTCAGCTTGAAGGGCCTAATTAGAACTTAGTTCAAATTAAAGAAGCATCCAACCCAGCCCACTAGCAACAGCAATAACTGCTCTACATCCGTATCAACTGGATCCCACTTCAGGATGCTTTGGGGGTGGGAAGAAGGGAAGAAAAACGGACAAAGGGCAAAGCTTGGCTGCTGTCTGGGTCAGGGACAAGTCAGAAACAAAAGTCTAAGTGAAACTGTAGCAATAGGCAGCAAGCAGTCCTGTGCAGCTCTGGTGCTAAAGGCTCTCACTAAGGGCAGGACAAAGGGCAGGTGTATTTTCACAACAGTAGTGAAAGGAGCAGAATTTCTTGAACCTTGGAGGAAGCCTGGAGGGACACTTCCACTGCAGGACAAGAGACACTCTAGGAAATACTCACTCAGCTCTGTCTGTTTGGTATGCACACTGAAACATCTGCTATTTTTTCCACACACGCAGCATGGTAAAACCGCAGTTCAAAAAATCTAACCTCTGAAACGAACTATGAAATGAACTAGAGCCAAGGCAAAGAATGCCTTCAGGCCGGGGGAGGAAGGGCTGAGGGGCAGAGCACTCCAGTTTCTTTCTAGTGCCAAAACTCACAAAATCTCTCTACCTTTCCACATTTTTTTCCATGAACATAGAAAGAAAAAGCAAACTGTTTCAGGGGTTTTTTCCTCCCACAACATAGGCTGTCCTTCCTTAACTTCCCAAATGAACTTTTCTATTTTTATTATCTCTTATCCATAATTACTGCATACTCAAGACACCTGCCCCCAAACTCCAATCCTTCATGCCACTACGGCAAAATTTTATCCGTAGCAGCTTCCAGACAGTGTTCCAACTCTAAACTTCCTTTGTTCAGAGGCTGAGAACAGGATGCCCTCCAATCAATCCAGTCATGCCTTCACTTCCCATCTTTCTGTAATAAAATGCTGCAAGAGCTTTTTCCAAAGCAGGTGTCATGGGGTTTGTTTTTAAAATCAAAATGCAGAAGAGCACCTCACTAAGATACAGGATTGTTTTGGTAACTGTTTAAGATGCCAGATGTATAAAGCCCTTCTCATATTCATTCCAGTTCAAGGGCATGGCTGACAGCCCACGCTTCTGTACCTGCTGATGTGGGCCAGATACCACACTTTCTCCACTTTTTATGGTACTAAAGGTGACCAAGCAGCCATGTCCGGAGTCTCATTCTCCATCCCAAGAAGCAAGAAAAGATGTATCAGCCTCCTGTATAGTTACAAGGTTTCTGGTTGACTCAGCTGAGTAAATCTCATTTGCAGCTGCCTTCAAAATACCATACGGACATACGTGGTTCTCCTGAGCATCAGCAAGAAAGCCAAAAGCAATCACAGCCTGCCAAGCAACTGTCAGCTCAGTAAAGCTGCCGTATAACATGTGGACCACAGACAGACAGCATCACACTAAAAGGGAAGGCTATTAGCTTAGCTTGGATCCAGGCCAGTGGTCTACAGGTAGAGATGCTGTGCAGGGTAGAGCAGGCTGAGGTTCAGTGTAGGTTAACCTGCCGCCTCGTAAGTAAGTAAGTAAGTAAGTAAGTAAGTTATTACTCGTAAGTAAGCTATTCTACACGGGCCATGAGGCCACTCAGCCTGCTTCCAGCACCGAACGAGTCTGTGCCCCGCAAAGAGGGCTCCAGGCCTGCAGCCGGGGAGCAGGCAGGACAAGACAAGCGATGGCCCCATCGGTGCTGGTCCACTGCCTTGATCAGCAACAGAGCTCTGGAGAACCCGGCTGGCCGCGGCAGCTGCTGGAGCAGCGGTCAGTCGCTGGCCTGGCAAGGAGCACCCCACAGGGGCAGCCAGCACCCCCCCCTCCACTGCAGCCGCACTGACAGTGGGTGCCCTCTTGGCAAGACCCTTGTCGAGCCCTCCCGGGAGCTGGGAGGCCAGGCGTGCTCCCCCCGTGACTACTGGCCCTGCTGGGTGCTCCCTGTTTGCGGCATACTCGCAGGCTGCGCTGGTTTCTCCAAGTAGAGGGTGCTGGGCACTGCTCGCTGCCAAGGATGCTAACACTGGAGCAGCAGCTGACATTTTCCAGCGTCTCCTGAGCAGCCAGAACCACAAAGACAGTGTTCTCTGGGTTCAGGATCTGGGACAGCCCCCCTCATAGCCTACTACAGAAACCAGCTCCGTGACCGACTGCTCTGCAGAAGACATTAACTACTGGTCTTTGCTTCTCAAAGGAAGACCGAATAAAACCAGTCCTATTCGAAGTGTCAGCATAAGCCTTGACATTTTTCTTGCTTTGAAATTATTTCTTTAAATCATAGTGGAATGCTTAAGCCTATCACTTTTAATAAGCAACTTGTCAACTCACATATCGACACATTTCTGAAAAACCTGCTGCAAGGTGTTTCTGAAGATGAAAAGCTTCTGGTGTTGTTTATACATAAATCGTACCTACTGACGTGCTTTTATAATATAAAACACTCCTCAGAAGACTGAGCTGTTCAAGCCAAACAGCCTTAATTCAGGAACTGGTGTCTTGTACCTACTGTTGCAATATCCATACCGAAGAAGCAGCTGTTTCAGAAGTGATGAAGTCATATTAAACTTATTTCCTCATAATGATCAAATTAAACATGGTTTAGTCACGTTTCAGAGGCAGTGTGTTGCAATCAGGGTGCTTTCTGCCGAAAGCTGGCTGAACATTACCCTCTGGGCACTCAGGAGCCTTAAGAACATCCAGCCATCGAATCCCCAAGCACGTCCTATGGCTCACAGTTGATCACGGGTGTGTCTCAAAATCTTGTGGTCTAGGCAAACTCCTTCAACGCTGACGTCTTTCACAGCCTCTCCCTCCGAAACTGCCACCCACCCACGCAGTCACCAAGGTCCTACCTTCAAAATCCTCCCAGTACCTTAAACGAGCCCTGCTCCCTGAACCTCAGAACAGTCTCATCCCAGTCTGGTAGATTCTTACCAGCAGCGATAACAAGCACGGGCCATCATTCACAGTAAAACATTTTTTGTAGTAGGAATTAGATATTATCCACCAGAACACGTATCACTTCCCAAGTTATCATACTTAGTTTGCCTCTCTGCTGAGGCTGCCAGTGGAGCCACTGGAGACTGCCATGAGACAACCGGCTCATTTCATGTAAGCCCCCAACTCACTATCCAAGGACAATTAATTTTCTAGTTGGCACTGAACCTCAGGAACACTGACATAAAAAGAGCACAAACCTAAATACTCTAAGTTACACTTTATGTGAACATTGTCCACATAAATAAGCACAGACATTAATGAAAGAGAGATGTCAACACTAAAAGGTGTTGAACATTATTCTAGGAATAACTAATGCTTCAGGGATTAACAGTACCATATGGTACCTTTCACCTTCAACTTACTGGTACAAATCCAGCTAGAGGAGCATGGATAAAAACCTTCACCATCTGGTGACTTATTACTTTATGGAAAATAAACAGGTGTTTATTATCTCCTACAGACACAAAATCCACCACCATAACTGGAAGTCTTGTTGACTTTCTCAGTAGAGATCAAAGAGAGCCAGAATACTCTTCTCCCAGTACAACTAGTCTTATTTACTTGAGCAATGAGGACAGCTGAATGCCAAATACTACTACCACCCACTATCAGAAATTAAAATATGATCTACCATGTTTCCAGCAAGCCTTTTTCAGGGAACAGAAGGATTTATGGCTTTCAAACTGAAATCTCATCTGCTGCTTTCCCCCTGCACCCTGCAGCAGCAGGTACAACAACATTCTCCTTCCCTACAAGCTTTACCTTCCTTGTATTCTTAGCCCATCACTGCTGTGACCGCACCACTATAAACTATTTCATACTTAGCAGCCCTTGTATCGGCCTTAACAAGGAACTCTGAAGTAATCAGCATCCCTACCTCAGTGAGTTCATTTGAACATTATTTTTTTATTCAAGAGTACTGTTCGAGTTTGAGCTACCTGGTGTGTTTATAAATTTTCTCTCCCATGCTCCAATCTCTCCCTATGAGTTAGAAAGATTTTAAATTATCATTATTTTTTAAAATTATTATTATTGTATGAAATGTGCAGTTACTATTAGTTTTAAACTTAACAGCAACAGGTACATAAATATCCTCTGAGTTTCCTCCTCTCAATTTATGCGGAAATCATGTTTTGTATAGCAGGATTTACTGGCTGTTTAATAATCTTATCTTTGTTAGCAGCATACGGGAGCTTCTCTGAATAACGTTGAGACTGGAATAGTCAGAAGGTAATTTGTTTGCCTTCTTTAAAGCTCTGTTTTCATCCTGGACCAAGTAGTGTTCTTTTGGCTAAGGCTGAATGCAGCTACTTTCACATCACGTAATGACCAGCAGCACGAATCACATCAGAGAAATCTCTTAAGGTTCCTTGGCAAATTTGCACCTGTTTTGTAGCTTCTTAATAAAAAAAACAAATAACAGTAAACATTCTTATTTCATTACCCCACACACAATCTGAGCCCTACAGAGCACAAGCATGGTAATGCAGACCAGAGACTTACTCCTCCTCTGTGTTTTATCAGGATGAATAACGTATGTCAGGTAGAAAACAGCTAGAGATAACCAAGGGAGATTTGTTAAACTGAAGATCCGCCAGAAACATCATCCCACAAATCGTATTTTGTCTCCTGATAGGCCAGTCACACTAGCTCCCTCGTCTGACCACCTGTGTATGGATGCGCTGTCTGGGAGAGCTCCCTGTGGAAAACTTCCATGCATTTGCTAGAACTTCCAGGTATCTTTGAGCTTTTATCCTTACTCTGCTGAATACACACATAATAAAATAAAGCAACAGTGACTGCTACGTTGCTGAACATTCATGGCCCCAAACAGCCTACCGAACAGAGAGCATTTGCATTACTTAGATCCGACCAAAGCTCCAGGCCCTATGAAACACAGTGTGCACCTCGGCCTCTGTAGCAGCTTCTCGGAGACATTCACTTCCACGCCTGGTGCGCTATTGATTACACCGCGGCCGAACCGCGCTGAAGGCCTGCGTGAATCACCGTGCAAGGTCTCAAGGAGAGCTGCACCCGAGACCAAGTGCAATGCATGAACAGGTAAGAGTTTCAAGAGGACCAGAAAGCTCGTGAGTCCAGATGCTGTCATGCTGCTCGCTGCCTGCTAGAAAGACTTAACCCATTTGAGTATTTGCTTGGTACTTAGCCATTTAAGATTTTAATCTACAGCCTTTGCCCTTCAGACTCTTCTATGTGTTTGTGGTACAGACAGAAGGCGGGACTGAGACTGCCCAACTTGAGCCTTGCTTTCAGACACCTCCACTGTTGGTCCCGACCAGTTTCCCGTCCCTTGTCACAGCCCGCCAGCTGTGCACTACTGTAGCGTGCCTTCCTGGGCCGCGGGCAGCCACCTGACACTGCTCACATGCGACTGCAAGCTGGCTGAAACTGGACGGACTCCTGAAAAAGAGATAAATGGACAAGTCTGCTTCGAAAGAGACCGCAAAGCATCACAAGCTTGCGCTGCTCTAACAGAAAGTAAACCAGGAGCAAAGGAGATACCAGGGACTCTGCGTTGTCCCCACAAAACCAGCTCAAACCAGACCGCAGTGGCATTTGCAAGGCAAACCAGGAGGCTTATCGGAGGCTGCGTGAAACCAGAGCAAAGCTCCCGAGAGGTCTGGTAAGCTGTCCGTGCCACAGAAAGGGAACAGCCTAAGCTACCAGTGCCTCCCCACAATTTCCAGCTCCTCTGCGACCATGCTTCCCAAAAGGCATTTCCCAAAATGCTTTCACAATGCACCAAGAACTCATCTCCGCTTCACCACAACAAGCATTTTTAGCTGTATCCTATAAACTGGCTGCCCACCTGGCTTCATCGGTGCCAACACTGGCAAAGGGGCAAGGAATGCTTTCTGAGGACAAGGAATGGTGGGACTTCTCTTTTTGGCAGCGACCTACATGTCTAAGGTGCAGTTTCATAATCGGCCTAAGTCACTGTGGATGCTTGGTACTGACCGACAGACCACACAGCCAACTTTCTGTACGAACACCTCTACACTACTTGCCCATTTGCTTCTTCAGTATTTTACAATATTCTGTTCCAGCCCTCCAAGTAGGATCCTACCAATACCTCAAACTATCAGAATATCCGAGGAAAACAATCTGACTCCCAAATCCAGCGTTCTCCTTTTCTGTATTGAGAAGGGGAAGCACAAGGGAGAAAAGTACTTTCACACACATGCTCACATACCGGTCGAGGTTGGGATTTCCTTTATCTTAGTTATTGAAGACAAAGTCTGCAGGACTGCAAAATCTTTTCATTCACCAATCACTCAAAAACATAGGTACAAATATGCCTAGACTTTATGTGTCCAGTTAACCCTTTTACCTCAGTTTCCAGGTGGGGAGGGGGAGAATAAATAAATAAAACAAAACCTCCAATGCAGATTTTTTTTTAATGACACGCAACTATCAACCAAGCAACTGCAGACTGCAGTGCTATTAGATGTACCAGAAAACCTTCACAGAAAAAAAGGTGTGTGTGCTAATAGCGCATTCTCTATTTGTCATTCTCCTTGCCCCAGTTCTTTTAGTTTCTGATTATTTGCTCTCTCCTTTACTTTTCTCAACTTCTCCCACTCCTTAGCTGCATTTCTTACAGTGTGAGTATAATCTTTCATTTTCTCCCTTCAAAAAGTAGGACTTGTATGAGTTTTGCAGACTGAATGGCACCAAATATGATTCTCTGATGTCCCATCTCAGATGTCTCAAACTTAAACACTACTTTGTGTCCCCTTATATCCAGTTCCTTGATCACATTGTTATGCCCTAAGTTCATCAGCACGAACTAATTGGAAAAAAAAAAAAAAAGGACTAAAAGGTGGCTGGCTTGCTATTCACCTGTATTAAGAAAAGCTGTCTGAAACTGGATGCATCTTCACCTTGCATACAAAGGCATTTAACAAGACCCAGTGACCTGATGTTGAACTTAGAAAAAACGGTCCACAAATGAGAAAGCAGTATTCCGGTGTTTAATCATGCAGTGGTTATGGAAGAGTTGCTCAGATCCTGGACTCACTCCCACTTGGGAGTCCTCAAATCCAGATACTGTCCCCCTGTAGCTTTCTGAAAAGGAACACCTGAATTTAACTTCGAAGAGAAAATTGTGGTGGCCACTCTCAAAGGCATCTGACAGCAATACCTTTTGGCATAAGCATGTGTACTTCGTCCTTGTCCTTATTTGCACCCCTGATGCAGCTGACCACAAAATGAACATACTGCTTCAGCCTTCACCATCTGTCCTCATCAGTTTTTGGCAATTCTGCCTTACTTTCTGTACATTGCTACCATGATATAGATGAGCCTCAGGATACAGAAACACACAAAACTGGGTTTACTAGGCATAAAAATCAGGATATCTGTGTAATGCGTGTACAGAACCGTAACTCTGTACACACACAGAGCTATTCCAGCCAGCAAGCTTGCATTGTCATGTTCTCCAAAACAGAGATGAAAAGAAGGACCAAAGAGGACCAAGCTACTGAAAGTTAAGGCATGCAGACATACACGTTATGCTGAAAGTTTCCCCAGTGGCTCAAGATCCTTACTTCTGTTAGGTCCAAAGGGCTCTTCTTCCCTCAGAAGTTTTATCTACTCATATAGCTCAAATATGAATTACACAAACTGTTCACAAAGGAGTCAGGTTTTGATGCATCTTTTATCAAGTCCTGTATCCTGAGTTTTGCATTTTCCCCTCTCCCTCAACATTCTGTAATGGTTTTAATACAACATGATCAAAAATAATTTCAGATACTCCTTCTTTAGAGATACCACAGTTGTGACACTGAGCACAGCGTCTCTGCATCTTTATCGCATCTCCAGCCCATGCCTACTATTTCTTTCCCCAGAATACCTACAGAATCTAATCTCTCTCATCACGTGATCATTTTTTCTTCCAGCCCCATAACACTCTTGACCGTGACAGCCACCAAAGTTACCACTGGCCTCTCCATGCTCACCTCAATTCCTCGGAGCTATTTGGTGTAGTACCACTAAGACAGTTACACTAGCTGGCAGCTTCAGTTACCTTCCCCCACTGATCTGCCACTTGCACAAGCTTTGCAGCTCCATCAGGGCTCATCCTCTGTCTCCAGAGAGAGACTTACCTGCTCTTCCATTTTTCCACTTCACTGTACCCCCGTCCCATGCCACGTTGTTCCGCCATCCTTTCCTGTCCACTGTCTGCATTACCCCCAATAGAAAACTCTTGCCCACAACTGTCTGTAGAGGTTTCCCCGTCCTCCTCCCTATCTGCTCTTTGAACTACTTTAATCATGATCACCCACCCCTGCCCCACAAACACTCTTCTCCAGCAGGAAACCTACACAACAGACCTGTCCAAGTAGTGCCACTAACTTAAAAAACCCACACCACCTCCACCACTCCAAGCTTAACCAAGAATGAAGAAAACCACTAAGAAGGTTAAGAAAAGGAAATCAAACTCCTTTATAGTAACACACAGAACTATACCCCATTACCAGTTATATATAAATATATATATATACAAATAAACACATCACTCTCATATTCTAAAATTACCTCTAGCCTTGTATGTTTAGTTTTCAGAATCATGTGAAATTTTCTCTACTCTGGCCCACAGTCCCAGCCCTGTCACAGGCTTTCTAGGTAATCTTAGGCAAGTTACTAATTATCTGGAAGTCTGGAGCACCTGGTTCCTCTCTATTCGAATCAACAGAAGTACTCAGCTGGCTCAGATTCATGGCAGGGCAAACGATTCTGATCTGTATGTGTGTTTCCCAATCTATTACTTTTGCTCCTCTAATAAATAGACAGGGGCCCATCAGTGCCCCATCTGGGTGCTGAAGAGGGCAATTAAACACTTGAGGAAGGTTCACACAAAAGCTGTACAAATGAATTGCAGTACAAGAACAAAACTAAAAGCCAGCAAAACCCAACAAATCTGGCCAACAATAAACACAAAACAAAGCAGAGAAACACCTCAAACCCTAATTTTGAAGGACAAATAAATATTTATGAAAGATCCTGTCAGCTACCAGGCATGTATTACCTCTCCTCCAAGTTGCACCTAGAAAATTCTCTGTGTTTGTACTGTTCACCCTTGTGTCTCATTAACCACAATGTCAATGACTAAAGCAAGCTGTCAAGTGGCACAACTAATAACTATTGTCTGCAAACCTGCATGCTGAATCACCAGCAACAGAGCTCATTAGAAACAACAAAGGAGAAAACCTGGCCAAACTTCTCTTCAATTTTCCTTGATCCTTCAAGGACAATCAGGAGAGCAGATGGTTTCTCATTCCTGCACAGCTCCTGAGTACAGAGAGCTGATCCATTTATTTAAGAGTCTTACCTCCTGTCAGCCCCGTGTTTGGGAAATGGCATATTGCAAGGTTTCCCCTTATTACAAGAATGCTTTCCTGACAGGCCTGGAAAAATTTAAGCTTTCCTGTCAGTCAGATGAGCCCTTTTATCCCATTTGGCAACAAACCTTGAATAAAAATAAACTGCCATCTGACTTAGCAACTGTGAGACTGAAAGACACATGCTGGAATGCAACTGATCTGAGTATTAATCAGCTGATGCCTTTCCAGTAACATTTTACAACTGCTGGGAAAGCATATGAGACTGTCAACAGTGCACTTTAAAAAAAAATAATTAAAAGTGAGCCCTAGTTTTTGGGATTTTGTGGGGGTTGGTTTGCTTTGGGGGTTCTTTTTTTTTTGAGTGGCTCTACTACAGCTTCCCTATTTCAAAGAAGGCTTGTTAACTTGAGCCTGCTCTGTGAGTTCTGTGTAGGAAGTCTCATGCTATTTTCTTTTCACCTGTTGTGCTTCTCTCTCCCCTTTTACTTTTTGGGACTGAAGGGAAAGATAACAGACTCAAAAGGAAATGTTGTTCAGAAGGCCTAGAAGACTTCTGCATAAAGCCTGTTTGATGTAACACGTACCAGTCCACCAGTTCGGCATACAGGTATGACCACTGCTTGCTGTTAGGAAGGTGATAGGACAAATAAGGATCAGTCTTTGTGATAGTAACCAAAGTGAAAGAGACACCTCCTTTACGGACTCTAAAGTCCAAACTTCATCAGTTTAGTTTTCCGAATCGCATAACCCTGAAGAAAGTTAAGTGAGAGCAACCTGCTGACATGAAGTTTGAATCTATCCTGTTACTTCAGGCCAAATAAAAATCTGTGGTAACTCAAAATAACCTGACTTTACAACTATCAAATTCTAACCATTTTAAAGCATAATCACTGAGAAATCTTCGATGCATGTATACAGAGCGTAACTCAGGCAGGTTATGCTTCACTGTCAAACTCCACATTCTGGACCACAGGGAAACACTTGCCTGCCTTCTCAACACGGCTTCTACTCTTTCACTGTCAGATATAAGCAAGCAGAAAACCCACAGCACTGTTACCTCTGCAGGAACTTTTGGGCTACTACTTCACGGAGAAATTGCAATACTCTTTTGCTCATGCTTCTCCAAGTAATTTAGTTATATACTTCTATAAATAACAATTGTAATAAGTCTTATATTTTTGACTGTTGTTGTTGTGGCTTAGAAGTGCATTAGACAGGGTACCTGCAGTTCAAAGAACCACCATATTCTTTTAGTTAGGAAACAGCACCAGTTTGGGTGCATCAGGAAAGGAAAAATTCAGGGAAGCAGTCAGTATCTACTGCCGTAAGGACAGACCACAGACTGGACTGTTACTTCTAAATTACTATGGAAGACTCCACTGCAATGATAACTTTCAAGAAAAAATTAAACAAATGCTGTATTAAATATGAGAGGAAAAGACAGTTTCCCAGAGAACTGTGGAGATAGTGTTCATTTAATTCACTTATTCCACATGATGATCCACACTGAAGGGAAGAGTGGGAAGAAGAAAGCTCCTAACTTACACTATCACCCACCCTGTTATTACTAGGTTGTCTTGAAGACACGTCATGGTCCTCAACAAGACTAGGTAAGCAATTAATTCAACACATCTCCAGAAAACTACCATGTATTTACAGTATTTCACAGCAATGTGAATTATAGAGGAAAGTATGTCTCTTTCAGTCCTCTGCTGAAACCTTTGAGGAGAGAAAGACGTCTCCAAGATGTAACTACAAGTAGTTCACAGAAAGCTGCCACTTTCTACTCAAACTTCACAACAGAAAAATTCTGACTGGAAACTGCACATCACTGATCCTTTGAATGTTGCTAGAAGGCAAACAAAACCTTTATCACTTTGCAACAGCAAAGAGCTAAATTACTTGCACAATCCATTTGCCACCATACAGGAAGTTTTGTTTACCTGTCTGCTTTTTAAAAACTAACAATAACATACTTTTGAAAAGAAAATTGTAGCGACCAGTTTGATACAATAATTAAAGTCTCCCTATTCTGCCTACTCCCCATGTAAACATGGTGATTCAATTGTGGTCCATATACGCATTTTTTTTTTTTTTTTAAATTGGGATACCAAAAAAGAAGGGTCTTAATAATTTTCTTCCAAAAATCGCATTTTGCTACCTAGAAGAGGAAAGTCTGTAAAGAGCAAATGTATATATTAAAAAAGGAAGAGATGCTCAGATCACAGCAAAAATGGGAGCTCCCCATTTCTCCAAACACTCTAATCTGTTAGCAGGAAGGTCATTTTAGGATTACTGTAGTATATACTTTCCATTAGCTGGGAGCCTCCTGCTCACCCATATGCTGCTTTTCCTTTTAAGTGCAGCAAGGACTATTCATCCTAGTTGTGGGGCTGCATGCAGTCGAACTAAATTATTGCATTTGTGCTGACAAGGATCAAATGAACATGTAGGGTCAAAAAACACTGTAGCTGCTGAGCTAATTATAGCAGGGGGGTGAGCGTGTGTGTGTGTGTGGGCAGGGATGAGAGCTGGCATGCTGGACTTAAACAAGTGGTGTGAGTAAATCTGCACAACCATAAACTGCAAGGATTTATCGCAATGCAAATGTTAGCATAAGAACTTCAGTCACAACTGTGTCCTAGACCAAGAACACAGGGTATGTAAGCTGTTGATTGTAACATGTTCTCAGCTTTCAGCAGCATGAGTAAAAAGAGCATGTCCTGTTGCTGATTTTTCTTTTTTATTCTGGCACCTATTTGCGGGGGGGAGGGGGGATGTGTGTTCTTTCCAGTACCCGTTTTTCTGGGGATATGCTTTCCATCAACTCCGAAATCTGCATTCATCAGTATGCTCTGAGAGGCAGCTGAGAGCAGTCGGCAATGTGGGTGTCTGATGGCCATACAAGTAATAACTCAGAAAGTTTTACAAGCTTCTAGTCCAGACTGGCCACCACCCTTTTTCCGCTCAGTTTGAGTGACCACCATGTAGTGGTTGGGCAAAAAGTCCTATTACAAGGAGCGCCTCCGTTATCAGCCTGGGTCATCCTGTGACGTACTACAGATTTCACTCCAGAAACTCAAGTACAGTAACTTCCACTACAGAACTGCCTAGGATGCTAAGTGGCATCCTGGCAATGTAGAAGCCCCTGATTAAATATACAGCTTAAATATATATATATTTATATATATGTAAACATACAGCCTAAAAAAGAATATATCCATTGGTAAACTTGCCACTATTTCATAAGGGTGTGCTTGAAGCGAGTAAGTACTTGAGACAGTGCCCTGCTGACCCACAGACTGGCTTCCCATAACTGGAAGGCTTACTTCAAATTCTACATGTTTGTTGGTCATGCAAGGCCAGTATCATCACAGAAGTAGCATTTAGTTCCTACATCATTACACAGTAGTGCAATCACTGCTCCACAACCTCGTTCTGGTTGCATATGTGCTGTTTTTCTTGAAGATTCCGGCAGGCAAATTATTCTTGTAACTCACACACACACACAAATAAAAAATAATTTTAAAACCCCTAAAGTATCCACAATATAAAAAACCCCAACTCAACCAAACAAGAAATCTTGCTGTCCCATCCCAGTCAGAAGAGCAAAAAAACCTAGTATGACAAAAGATTCTGTAACGCCTTTTTTTTAACTTAAAAATTACTTTTTTTTAAGCTTCACTCATTTTTATTGATCCAAGGCATTTTTGTGAGTCCCAAATTGTATTTTTACATATTCAAGGGTAATAAAAGGAATTCTATTAATTGGACTGTTCACTATGTCTGTACTGCAAAACAAAGCCCGATGCAGAAACTTCCAAACAAAGCGGGGTTGTACCACAGCCAGCCTGCAGCTCCCACCTAGATGCTGAAACAGCACAGAGCTGCACATCAGCAACCTGCACCACCTGGGGCTAACAGCACGCTGACACCGTGACATGTAGCTCAAAATGGGTACAGCCCCCCCCCCCCTCCGCATCACCCCCACTCCTGGGGGCCTTTGCAGACCCGGTGGTGGAGCCAGGCCCCGCTGCCCCCCATGGGGATGGGGTGCCCCTGCCTGTGCAAGGGTGGGGTGCAGCGGGGGAAGGGCAGGCAGCGGCGTAGGGGGGAGGGGCATGGCGCGGTCGATGCTTTTGCTCAGCCTCTTGCCAAGCAGTTTCTCCCGAGAAGCCATAAAACCTGTCTGACGTGCCCGGCACCACTGCGGCAGGCAGCCGGCAACGCCTGAATGGGGAGGGGGCTGTGGGGGCCCGGCTGCTGGCAGCACTATGGGGAGCCCAGTCCTGGCTGGGGCCCCCAAGGAGGGCAGTGGGGGGCTGCACCCATGCGGTGAGGGGCCAGGAGCCTCGAGCAAGCCTCCCACCAGCAGATGGGCACGCCGCTGCCCGCTATATCCTGGCTGTGCCGGAGCCACGGCCCCAGCAGTGCCACCGGATCGGTCCCCAGTGCGAGCTGGGTGCCCCATTGGTGAGAGGTGAAAGCCCAGCTGTGGGCCCCGCAGCACCCCCGCGCCGCAGCGCATCCTAACGGGTGTGCAGTGGGCAGATGGACAGATGGACGGCAGGCCACTGCCCCACTGGTTGCCCAAGCCCACCCAAGGGTGCCCAGGGCACCCAGCTGGGGGCTCTGGGTGAGCAACCCAACCCCACCGCCCCCTCACCCCCATCCCACCGCAAGCGCCAGCGGCCAGCTCTGGGTCCCACCGGCAGGCGCTAATTGCAGGCAGCTCATCTGTAATTAAAGCTCTCCCTGTGACATGAGCCGACATCTCAATATCAAATTGCTGCAATTAAACCCCCCTCTGGCCGTAAAGGTTTTGGGAAGAGGGGCAGGGACCCCCGGGGAGCGGCTGCCCTGGCCCATGCCCCAGTATCCCTGTGGGGATGAGGACCATGGGGATGAGGACTGTGGGGACAAGGACCATGGGCAGGAGGGGACCACAGGCAGCGCGAGGCCAGGGGTGGGGGCTCAGAGCCCAGGGGCGCAGCGATCTTGCAAACACTGTATTGCTCGGCTCAGTCACTACCAGGGGTTAAAACCAAACCGTAGGGGCTGGTGACAGCACAGAGGACGGCGTCTTCCCAGAAGACAGATCAGCGTGTCCTCGTTGGAGGACAAGGCAGCAGAGGGGATGGGCACCGGCCTCCATCCAGCGCCCGGAGGAGCTGCCACCCTGCTCCAGGGCCCGGGGGTCCCCAGCCCCCTGGGGTGGGGGGTCCATGGGGGAAGGCACAAGATGAGGCGATGGCCCTGGGGCAGAGCAGGTGGCGGTGGGGCTGATGTGCGGCAATGCCGGCGGGGAGCGAGGTCCCTGGGAGGAAGAAAGCCCCGTCAGGGGATGCTGTGGTGCAGCGAGGGGGACCAGCCCCCGAGGGCACCCACTGCCCCGAGCCCCCCGTCCCCCCTCACCTTCCAGCTTGGAGCTCCTGCCCCTGGCTTGGCTCTGTGGAGGTCAAGTGGGCGAGTCGTGGCCCAGGGCTGCCCCATGGGCTTGTGGGGGGGGGGGGTTGGGGGTGGGAGTGGAGGACGAGTCTGGAAGCGGGCAGTGTGGCGGAGGAGCGCATCTC
>JAVJGJ010000014.1:120536091-120547647 GCA_035590215.1 Microhierax caerulescens
AAGCGCCCGCGGGGCGCCGCTCCCGCTCCGCCGCCGGGGGGCGCCGCTCTGCGCCCCTGGTCCCACCGCACAGGCAGGGCAGGTGCCCAACGCCATCTCCGCCTTCTCGGCCCTGGGCTGAGCGATCATGTCCAAGGAAAAGTGCCGTATCTGCTGCAGTATATAAATAAAACTGCCAAGTCTTGCTCATCAACTACATATTAAAATGCCTTTTAATAAACCTTTTCACGTAACTGTAGAAAACTAGTAGATATTTAATAATCTCCTATGAAATCATTCTTTCATAGGAGTCAAAGCACCAACCCACTGAACTCCCTATCCCACCTGTTAATTGGCAGTATCATCTCCTCCAGCGCAGCTCTTCTCTAGGAAACTCTTCCGGCACCGTGTTTCATGGCGTTGAACTCCAGAGGTTATCTGAACTTGGCAAAAAGTAAATTGACATGAGGTCTGCTACTTGCATTTGACTAAAAGTCTTTGCAACGTAAAGACATGCAAACTCACTACCCACCTTCTTTCAACAGTCACGGATCGCATACACTCACGTATGCTGCCCAACTGTGAAAAGGTGGCATTCCTGTTTCTCTACAGTATTTTCATTTTTTCAATACTTAACCACCTTTGTTTCTTTGTGCCCAAACTGTGGTATGGGACAAATGGCAGCAAAATCTCAGCCCTCACTTCACTGCTTCTTGACAAGGAAAGGATAAAAGCTCCCTCACATGAATACCACTTTTCCAAACTCTCTCAGTTAAACTAGAACTTAAGTTTATAAACCATCCCATGCTCATTCCTAAGTAACCCTGATATTCTCATAACACAAGAAGTAAAGGTTTAACATGAAATTGAATTCACCTTGATGTCACTCAGTTTTCTAGATCTTTTCTACATTCCCTCTCAGTCAAATCTTTTGAAGTTATTGTCCAAGCTGTCACAGAGAGGGAAAAGCAGCGACACCAAATAAATTAAAGTCACATCTTCATTGTGTCAGTTAACCTGATCCAGCTTAAGCTTCATATTTAAGATACTATTTTTTCAATCAGGTTTTAAGAACCTTGCAAGAAGGTGAAGATGACGTATGAAGGTGAAGACCGACATACACTGCAAAAAACAAAGGATGACTCAAAACCACACACACTTCAGAAAAAATGTCAGGCACTTCTGATCCCACCAAAAAGAGGCTTTTGTCATTTCACTTGAAGAAACAGCTGAATTAGGATGGCTGGACACAACTCAACACAATGCAATGGAGCTAGATTTTCTAATAGTCCTCTGCACCACCTCTCTTTTGGAAACCTGATCACTTACAGGGTGTGTCTCCCATACTTAACATTCATTCTGTATGTTAAACCTTGGATAAGAACCCTAATCACATCAGCTCAAATAAGCAACAATATCACTTAACCAGGAGAGAATTTATAAGGCAGCGGGAGGATGCACTGATTACCATCTACTGAAATTGAATGAGGCAGAGCAGAAATTTGCCTTGCTTACCAGCCTTGCCCCAACACTAGAAAAAGGAGTTATTCAAGTTCAGACCTTGGGTTTTATACACCACACATGACACATCTGCAGTGCATGCTGTAAGCCAGCATCACCCCAATGTGCCTGGATGGCCCCAGATACTATCACCTGCTTCTCAGAAGACTGTGCTAGCTGAGGTTCATCTCTGCATTGCATGGCTTCTGCTCAGGGCTGGCCAGCATCCACCTGGCACAAGGCACAGGCAAGAGTAAGCTTGTGTCTGCCTGCTAAATACCATGCAAATGACGCCTTACTTTACAGTTCTGGTATGAAAGGACTACACTGTCCAAGAACACATGATGAACAGAATACAATTATACAGTAAAAATAAAAAGAATATAGGTAGAGGTTTTAGGACAGCCTATATATATATCAGCTGAGCTGCATTCATGCTGGTGGACTGAAGGCAATATGGGTTACAGTACATTTTATCCTACTATTATGCTGCACAACGTTATGACAGACTCCTGTTGAATTTTTTTAAAATTGCTATTAGAACGAGACCTAACCTCTATATAAACTGCAACTAGTTGCCTGCGGCACCTGTGGTGACCAGAATTTAGAGGCTCAGATACTTAAAAGCATGAGCAGTGATGTTTAAGAGCTAACTAAAAGCCACCACTTGCCTAGTATGCTGGCAGGTTGCTGGAATATGACTGACATTCCGTACTCCACGGAAAATATCAGCAGCGTTAGCATGCCATGCATTCAGCTCCGCTTCAGATGTAAACACACCTCTATTTCATTAGCTGCTCGCCAGCTAACAGTATGGAGAAACACAAATTGAGGTGGATTGTGTTTAACACTTTCATTAATCTGTATTACTAACCTCATATTTTCCATGGGTATGCAGAGTTTTAACTCAAATGGTAACTGTACTTCAGTACAGACTCTGCAGAGTCAGCTTGCACCTTACAATTTGTAACAGTATCTCACTTTGAACATAAAAGCAGTTTAGTCTGTGGGTTTGTGTCATCACATAAGATAAATTTGTTTTCGGTAGTCATTCCTGTTTATCATGCATAAAGTATATTCTTTATAAAGTATAACTAAATAAATTACATTATTTAGGTAGCTCTCAAGCATCACCACTCACACTTCAAGTTTCTGAGCCTCTAAATTCTGGTCAACCACAGGTGCCACAGGCAATTAGTCACAGTTTATACAGAGGTTAGGTCTCGTTCTAATAGCAATTTTACAAAAATTCAACAGGAGTCTGTCCTAATGTAGTGCAACATAGTAGTAAAATAAAACATACTGTAACCCATATTGCCTTCAGTCCACCACCATGAACGCAGTCTCTCTAAAACCTTCTCAGTCTTCCACAGGAAGACTGTTTCAGGTCTTAAGAACTTAAAACCCCTCCAACTTTCTCCCCACAACTCTCAAAAGTAACCCAACCAATAAAGACCCACACACAAAACAAGGGTTGCTTTCCTGGACAGCAGGTTGACGGTGTTTTACAGATTTTACAAGACCAGTTCTTTTTTTCAGACTTGCCAGAGACAGAGCAAAAAGCCAAGTGAGCACTAAGGAGCTGACGACAAAGCTGCCATTTGTAAGCCGTTCTCTTCTGTAGCGGCTGAGGAACTGATGTGAGAGATATAGTTCTCTCCCTCCATGGCAGTCACCAACACCTTCTTTCTCAGACGCACATATTTTCACAGAGAAGCGTTCTAACTCACGTCCTGAATTACCAGCCTGGCCAAGGAGGACAGCTTACTAAGTAGCCACTCCTCTAACAAAGTTATTCCCTTGCCCAGCTCAGACTGCCATGTCGAGAGTCCTATCGTTATTCCCCGCTCACTGTGACAGTTCAGAAACACCAGGTGCCAGTCAAGGCTACCGTCCCTAGAGAAAGTACTACTGAGGGTACTGCAGGGGCTGCTCCCCTCTCCTGAATGAGGCTACCAATCATCGCAGGACAAGCGCCTTATTAAGACATCGCTTGCTTCTCTTCACCTGCAGAGATAAGCTGTAGGACATACGTCACTGCTGTGTAACCACACCAGTGCTGGGGTGAGGGACGACTACCCCACTTAAAACAGTAACACAAAAGAGGAACAAACTTGTGTATTTGAGCAAGGGCTGAGCCACACAGGAAAACATTCAATACAGAGACCCAGCCCGTCTTTTGTGCAAAAATAAATAATCCACTATGCAGAATAAACCCCCCTCAATAAAACATACACTTCCATATGAACTGCTGTTGAGGTAGGTGGCCAGAGGGCTATCTTACACTCCAAAACGTAACGCACAAGGTGTCTCAAGCGTTTGAGTTTGTTGCCTGTATCAAAGGGTTGGAGGACTGAGGAACTGGGCTCTTTGAACAATATGTATTTCTCTTCATCCCATGTCTAGCTGTTTTATTTTGGCCATGACAGCAGTTCTGCATGACTGTATTTACCAGCTTTCAGAATACTGTAAGATTTATGGACAAACATTATTCTCTCCATTCCAAAAATAGAAAGAACAAGAACAGCAAAGCAACCTGGGCAAGGCCAAGTAGAAACTATTTCTTCCTAATGTAAAGACACTGTCTTGTTAAAATGGCACAGCTAAGTTTATTCAACATATGCTTGAGTGTACTACGCCACCATCAATCCAAGTCCCACTGCTGTGGATATCCAACTACTGTGGATAAAGTGTTCCTATATTAACCATTATAAACCTTTCCCAGCGCAATACATTTAGCCTGGCAAGATGCAGAGGGCATCAGTGTAAGAAGTATGAACTGGAAATTCTACACCTACTTTTTAGCAGCAGCCAGGCTCTTCCTCTGAATTTGATTTTGTCTGTGTCATTTGCTCAAGAGGAATGCACCTTACTAAACACAAAACTCCCCCTTTTCAGGAAAAACTGGTAAAATCAACAACTGCCCAAGTTTCTGTTGTTAATTTGGTTTTCTATGCTTCTATATAATAATAGCATTTGGTCAAGTTTGGAAAGGGTGAGGACACATTCTATTTTGACTAGAACTGTGAAAAGGTATTCTATTATTTATAATGCACCCATAACACTGGTATATGAATGCTAAGAACTTTAGCAGACAGGCTTTAAAGGCAAATAAACAGAAAGGGTAATTCATATTCCTTTCTTAGGCATCCATTTGGATGTACTACTCTCTGCCCTCTCCTACAGATGTTAAGCAAGCAACTGCAGAAAAATCTTAAGTCAAATTACTACAATACTCCAGAATAATAGCTTTCTGCAAGAATTATTCTGTTCAAATGCAGTTCTCACTGACTGTGGTGCTTTATGTGCAATGAACTCCAGATTGTTTGCCCCACACAATGGGAAGCGGGGAAAGGCAGCTATTCCTGATCTCAGTATTCAAATCACATATAAAATTTTAATTTAGCTCATATTAAAGTTCTTGAGGTGGTGGCTTTGAGAGAGAAGTGCTATGGGTTAGTAGGTGATGCAGCCAACCAAAACAAAAAACTATGTATCAGTCTTGGTTGGCGTTTTAAAAAAATAAAATCCTTTCTGCTTTGAACAGGATCAGTTCCTTTTCTAAGCTAGAAGAGTATTTTGGAAGCCAAACTACTTTCTGATTGACATACCACAACAAATGCAGTCAAACAAATATAAAATGGGCTATTTAATCTGGAATCTTGGCTGACAATGACTAGCATCAGAAAATTAGCAGAAGACAACACAAACCTCACAATTCAGAGATCAAATCTGGGTATAATTTCAGTAAAATTTGGATGTAACAGTAACAAACAGCAAAACTCCCACAAATACAGATACAGATCCCAGGTTACTCTGAGTCCTAACAGATCATTACTACACCAGCAAAAAGAAAAATCAACCTTTAGAAGTACCTTCACAGCTGTACAAGTGTAGGGCTGCTGCTATAGTTTATTTATTTATGCTTGATAAACAGGAATGACTATTGAGAACAAATTTCTGTTACGTGATTCTGCAAGTCTGACAGCAAATGTGACTATTGTCCCTGAAGTATATTGCTGTAATAACTTCCCATTAGTTTCCACGAGCATACGTAAAGAAACCCCCTCTCCCTCTACATAGCTGTGTTGCATTCAATTTTAAGGTGGCTAATATCTTAGCATGACTGGTTTTGTTATTATTATTTTCAAGTGTCAACCAGCGTGGCCGTCTTTGGAAATTACACAAGGGATAACATCTGTTAGTACTGCTGTTCCAGGAACAGTCATGGCCGATCCAGCTCAGATGTATAAAAAAGTAGCTCAGGACCAAGTTCATGCTTTGCATTTAAGCTTACTGGAATCCTTAAGCCAATTCTCAATATTGTGAAAATGAAAGTTATGGCTAGGAAATTTTTCTGTTGGAAATGTATCAATCACCTATGCAACAACAGCTAAACATACAATCGCGTATCACAAAAGGCCCAAAACTCAACCCAGCACCCACTTAAAAGTCTGTGATGAAGCTAAAACGCCCAGTTCACAACCACCACCACTTAGAAGGTGTCTGGCATCTCAAGTCAGACAGCTAATATGCTGAGATCATGCTGACCAGTCCTGCCTAATTGCTTCCCTGTGTCTACCTCTGCCTGCCCGTACCCACACTACCAGCCTAGTCTACTTTTAGAACTTTCACTAGCATAGTTATTAGGTGTACTTTCTACAACAGGAATATAACCATCTTTCTATCACTGTATTTTATGCTAGTTCACCTCCAATAAGAGGAAACAGAAACTTCAAAGATCAAATGAAACACAAGAACCAGTTAGAAAGGGCTATGAAAGCAAAGACAAGCAACCTGGGTATGACTACAGAACAGGAGCACGTGGAAGGACACTAATAAAAGGGTGATGGGATACAACAGTGGCTCTAGGAATTGATTTTAAAGCTGCACTTTGCATTAATACAAGCAAAAAAAAGACTCCCATCTCTCAGAGCCTGCAAAATGGATGTTCTAATTATTTAAGGGAAAAAAAGGACAGCCTAGAGAAGAGCAGATCTGTGCAGCTGAACTAGGAACGTTGTATCATAACAGAAAGAACTGACAGACAACATTTTTGGCTTTCAATCCAAAGTATTTAAGTAATTGGTCCCCTCTCACAAAGAAAAGAGTATATAAAAAGAGAGATGACAAATTTCTGCAGGCCAGACACTATTGGTCTAGCTAGCTAGCAGTCAGCTGTGAGGACAAAAAAAAAAAAAAAAAAGTTATATATATACACATATATATATATGTGTGTGTATATATATACACACACACACACACACACACACTCTTAGATGTCCCCTAGATATGAGGTCCTTGGGAAAAGGCTTTCAATAAAATAACATACCTTGAGCGTGAAAGGGAAGGATAGGCAGAACAACAGTCCAGATTCTCTGCAGTGAAAGGTAGTAGATGAAAGACCTCCGGATTAACACATTTCTGCAGCCCATTCACAAGAAACTAATGAAGTAATGAGGTAAGATTTCAATATTGACAAGGACAAAGATCTCTCGTCTAAAGGTAAATCTATCACTTGTCATCAGAGGAGGAAGCTAAATTTGTATTGTAAAGTGAGACCATTCAGAGAAAAAAAATAAACCTATGATGGAAGAGAGATTAACAATGTAGAAATTCAAACAGTGCAGTCACAGAAGCCAAGAGAACGAATGGAAGATTTCATGAACACTGTGCTAACAGTATTAAAAGCAAAGGATAGAACAATGAAAAGAATGAAACGCTGCTTTTGAATTTTGACTTGAAAACATCACGGAGAGCTTTCTTAGAGTTGTTTCAGCAACATTAAGGGAAGATGACAAAGTGGAACAAACGGTCACAACCAGTGGTGCTGGTTGTACAGAAAGACAGAAGACAAATTATTGCAGGCCAGCTGATACAGCTCTGTATAGCCAGCCATGACGCTCAGAAATAGTTTGTTGATAGGAGGATATTCCATATTCAATTTCCTGTCCAGAGACTTCCTGCACAGGAAATACAAGCCACCGTTTATATTTAAGTAGAGAGACATTTTCTGTCTTAAGAAATATTCATCAACTCTGGATTTCTCTAAAAGGCAAACTACTCATAACCAGATATTGGCAGACCTCAAAGGAATTCAAGTTCTTTTGCAGGGAACACAAGAAAAGAATACATAAAGAACTAATACTTGCTAAATTAGTGAGGAAACAAAATGGAAAATTCTCTGCAAGAACCAAAAGCAGAGGGGGACAGAGAGCGGCCAACAGCAGAATCTCAGAACACAGACAGGTATATCAAACAGAGGAGATGCAATTAACATCCAGAAAGATTCAAGAGGGAGTAAATGAACAAAAATATTCACATGTCAAAACCAGGGATGAACACTGGTTCCAGTGACAGAAGAGATTCCGTAGTAGCCTTTGGGGGCATAAAGCGCTATATAAACAGACGGCAGAGGACAGACATGAAGTCATCAGGAATCTAATACTGTAAACCAGAAATAATCCTTTCATTCTGTTCAGCAACGTCCTTGACAAAAAAAGCAAAAAACCCCAAAATGTCTGCCTCAAAATGAACTCACAACCTGACTGAGAATCCAGCAGGAAATACAGGCATGAGATATTTTGAACAGAAGTCTCACAAAGCAGATGTCCGTTTTACACTACATGGTTTATTGTCAAAAGAGTAATACCATTGGATCAGGCCCTTTCAAAACAAGGGTTTTTTTCTTTTCCTGAGAAGTTTTCAGTTTGACAACATAGAATAATAATCACACTGTCCAACATTTTCTCATGTAAGAAACCCATTTTTTCCATCAAAGGAGGTTTAATATCCTTTTTACTCAGCAGTAATAGAAATTTAAGACAAATTTTTCTTTAGTAAAAACAGAAGATGTGCTCCAACCCGACTGCAAAATTAACCTAATTCTTCATTTTTTATTTCCTTCAACATGTCATGTTAACATTGCTGTTTAAAAACAGGTATTTAAATCAAAAGAAACAACAAGAGACAGCTACAAAACCCAGATGGTAACAGGAACAAATATGCATTAAATGCAAGAAATTTGTTTATCCTTATACAACAATTCAAGACAAGAAAGTAATGTGAAAATTGGAAACACATTAAGTCACAAACAAAAATCAGACATACCCCAAAAGAGTTGGAATAGGCCTTTAATACATTAAAAAAACCCACAACTTGTATTTAGTATCATTATCCTAAATTGAAATTTATGAGACTAAAACATTAATATAGCACAAGCTGTTTAGCAAGCTAATAATCCTAAACTTGATTTACAGAAAAAAAACCACTTCATGTTTAAGTTTTACCAAAAGTCAGCAATGTTTTTCTTCCAAGGGAAGCCCTGGTACTCTTTAAGGAGGTAAAATAAACCCCTTAGGAAGGGATACTGAAATAAACTACCTAGCCCTAAAAACGAACCCTTAAACTGGGAAAAACAAGAACAAGAAAAAATATCTCAGGATAGGTATAATGCTTTAAAAGATCATGTATTTAAACTATTTAGCTCTTCAAATTCAGAACATAGTATAAATGTATTTTACAGACTTACATTAAGCCTCCATGGCCTTTTGTGTACTGTTCAATGCTTCATATTACATGCCACAAAATGCTATGCACTGTATTTATATGGAGAGATTAACTGCAATTTGTCTAGGACAGCATATAATTATTCAAGACAGATGGGGAAGAGCAGGGAAGATCCAACATACACATCTCACAGCTTATCTCCATTTGATAGAACAAATAAATTAACAACAGCAAGTAGTGCTTGCTCTTTTGTTACTCATGAAGCAGCTATTGACAAGAATCATTGTAAAGTATTGCTCTATACTGCCGGTTCTATGAAATCAATACAGATTTAGTGGCAAGCATCATAGGCATACTGAAAAGTTTATCCATATCTTAAAATTTATTTTGCACTTTCTTTGGGGTAACAAATGCACACCCAGTAGATCAGAAAGGAAAATTAAGTCACACATGAAAGGAAACTCCACCAGTCCATTGCAACTAATCTCACCACCCACACACTTTTGGACTACAGTCTTGCATACATGCAAACAAAGGTTTTTCAGCTTTCAGAATCTCATCTTTAACTTACACATTTCTAGAGCACCTGCTGAAGAATCGACCACTAAAGCACTAAACCACAGGGTAAGCAAATAAAGAAGATTCTGGTCTTTCAATCTACTGAAGAGTTGCAGACTTGCCTTTCTCCTGTACTACTGATAATGAGGAAAAAGCTTTGGTTTTATTTAGGATCTGTATAAGAAAGAAAAAAAATCTCGGGCCATAATTAGTCTCTTCATACCCCAACAATGCTAGGAAGATATTGCCTTCACGCAACAGCCACAGACTTTCTAGAGAAATAGATAAAGGCTGTCTGCTGAGCTGCTTGCAAGCCCATGGACAAAAGCAGTTGCCACTGGCTCACCAAGCACCGTGCCAGTTTGTCACCAGACTGGTAACAAGCACACTCACCTGAAAAGAAGGCGACAGAACCTTCCAGAGTGGTCTTTCAATTTACACACTTACATGACTGACAGAGGTCCTGTCTTTCACCATGCTACCACCAGACTTAGTCTAATGAGGCTGTACTTGACTTGTCATTAGTTACCGAAATGAAGCTCCACAGCTTACGGCTCAGCATCTGTGAAAAGATCATCGCCGTACTGAAACACAACCCTTCTGTACAATTCTATTTCCATTTCTCAAAGTTTCCACTTGCTTGTTTCATGACCCCCAAAGCTTATGAATACATAATTAAATGGCTGCAGTTACAGAATAAACAATTAATTGTTTGTGAGGACAATAGGGTGTTTTAGGAAGATAAGAAGGACTGGTATTAGTCAGAGCTGGCATCATCTACGAGTGTTTGGCAACACATCTGCTATTTCTTGCTTCTTCCTCACCAAGTAAAACATTGAGGGGGTTCTGCTAAGATAGTTGGAACAATGTTCTGGAATGAATTACTCTTCCCTGCTTAATGGCTTTTTTTTACTAGAACTATTTACAAGTGGATATATATTATTCTTAAACTCTCAGCCCTAAAATTACATCAGAGGACCTTGAAAGTCAAGCTATGATCTTTTTCACTCCACAAAAAGAGATGTGCAGCTGGAACTTACCTAAGAATAATAAAAGTGGGAGCACATGCCCACAGTCTCCAGCAAAAAATAACTAAGAGAAACATCTTTGTCAGTAAACCTATGACCCAGCCCCAGCAGCCACTTTTTTAAATGCACAGCTCTGTGTGTATCAGGTCTTTACATGTCCAATATGAATGCTAATTATCATTCATCTGGATATGCATGCATGCAACTACTCTGTCAACATACATGATTTTACAGCTTACTGGCTTTGAAAACCACCTCAGTTTAACACATAAAACCGCAAGCTTGAAACACTCCTAACTATTAAGTAGAACTGCAGCAAGTCTCATGACTAATTCTAGAGCATTTTGATAAGCCACAAGGCTCCAATCGCTGTTTCTTAAAGAGTGCTACTTGCTGTCTCTGAAATAAACTTGTGATTAAAAGGTTACCCTCAATTATTTTAAACTGTGCACCTTCAGTTCAATTCCAATTACAGAGATGCCTCTAATCATCACTGACAGGAGACATGGCTAAAACACAGAGCTTATCAAAAGACTTTGGTCTGACGTGGGACTACACTGTTCCCAAACACCTCTGCAATAGCTAAAGATGTGATTCCTGGTCATTTTTAAAGTAACCAAAAGGAATTATCACAGATTCCTATAGATAATAATGACTGGGTATCTGGTAGTATTGAGCTCCAAGGTTAATTAAGACACCTTTATGTACTTTCCTTACAATTATTCTTAAGAATGGGTGCAGAAAGTTATAAACTTTAGAGGTATGCATCAGTTCAAGCAACTAGTTAATACTAAGTCTTCTTATAAAACACTAGCAACAGGGGTTATGTAATCCCTTTCAAACAGCCAGATATCAAGTTAACCCAATTTTCTTCCATGAGACAAGGAAGGAAATGACTGTGGCTTCTGATTTTGGATAAAGCCATGCTGAACACATCTCAAAATTCCCTTGGTATCTGTAGATTCCAGCTGCTTCTTTTTTT
>JAVJGJ010000014.1:120547747-120562397 GCA_035590215.1 Microhierax caerulescens
GAGATTCCAGCTGCTTCTTTTTTTTTTTTTTTTTTTGGCTTATTCACCATTCCTGTGCAAAGCTGTGTATCTATTTGTTACCCCTTCATGGAACTGGGACCAAGGGGTCCACTGGCTGTAGTCCATTCCTGGCCAGCTCAAGATATTTCAGATACTTAAGCATCCTCTTGGGGACATTTTAGTTTGCAAACAGCTTTTCCATAGTCATATTTTCACTAAAGAAAGTAAACAGATGACTTTTGCAAAGGTTTCAAATAACACAACTCCAGTATTGAGGTTCTGTTTCACTTTGCCAGAATCTAGATTTTTCAGCATGTTGACTTTGATAAGATGTGTTAACAGTCTGCAGGTCTCAACAGCAACCTACAGCAATGGAGCATTACTCTCCTTATTTAGCGAGGATGCAGTGCATCCAGAATGGACCGAATGCATCCAGAACTGTACTCTCAGCCTTTTGTGCAATTCCAAATCTAGACTTAACAGACCATCACTGTTTACCTGACCTCAGGCTTGAAATAATTTTAAAAGTAAGCCTGAAGAGAACTAAGTCACAGTATTACTGATATACATCAGTATGCCTCAAATTACTTTTCTAATTAATTTCCTATGTGGCTGTTAGCTTGATTAGTAGAAACATTTTACTGAAACCACATTGCTGAGCCTATGCTTGACAATGTTTTTTTTCTGCTGCAAGTCTTATAGCTGCTAATACAAATGCTGAAACAGAAACTTGCTTTTAAATATGTCAGCTGGCTTTCCAGATCAAATTTCAAGCAGCCAACAGTTTCACAACAGCCTTTTCTGTCAATAAAGCTATTTCCATTAAATTGCTTTTAATAAATAAGAAAAAAGACTAATAAAAATCCCTCTGAATTAGGCTGACCCAGTTTATACACTTTGAATAGTTTGGTCTTTGCCCTCTGCAGCCAGAGATACTTTTTTCATTCACGGTCAGCCATGCATAATTCATCTAACAAACAGCAACACCCCCATGCTCAAATCCTACAATCTTTCCAGAAAGGCATGGATACTTAAGACTTTTCATAAACTTTCTGAGCTTATGTTCTATCATAAACTGTCAGAAAGTTGTTAAGTGGACCTTATTACCAGACAAATCAATATATTATCAATATATGTGCATCTGTTCTCTAATCCGATCTACACATTCTGTTTTAAATAATTGTCCCAATCACCAAACAGACAAATCAGGCAACCTCTGATCATCCCCCCAAAAAACCCAAAACCAAACAACCAACAAACCACATATTGAAGATCTGATTGAAGCCATAAAAGATTAAAAGGTGGATTGAAGATAATAGTTACTGTGAGACACAGAAGGATGTACTATTATTTGAAAAGCTGGGCCAAACTGCTCCCCCACAGCATACCCTGCTAGCTATGATGTTGTCCAGTTAGGCTTCATTTAGCAAAATCAAAATCTGAATTAGCCTTAGCACTTGCCTTTCTGGCAAGGACAAGGTATTAAGCCTGAAAAAACGTTATTAGCAGTCTGTCAGTGACAATCCTATTACTAGACTTAACCTCTGCGAAGAGTAAAATACTAGCAATACTTAAAAGCCCTCCTGTAGATAGACTAATAATAGCTGATACAAAAAAGATTTAATTCATACGCTTGTCCACAATTGAAGATCCAAAAGTTAAGTTATTCCCTAGGGTTTTCATATTTAGTCTTTACATTCCTGGTTATCCATAACAAAGAAACAATGGGGTCAAATCTTAGAAGATAAACAGATTTAAGAGAAAAATAGGTAGATTGATTTTACCTCACAACTGCAAAACAAATTCACTGCTAGGAGAGCAATCTGAAGTACATAAGTGAAACAGGTCATGAAGACAAAATTATTCATCATGCTACTAAGCGTTCTTCCAAGGAGCGAACAGTCCTTTGACAATCCTACCTGGCGCACCAGGAATAGGTTTTGTATTTTTCACTGTATTTCCAGTATGCAGCTAGGAACTGCATGTACTGCAACTGAATATTAGTCTTGCATCAAGAACGGCTGATGACTTCACCCATGGTACATATGTACTTACAGTTTGAAAGCTACAAAAGAATTACCACTGATCTAACACGAAAGCAAGACAGATTTATGCAGAGTTGTGTGCTGTTACTTTTGCAAAACATTCACGGCATATTCGTCAAGATTCGTCACTGGATGATCCAAGTGCTGTTAGTTGGAAAGAATACTCTGTTGTAATGGGTGACCAAACTCTCCTTTACTCTTAGCTATTAATGTAAAATAAAATACATCTAGTGAATTACTAGGTGTTCAAATAATATTTGACCAAACAACAGAAGGCAGTGCTAAGCTTCCTACATCTCACATACGTTGTAGGCACATCTTTGTTGGCTGAGATGCAGCAAGAGCTAAATTACTGTCCCCAGCTCCTCATTAGACTCCCACTCTATTTCACTATCCTCTCAAATCTGCTGGATGAATAGCTTGTCAGATGTCTCTAACTCATTACGGACAAATCAAACTCTTCGGCCAATATAGAAGCAAATGGATTAGGATATCTGTCCACAGCCTGAAACTCCAAACAGACTTGCAGCAGCAGAAGAAAATCAAATGTCCGAAGCTGCCACTGCCCCTGGGCGTCAGCCGCACAGGCTAATGGAGGGCCATAGATCTGCTGCTGAATTGCCACAGATGTCAGACCAACAGGAAGATAAACTGTTGACATCTGGCAGTGACCACCAGAGTAAGCATTTCAGAGCCAGCCATCTTTTAGCAGTCTGATTTTAACCCACTTCTGATAGTCTGTCATCATCCTTAATCCTATAATGATGGTACTACCACCATATACAATCAATTTCCTTACATATTATAGTTAAAACTCTAAGTTTAGTCTGGAGACTAGAAGTCTTTGCAACTACACTTACACTTGATAGTATGTTTGATACGGGCACAAAAGTTTCACTGGCTTAAAACAAGGATTTTAAATGTCCTAATTACAATATCCTTCTCAGAGAGTGGGGAAAACATGAAGCAGTACTAAGATAAATACTTGGTCTTCCAAATCTACTGTCATGATACCGTCTTCTAATCAAAGTACTTCTGGTTTGATTATATGCAGCCATCTTTCTGTGAACAACTTGTCAGGGCAAATGAACACAAAGGGCTGCAGTAGTAAAGGAGAGTGAAGGTGAAAGAACAACGCAAGCACAGTATACAAATTCTCAATGGGTTCAACAAATCCTGCAGATGTCGGAATCTCCATTACTTCTTCCAAAATCCTGCCAGTACTGCATTTGTTTGCTTCTTTGGCTTTTGTGCCTGCCACTGAGTACAAAAGTACAGCTGCTCAGAAAAGACAGGGCTTACTTTTCTTTAAAACTATACCAGATGGGATGCTCATCTCCTGACTTGGTCCAAAACAATAACGTTCAGTGCAAGACAGTTTTCCAGATAGGTACAAGGCCAAGTCTTCTCTTCCTTCCTCTATTCTTCTGTTTAACTAAGCTCAGTTTTACATAAACTGTTGATTGTTAAACCACTTTGGAACAGATTTCTGCAAGGTCAACTAACTGCAAGTTCTGCTTTTAGCTTCTTTATAAACTAGTGAAGTATCACTACAGAGAAATACACAGTATTTAAACAATTTTTTATTATCAATAAATGTTTAGCCATTATAGTTTTGCTAAATATTTAAAGAGTGCCTACTAGGGTCAGAAGACATAAAAATACTGCTCAAAATGCTTTCCTTCAAGTATTTGCAACATCTTTGACTTGTATATCCAAAACAACCTCCAATTTGTTCATGTAAGGGTTGAGCAGAGGCAATCAGATTAATCTTCTCTAAATGTTCTTCCCATAAACACACTTTAGCACTGTCAGTTGCATTCTACAGCTCGCTGTGGATATCAGAACCAAAAATACTTTCATAAGCAGACTCTAAGTATTTATTAATTATTAACCCCACGATTTACAGCTTCCTATGGGAGAGCCAACAATAAACACGTGAGCAGTCCTGACTGATGTTTACAGAGGGCAGTACTATGCATAAATACACTGACAGACAAAAGGGCTGAATTAGAGACACATTGCTAAAAAAAGTTACTGCAATCAACACAACACATTTTAATTATGGTGGATTAGACAGTTAAACAGACCTTTTCTTGAACCTGTATTAATTCAGCATTTCTTTACTGGTTGCCAGTCACAGAGACTAAAAAAATAACTTCCCCTAGTTCCAAGTTTAGGGATCTATATTTGGAAAGTCACTCTAGTTATAACTGCATTTAAAAAATAAATAATAATCGTGATAATCTTAGATGCAGCTGCTTTTTACATCCCGGAGCTAGTCACGGAATTGAAATCTGCGGAATGACATTTCTAAGCTTTTCACAGCACAGTATTACCTGTCAGGCCACAACAATATAGATGAATAACCAGATGCCCATTAAAAGTGCTTGCCATGCCCCACTATGAGTTTACTGCATCGCACTGTTAATACCAGGGAGAGCTTTCTTGCTCATGGGCCAGAATGGGGAAGCAACCCAAAGCTTCACCTATAGGCTGGGGTAGCCAGAAGTAGAACCTAACAGGACAGGGCATGCTATAGAAGCATACGAGGCAGAAGTCAAACAGATTCCAAAGTAGAGACATTCCCCATTACGTCTCTTCCTCACTCACTATAAATCTACCTAAGTAGATATGCACAACCATAAATCCTTCAAATGGTTCTCTGGATTTGTCTCTTCAAAGGGAGTCTTGTAGACTGATTTAGCTGCTGAATAGTGCATCATTACCACTGTCACACTTGCAATCTCCAAAAGCGTTCCGCCAGCCTATGCTCAGGAGCACACTGCCTCTGGTATCTGCTGCCCCTGTGCAACACTCTCATTGCTAGCTATACTCTGGCTATAATTACAGTAACTGAACCTGCAAGACCTAATGGTTAATAACGTGTATTTCAGTAATTCTCAAGCTCTCATTATTAGCATAAAAATTACCGGTAAATAGAGGGTAAGTAAACCCTCTAACTACAGTTCCCCACTCAAAGCACCAGCTGTTTTAGTTCTTAGTTCCTCCATTTCCATTCTCCTTCCCTCTCAGCAGAACACATTCTCTGTTCAGAACTATATAAAATAGATGGCAATATTGATTTCCTATAGACAGAAAAGATAATTTCAAGATGCTATTGTCAAACATACAAGAATTAAGAGGAGGGGAAAAAAAATTGTGGAGACTGAAACCATCTTTGCAGAATGCTGGAAAAAACCTACACATGCTAAATGGATATTGAGAAGTAGTTAGTACATTTAATATAAACAGTAGTATTGCTTTCATGCACTTTTTTTTTTTTTTTTAAGTACATTAGCTCATATACTGGAATTGACTGAGTTGTTTTATAAGCACTGTGCTTTTAAGCAGTAAGAGTGGGGCCTCATGGAGTAACTGAAGCTGTCTGGTGTTGCTCTGACAAATACGGCACATGTCTTCAATTTGCCTGTCTTGCTGTTCCGCTATGCTGAAAGTATAGAGAATTCTGGTTGCACAAAGTAGTTTGGCAGTCCAAATATCTGGAACATACATCTGATTATTTTTTTTTTTTAAGAAAGGTGCTGTTTTTCTTTAACAGCCTGCCTTTGTATTTTGCTGAAGCATTCTTGAGGTCAAATGATATTGTTTGAGTATACACATTGCTGCTCTTTTCTCCTACTCATTTTTCCTGCTCTTTCTCCTGCCATGAGTTTCTTTCTCAACCCATTCTGTTCCAGGTTCAGTGATTCCTTGTTCTTTGCATCCTCATTTGTATCTCATCACAATTTCCATTTCTTTATAACAGCTGTTCTTTCCTCTGATGCAGACTCGAGCTCACATCACAGTAGCGCAATGCAGACATCCTATGAAAGCTCTTCAGGTAACTGACATCTCTGAAAATCTTATTTTGGTACATTGAAGCAAATGAGCATGAGCTTATAAGAGAGGAGCATGAGTACTTTTGCCTTCATATGCAATCTGGATTTCCATTTCAGAGAACTAAGGATTTTGAGAAGGATTTAAAATATATATATTATCTCTCTAATTCCAGGTACGTCTGACCAGTGTTTTAAAGCCAAACAGTACCACATTCTTGCTATTGTCACATGGCCTTAAAAAGCAAGTCTCCCTACCTGCTTTCTCAAACTCCTAATCACTACAATCATACTTACAGAAGCATCTACCACAGTGCTATTGAAAAGATTTATTTCATAACAGAATTTTATTTTGAGACCTTGTGGTAAATAACTCTTTACATTGGGGACTGATGCCTGAATTAGAATTTTTGGAAGGCACTACTTGGTTTAAAAGTATGATCAGTTTATTTACCAGAAGTTACCACCTTCTCTGTATTTCCAACTGCTGTAACAAACTAAATGTGCTTTGACATATATCAGCTTGGAATCTTGCACGACACACTCAGTTACTTAAAACTGAAAATTGGCTTTGCACACCACACATTTCAGTTTTTGTAAAGCTCCTACTTTCTCCTTATTCCCAAAAGGAGATAGCTGTTTTATAACAGAACCCATGAAGAGTGTGGTATAAATTCTTTTCTAATTTCTTCTCTCAAACTACCAGAGTGACCATGTGGAAAAGCTATTTAAGAAACAATTTCATGGCAACTAAAATACAAAATAAACTTGTTGTGATCTAACTTCCAACAACAGTATAAGAATTCAAAGCATATGTGTCTGTAGGTATTAAAAAGTGTACTAACATTTTCTTAGGTCAATATAGTTTAGTTAATTTCCATCTGACTGCAGTTTCTTTGTGGCTGTTACGTTTTACTTTCACAGTTACACAGATGTCAAAAAATTGAGATAAAGTTTACCCGACTATTAAGCAATTCTGTAAAACTCAAGTTCTATGGCACATCAAACTGGAAGCCCTATACACGGAGCTATGATCAATTTACTATTTTCCTGTCTTCAAATTAGTAAGAGGACTCCAAGAAAAGTGAAAGTGCACCATACCCAACAGCATTTCCCATCTTCGCTAAAAACCACAGGCATGTCTGACTAGCCCACTCCAAATCTGGCAAAGAATTAAGACATTTGTATTTCAGTAGCTCTTTTATTAAAGGAAGTGCATAAAGTAAAAGCACACCTGATATACTGGCAACACCGAAGGTGAGGCAAAAACCCCCAAACTGATTACAAGGTTTTTATTCTCTCTTATAACCTGAATATGTTAACATCAAGTATGTGAAGACTGAATGACACCCAAGATGAATACCTTGATGTAATTTGTTTATGTTTAGCTGAGATATCATGTAGCTTCAGCTCAAGAGAACCAAAATAATTCTACATAAACTTTGAACTCTATTGTAAACTTAGGATTCTACCACTTTTGGTGACTTTGGCTTGGAAGTTTACTAGGAGGCTGGAAAGTAATGCAATCGGGAAGAACTGAAAATAATTTCTTGCCTAATTATATGCGAAATTTAAGTGGTGGCCTGGTGTCAATGAGGCAAGTTTATAAAGAAGCAAAATTTACCTCCAGGAATTATTTTAATTCAGTAATTCTGAACTGATTTAATATGAATTTGTCTAAATTCTAAACCACACAGCCGTAAGACTAAACTGGTGCTAGGCATCACTACTACTGTGTTAGAGCATTAATTTGGAAAATAAAAAGGTTTTATAAAACTTAAAGAACTCTAGTTACATGTAACAAAGTAATCTGCCAAGAATAAGTATTGGTAAGTAAATTTCTTCCTTCCTCACTTTAGGTAAGGATACTGATTCAAAATTAATGAAATACACACTAAAGATGACCAGCAGATACAGTCATTACACCAACTATAACCTCAACTCTTTCATAGCAAGGTAAGTCTTTTATAATTACACCTTATGATACCTGAAATATCAAGACCTGCATCCTGACTCTTGGACCTTAAGCTGACACAGTAAGAGCTTAAGCTGACAAGAGACATCCAAAACCATGATTGTCCAAGAAGCTGTACTTTCTTATGTGATTTCCTTTTTGCTTTATGGCTTCCATAGTATTTGAAGAAAATTCATGGTGTGCCATTTTGCCTCTTTATAGGACCATAGCATGGCTGCATCTTGAATACTGAGTGTATTTTTGGTTGCCATATTTCAAGAAGGACATTGAGAAATTAAGGAAGGGTAACTAAAATAATCAGCAGAATGGAACGCCTCCCTTAACAGGATGGCTTACAATGGCTGGAACACCCCAGCTGGGAGAGGAGTAGGCAGAGGGCAGTATGACAGAGGTTTGCAGACGCCACTAAGACAGCAGGTAAGAGTGAATCAAAAATTGTTGTTCAACAAATCCCACTATACATTAGCAGAATGCACTTAATGAAATAAGACTGGTGTAAGATGGTGGGCAAGAGAGGATGAGTACTGTTTATGCAGCAGCTAGCCAGCTTCTGGAACTTACTCCCACAGACAGCTGTTGACAGAATCAAAAGATTCAAGAAAGATTACACAGATTAACGGAAAAAAGGTTCATAGAGACAAAAGGGATCAAGCAGGAATTTATCTTCTAACATTCCTAATGCAATTGTTAATGCTGGGAGAATAAAAGGGAAAGGACTGCAAAAAACAGCCAAGCCTGCACACTCTCCTTATAAAGCATCTCTTCTCACTGCTGTTCCAACCCTTACATTGGAAGTGCTGCACCACTCCATTCAGCAGTGCTTCTAAGGCAGTGGATATCACACACAGTAGGTAGAGAACAAAAGCTGGGTCTACTGCACAAAGCTGGATTCTGGTTTATTATACTCATGCCATTTTACTAACTTATTTAGAAGCTACCTGCTGTAAAGAAAAACATATTAAGCGCAGAACACAAATATAAGTATAAAAAAATCAGTTCTCTAGGGGTAACATCTAAGTTAAAGCAGAAGTTGAGCAGAGTTCTGTTAGGTTTGCCCAAAAGAAAAAAAGCAACTGCTATGTAAAACAAGGCAATGCTGAACAGCTACATAAGAACAAAGGGAAACTATAACAGCAAAATAAATGGTGGCCAAATATCCCAAAACCCCATACCTAAAACTTTTTTTTTTTAATAAACTTACTAGCACAATGTAAGTTTCCAAAGTAAATTATCAACCATAATAAATTTGTCCTTATATGTCTTTAAATATAGCTGTCTTCAATCATACTGAACAAGCTTGTGTATTTTATCATATCTGGTCTGAGTTTTCAATCATTCACATTAATATAGTACAGGAATGTGTTGCTAAAATGTTTACTTTGTTCAGCTTCAATGCTGTAATGGTTTTTCTTTAGGATATTTACCCAAGGCTTCAAGGGCCAATATTGCCCACTCATTTCAATAACAAAAATGAACTTTCTGCAGGTTTCTTCCCTTCCGTTCCTTAACTCATAACAATTTCCTATATAATTATTAATACAAGACATCATTCATGAAAAACACAGTTAAGTCCTAGTTTTTGCCTCTCACGGATTTCCACGCAGCATTAACGATGAGCATATAACATCATGTCACTACATTGTGGGAAGGAGAGAGAAGATAGAATTTTTCAGATTTCTTTAGTTTTACTTGCTATAACCCTGTGAATACTACTTTGAAAACCAGAGGAGTCTCTATGTGCTTCTGATGGTTTTGCAACTGCAACCCTCACTGAGCAACAGTTTGTCTTTCTCAAGCAAACGCCCTCAGTTGCCTCTACTGGTGATTAACAGTTCATCAAACAAGAACTATACTTCCTAACACTTCTGGGTAAACATTATTGTTCGACTTTCTGAAAGTGACAATTTTTTTTTAATTGCCTTTGAAGTTGCACAGTCTTCCATAAGTCTCCTAGGCCACAATAGTAGTCTGTTTCCTTCTTATGAAGACCTATATGGGCACACCATACAGAGCAACATAGGAGTCTTCCCACATTGACCATTTTGACCCGATGTTCATCTCCCATTGTAGGGCCAGAAGACTGCTTAGATTAATCTAGCATTTAATCTTTCTCCTCTTCATTCTCTGCAAAACATACCTAGGGGTAGTTTGGGCATGTGGATTCCTAACAATTAAGAAACAGACTGGAAAAAAATATTCTATGAAGTTAATGTGATTTCTCAGGTCATATTTTGGTCTATTTAAAATTAGAACATGATAGAGTTATGAGTAACTGCAATGTTTGTTTCCATGAAATAAATGCTGAGCATCATACTCTACATCAAGAGAAAGCATCTCACAGGACACTTCAGAACATAAATAAAGTTTATAAATACATACTTGTGTTTTTGTCTTTCTCAAAATCCTTCAGGGTTACAGCTATGTTAGGAGGGCTACAGATTTACTCTAAGGCATTTTAAACGGAATTCTTGCTGGTGCCATGACACAGGTAATGAAAGGTAATGGACTATTATAACAATTACCCCATTGTCTTCTCAAATAATTTTCAGTACAATACCATTCAGCAGTAAAATCACAGTGAAGCAACAGAACAGTGGAAAAGTAAGCATTTATGTCAGTAAGAGAGGCCTCCTAAAATCTGCACTGAATTAGATGGGCTAAGGTTTATCCCCAGACAGAACTGTAATACAAACTGACTCAGGTAACAAACTGGCTGAAAACCAGGATGCAAATTAAAAGACTTACCCACCATATACAAAACCCCAAAACACCAGAAGAAAAAAGCATCCAGCAGCAGGCTGTATAGAGGTGCCAGAGCACTTGTACAATGGTGGTAGTTTCTCCACATTACAGGAAAAGACCTGCAGAACAGCAGGTTAGCAACATGTTGAAAGTCACAGCAAGTGACTCTGGACCCAGATCTCCCCTAGCTCTAAAGTGTTGCCATCAAGTAATGAACAAACTTTCACACTAAAGCATCTGAATAGTTCTCAGACATAAAGTGGGTAGATAGACTCAACCAATGTAGACCATTTGTCTAGCACTCATCTGTGTGAATCTCTCTCAGACTGCTCAGCCTTGAAGTTCTCTCAGAATTCCAGATAAGGGTATTTGCTTCATTGCTGGAACTAGGTTAAGCCACCTAGCCTATTTTTCCTCACAGGCTATTTTAATTGCTTGCACCCATCTGGGAATTCTTTTTAGCTTTCACAGTAACAAGTTTAGAGAAATACAGAATTGGTTATTTGAGCCCACATACAATGAAACAGCATTTGCAGACATCTGCAAGTTCCCAGTGTTGTGTGTAGTTTTGATTCACAGCTGAAAAACTATAATAATCAAACAAAACAACTACAGTTCACTCATAACAGCCAAAATGTCAATTTCAGTAGCTGTTCTGCTCTAAACTGTATTTCATTCACTATAAATCATCTGCAATTTGCAAATTTGTATGTTGCTTGCTCCTGTCGGTCTAAGTATCACATTTGGGCAGTTTAGACAGTTTTGAAGTCTCCATTAAAGCTTGAGTTTTTTTTAATATTAATACTAAACCTCAATTTTAAAGTGCGGTGATATCATGGTATTGTAGTAAATTCTAACTTCTTTGTAAAAATATAATGCATGTGCAAAATTCTAACATTCAGCAGGCGAAGCACATTTATGAAGTATTCCTTCTATTCTGAAGATTGCCAATGACATCCAGTTCAAAGGACAAAAATTATGTATATTTAGCACAATGAGGCTAATTATAAATGTTACCCTATATGGAGGAAGGTTATTAAGTTTGCACATTAAGAGTCTTGGGCTTCAGTGAGCTGTATAATCAGAATTTAACTTAATACATGCAAGAATGAAGGCTCTACTCTTATACTGGGCCAGACACTATGCATATCTCGGTTTGCCAGTTGGGAACATATAGCAGAAACAGATATGTAAAGAAAAGACACATTCAAGAATGAAAGTCATCCACAGCTCGGGTAAGACAGTAATATTAAAACACAAAATAGAAAAATGTCTTTCAATTTTATAAAGTGTAAATGTGCTATTCACTTCTACTTTAACTTCTTGGAAAGTGTGGCTGGCTTTCAAGAATTCCGGCTGGACTTTCTCCTGACCATAGTGCTAATCTCAGCATGGCAGCTTTCATGTGCATTCCTTTTTCGTGGCTTAGAAGCATCTCGTTACAGTATAATAAAGTAGCAACTTAAAGCCAGGAAATTAATTTCTTTCTCTGGGTAAAGTAATAATTCTGAATAAAATATTGATCCAGTAATCTGGGGGCATGGAAATACCAAACTGGTACTTCAAAATAATTATTGATTTGTGCCTGGAGTTCTTTTGGCAGACACCATACCACATGGGATGCTGAACAGAATTTCCTGTAGTTTACAGCCTCTCAGTGGTAATTAGATCAAAATATCTTTAGACACTGCCAGTGGAGATTTTAAATGCACTAGGAAGAATTTCTATAGAACACTGCAAGTCTTTCACCTTACCTCTACAGTACCCAAATAAAAATCTTGATTACTTCCATATGATCTTAATTTTCATTAAAGAAATCTACTTGAAATGCTTTTACATATTGTGAATTGTCATAAAATTGAGTTGTAGAGACAATTAACCCTCCACAGAAGCTGTTAGAATACAACTGCTATTAATATAAAAATCAAATATATACCATTTGAAAATATTTGCAGCAATTTGATCTTTTTTAGAAAACACAAAATATGCTAAATAATTTGAATAGGAATAAAAGACACTACATTAATATTGAGATAAAGAACAACATGGTCTTTACTCACTAGATTTTGTAAAGAATGTACTGCTGAATCACAAACCCTCAATTACTCTTAAAACCCTACAGATCTAGAGTAAAGAAAAATGTAAGAAATAGCTCAGGTATGCTGGTGACTTAAGTTAAGACTCTCTTAAACATAGCATACAGCAATATATTCAGCTTTTTAAAACACAACCTGTTTAGGCACTCAAGCAAATTGCCTTCCAATTAACATCTGCAATCTCTACCATACAGAAATAGCTTATTTTCAACAACTCTTCTAAAAGTCTCTATTGAACCTGCATTTTATAAAACGGACAAATATTTTACAGGCAAGCATTAGATACACCACCATTCAGCTGGAAAAGAAAAATGCAGTTTAAAAAAATCTTTTTCTTTTTTATATGTACAACAGGAGTATGCCTTTACATTTCAGCCACAAAAGCACATATATGCATTAAAATTTTAAGTACCGCATGAAACACCTTAAAAAGAAAGGAGGCCTCAAGTAGCCCATGAGAAATCAACTCCCCTATCAGGTGGCACATAGGGAACACCTTCCAGTTTCTTTCTTAGTTCTCTCTTACCAATAACTGGTCACCTCTCCTGGCCTCATTTTTCTTTCTCCTTCCTCAAACCATACGCTAACAGTACGATAAGCCTCCCTTTAGCCTTACCTCTGTTTTAATTCTTTCTTTCTGATTTTCATTCTCCCATTACCTCTCATACATAATGTGGTTGGGTTTTCCAAATCCCCCAGGCTCTGGTCCAGCCTAAGCAGCTATTAAGCAACAAGCTCAGATCTCAAACTGAGCCTGGTTTCCATCCACAAGGAACATAACGGAAATTAACTTTTGTTTCTAAAAAGAATACAAAGAGCAGCACCTACCAGGATTATGACCAGTCTGGCTTCAGTACCATTGAAAACAGAAAGATAAAAAGCATTTCAAAGTAAGGGAAATTCATAAAACTTAATATAAATAATACTTAGCTGTATGGATCAAAACCAGTGGGTTGAGAATTTCCCAAGCATACAAAGAGCACCTACTGATGCAACTGTTGTAAATATTTTTCTAGTAGAATTATTACATCAACAAAAAATGGTACCTGTGGCTATACTGTGTAACATACAGCACAAAGAAAAAACACAACCCCTCACCCATTCCTCACACTGCATGTTGAGTCCACTTGCCTCTTCTTCTACAAGAGAAACAGAGACCAGGGAACACTCTGTTAGCCCTGAAAGCAAGAAAACATCATCTCAATCAACCAGAGAAGTGTGATTACTCACCAAAGGACTAAACCCCAGCACCTACACAGCCACCAGCGTGCCACGGCCACCTCCTCGCTGCCCTGTGCCAGCGCTGCTGCAGCCATCTTGAGCCACGACGGCAGGACCTGCTGCCTTCCACACGCCAAGCCTGCCGCTTGCTTTCAGCTTCCTTCTCTCTCCTCATGGTGTCTGAAGGATACCTGTGATGCAACTTGACACAATCACACACATCTCAAAACAAATACAGGCTATCAGATTAATTCTTGCTAGCAGCCAGCTATAACCAGGCTGATACAAGGGATGTTAGGTGAGTGACACAAGCTGTTAAAAAGCTCACCTTGGTTCTTGGGCTTCTTAATCCCATCCTGACCTTGTTTGAGCTGTGAGGAAGATCAAACTCCCCCGGGAAAGCCAAAAAAGGCCGGGAAACAGCGGAAAGCTGGCCCTAGAATGGGCACAGCCCGCGGCACTGGGCAGGGCTAAGTGGTGCTCCCCTGCGGGCCTGCAACAGGGCGGGGGGGGGGGTTGCGGGGGGGGGGAGGGGCCATGTGGGGGTCCCAGCTGCGGTGCCACCGTTGGGGACATGGGGATACTGGTGACACTGGTGACGGGGGTGGCCCGTGGCCAGGCCGTACGTGCGGCTCGGCACGGCCCGGCCCGGGTCAGGTCCCGGCGGCGCCAGCGGGGCCACAGGGCGCCAAGGGGGGGGGGGGGGGTTTTGACCCCGCGGGGGGGGGGGGG
>JAVJGJ010000014.1:120562497-120600286 GCA_035590215.1 Microhierax caerulescens
GCCGGCACCCACCCTGTCAGGCCCTCCTCAGTTTCGTGCTTCCCTCACTTTAAGTCCGCTGGGCTGGGGCTACCTGAGCAGCGGCACGGGGGGGGGGGCTGGGGCAGGCGGCGGCTTAAGGGAGAACAGCTCAGAGAAAACGAGGGCAGAGTGAGAACACATACTTCTGGGAGAAGAAAAAAACCCCAACAACAACAACAAAAACACACACAAAAAAACCCACCAAAAACCAAGCAAGTGCAAACGATCCTGCCAGCTTCGCGTTTTTGGAAGGCGAGCGGCCCTGCGGCGCCCACCCCCTCCTCTTGGCCGGGGCCCGCGGGCGCTGAGGTGGCCGCCCCTGCTGCTCGGCTTGGGCCGCCCCGCGCCGCGCGTGCGGCTTCCCGCCCAGCGCCTGAGGGCAGCCGCGCTGCCGCCCGCGCTCGCCGCCCGCCCTGCTGCGGAGTGGCGAGAGAAAGCTGTAAGGTACATGTTTGTAATCTTGTGAGAGAGTCGTTTTAATGAAAAAGAAAGGCAAGCTGTTGCGGTTATGTTTTTTTTTTTAAACGACCAAACAAAAACTTACCTGGAGTGACCAGCAGAGCTGTGCGTTCACCTACTCTGAGGGGAAATCAGGTACCTTAAGGCTACTCGTTGGACAACTTCACTTGTATATTCTCAGTTAACTTCGCTGAAAACAGCAGGGAGACTATCCTATACCTGAGCCTCTGGTATAGAGTTGAATAATGTTACACGGGGCTTTGGCTCAGGTACTGCAAGGGCATCTAGTCTTGGTGTGTATTGCTCTAATAAAGCACATTTAGGTTACTCATTTTATGCTAGAAATACTATTTAAATACTATTTAAAATAAGGGTGACTGGCATACCAGCAATCCCAGTGTGTTTATGGACCAGGGAGGAGCGGAGAAAAGAGTTGTAGGAGCCTACATTTGGACCTATATGAGGCTAAACACCCATGCCACCCAGACCTGGGAAGATTTTCAGTTAAAAATATTAAAGCTAAAAATGCAATAGACTTAAGTCTTTTATCCATTTCCTAAATGTTGTAAATTTATAGTTGACATGAAAATAATGCCGTAGTGAAATGGACTGCTTATGGTAGAATCATCCAGTCTCTTAGCAGTTGTGTCTGGAGGTAAAGTAGGAGGAAAAAATAATCCTGCTTTGTGAATACATGAATAATTTCACAAATAATCTGAGAGCTGAAATATGAGTAGAGCTGTGGCATAAGTTAAAATACAGGTGTCTGGCTGCACTGTGGTTGAAGAGACCTTTTCCAGCTGAGAGGTGAAAGTTAATTCATTGGTTACAGCTCACTGTCCCCTGACTAGAACCAGTCCTGAGAATGACCAGAAAGAGTTCTTGAGCCACTTGTTAATGTGGATAAAATATGTTTTTTGCAAGTTATCTAAAGCCTGTATACATTATGGACTAAGTTTAGGGAGAAGAGGTTGAAGATCTGTGTTCTATAATGTCATGGAATTTTGTAGTGCTTTTGTCATTTTGGGGTTGCAAATGTTCCTAATGCTTAGCAGGGAAGGTGTGGATTTTGTGGAGAGATGATAAATTACAGAGCACAGTAAACCATCTTTTTTTTCTTTAATATAAATATCAGAAGCCAGCAGAAGGCTTGACTCAGGAGTGTAGGCTGACTTTCTATACTTAATTATATAGAGAAATGGTGGAGAGGAGAAATCTCTCTAGCTTTTCCTTTTAACAGGGGGCGTAGGCATTTATATAAAAATGTCTATAGGCTGGTGTTAGGCAACAGCTCTAAAAAAGTTCTAGTAGAAGTGCAGTTATAGCATAGCCGTGACGGCTTATTAATGCTACCATTTAGTGTGGTTTTCTATATGACGCAGACGGGATTTTCAAAAGTAGCATTGCTGTTGGTGAAATTGATTTGAATCAGCTCAGAATGAGAACTGCTAGGCAATAGTAGTTTCAGGACCTGACTTAATCTGTTATACCTTATTGATAACATTAGGCCTTGAAGTTGGATTTTCCCTTGTACTACCAGTCACTGCTTTTGACAACAAGAATATTTATATATTAATCAGGCTTCTTTTTATTCAGTGCAACTTTGAGAAGGCCTTGGTGAGAACTTTCAGCTTTTTTCTCTTTTTCCAGAATATTTTGTCATGCCCCTGTGTCACACTTATCTGCAGTGCTGGAACGGAAACATAGTTTTGTGATGTCTCATTATTAATTATTGGTACAGGTTATTTCCAAGCATATTTTATGAAGGTGTTTTCTTACATTGATACCAGCAAGGAACATGTCTGTTTTTTGCTTTGGAGACCACATCTTCTAAGTACTACAGAGTGTATGGTCAATTTAAAGTCTGAAAAATAACTTTGTCACTTCAGGAATGCAGATTCAGTCCTTCTGCACTAGTGTGATGGACAGAACAATTTCAAAATTGTGAAAAAGGCATGTATGACTTGTCTGTTGAGCTCCATTTTTCTGTCTGTGTCAGATTTTACTGGAAATGTCATTCAGAGAAACTGGAAGGAATTAAAAAAAAAAGAACTGTGGATGACTGGCTCCTCAGCTGCAGCGACCTGTAATTGTCTTGCTAGTAACGTAATGGTTGTTGGAATGTGATGGGCATTGCTTTTTAAAATGACTAAGACAATAAATTAGAGGGAGTGACCAAAAAAGCATCAGCACAGAACTACATAGTCTGAAGAGGCTGCTCCAACTTAATCTGGTTAGAAGGTTCATCAGCAGTCGCCATATAAGGAACAGTAGAAACAACCTTACTAAATGTGTTGAAAATTAGTTAAGTACTCAAGATGATTTTCTGCAGTTTAACACTAGCTGGGCGCCTCACTATTTATGGTGCTTCTGAGAGAAGCTTGCTTATAAAAGCTTGTATGATCCTGCTTTTTTCTTAGATCCAGTCTTCTTCATGCCTATTCTGTATGACTTGGCTTACACTTCTTTATTATAAACTAATTGCTTCGAAGCCACTAATCATGGTGCAAAATGCCAGATCTTAAGTAGCTTTACTTATGCATCTCCCAATAAACTATTTTCTTAATGAGCACAGTAAATATATTAGTATTAATATACAGATTTTTAAGGGGGGGGAGAGACCAAAACAGTAGTGAGTTTTATAGATTTTATTTCCTGATTCCTTTTTTAGCACAAGAGTTATTTGTGTGTGCTTGTTGGTAATCCTAGCATAGACTGTAGTGTATCTTTACATTCTGATATAATACATTCATGCTTCAGGTTACTATTTTATCTAATGAGAATGAAATCAATTAATGATCGTACATGGGGGTAGCCACATTTTTAAAGTCTATAAAATCTCCCCGTATTATTGTTTTAGTACATTATTTCAGTGTAGAAGTCTGCATTTGTTTGGCCTTAAAAGTTGGTTGTCTGGGAAAAACTGTAAAACTAAATTGTAAATACAAAATTTGATCTTGTTATACTGTGGGGATCCAAGACAGGTGTTTCCTGGAGTATGAAATGAAAGAAATATCCTAGAAAAGAGCAAAAGTATAAAATATATGTATGGCAGAGCTTAAAAGAATTCAAAGGCTTTTGAGTGAAAAATGAGAGATTCTGGTTCTGAGAGTGTTTTTGCTATTCTGGCTGGTGAAGGAAATAAAGAAGCAGAATGTGCTGTTCTTTTGTTCTTTCATATTTGTGTATGGTTCTTGCAAGGAAACTTGATAGAAATACTGAACTCAGTGGTGTGTGTTCTCTGTCTGGTAAAGTATGCCAACAGTTTATTCAGCTTGTTTTGTTAAGGGGTTGTCTGTAATGTATAATATCCATAAGTGGTTTAGTGTCTCCTTCTTTACTGAATATTTGAGTTATAGTGTCTGAAGTTGAGCATCTCATCAGTTTTGTTTATAGGTCTGTATTTCACTTCTCACCTACTTCAAATACATCTCTCTGTTTTTCTCATGTTTATATAGGCTTTTGATTCTATATCTAGGAATAGCATCTTGCAAATTAGTTCTTTTTTTGTAGAATCTTTAAAAGACATCATCTAGGATTATGTGTTTTTGTTAGTTTCCCATGGTTTCTATTCCACTGCAGCGTGAACAGCTGAAGGGGTCACTGTCCTGCCCTTTTTCTGGAAAATGGTTTTTATGTAGAAGGGATGACTAACTAGGGTAAGTGCCATGCCTTACTGCTGCAATTTAGGGTTAGGTGTATGGAAGTTCTACTTTACTGTAAAACAGCAGCTGTTTATTGGCTTAGGCATTGCTATGTATTCTACTCATCTGTGCCTCCATTCACGTCTCTACATTTGAGTCAGCTTCCTAAGGGATGTTGGGTTTTCCCAGTGTGCTCTTGACTGAACAACCATGATCCACGTTACTTTCACTTAGAATTATGTACTTATTTATGAAGGTGCACATAGAACTTTTGTTAATTAAAAAAGGTTTGGGTTTTTAATCCCTTGGTTTCTGTTTATCCTTTTTGTGGCATTCTTGGGAATTCATTTTGTCATGTGAAAAACATGAGGTTCTTGAGTCAGGGGTGAGCTCACTGTTTAACAGCCTTATGTACCTAATAAAGTCGACAAATGTGATGAAGGTTTTGTAGTACATACCATAATGCTAAAAAACCTACTCTGTTAAAATAAAATACTTACTCAAAAGTTAATTAATAATCAGACCTGGACTCATGCAATTAAATCTAGGTTGTTCTTTCACTGTTGTTACATGTGTTGGTTTCTGGCCATGTTAGTGCAACCATAATGAATGCAAAATGTGCAATTGGATTTGTGGAGACATACTTCCTAATAAATAAATAAATATATATTTGCTTATAAACACAGGATTAGACTATCAATGATGGAAGAAGTTAAGCTGGATGCAACTGTTAATTTGTTTATAGAATTATAATCTTTGCAAGTAGATCCTTAAGCCTTTGCCTTAAAATATAAGAATGTTTGAAACAAACACCATCAATGTATTTTTCTTTGGTAGACTGGGCAGTCAAGCTATTAAACACATTGATAAAACAGCTGGGTCTTGTAAGTTAGCACTGATCAAACCTTTTAAGTATTGTGCAGTTAATACTGAGTTCTATCTGCCATTTCCCCATTGGATTGATACAAGCGCTGATCAAATGTTGTATATTGGTAGTTCTTAGCTTTGGGTCATAGGGATCCAATACTATTAGCATTGCTAATTGTAGATAAAAATCTGAGTGCCACCAAATGTGATAAATTCCATTTCCCTGCCAGTAAATAGTGATGAATTTTACTTTTGTCTCAAATTTCATTTAATCTGTTTATCAGAAAAAAAAGATACAGTACACTTAAGTACACTTCCCTGATCCAGAAAGATAACAGTCCAGTTACTTCATCCTAGTTAGCAGTTGTGAAAATGGGCTGAAAGTTAATGAATAAACTTCCAAAGCTTTGTTTTCCTATTTATTGGCAAAATATACCTAAACTAGCTAGTTAATCTATGAGAAATACACTATTCTGCCAGAGACATGCAAATGACAAATGATACTTTGGACATGGCTTTACTTGAATAGCTGTTTTTTTTGTTAATACCACTTACTACTACTAACTCTACTCCGTGAAATTGTGCCACTGCTGCCCATTGACTGTTTTGCATATAAATGCTGAATCATATAATAATTTATGCTGGAAGTCGCCTTAGTGAAGCCATCTGAATCAACTTCTCACTCAAAGAACAGCTGGTTTTGAAGTTAGTTTGCTCAGGATCATACCTAGTGGCATGATGGGATAGGTTGTCTGGTAGCTTCCTCTACAGAAATACTATAAAATGTTGCTGGGGCAGTTAAGTAGTATTGCAGGAATCATGTGTATGGACCAGAGCTTGTGTACTTAAGGCAGGCCTTCTAGAAGCCTCCTCTCCTCTGAATGATTTTTCATGTTCTATATTTGAACATTGTTCTATTCCAGAGACCAGAATTCAAGTTAGGGCAGAGCCTAGTGTCCCCAGGCCTGTGGCCAGTATCAGCCTTCTAATACTTTTGATGGTTTAATGGTGCTTAGCAGCTATATGGTACCTAATAACACAAGACCACGTGGCTGATGAGAAAGCGCAACAGACACATACTATGTGTAGCAACTTAAATAAATTTGTTAGAAGCTTGAAAATTGTTTTCCTTTCTCAATCTACAGACTCTTAATCTACAGGCTGAAACTAGGGTCTTGCTATTTTCACTGTCCTTGATGGGAACTTTTGTCGGGGGTGGGGGTGGGGGGAGAAAGACTGACAGAGTCTGGAGAAGAGGGTGGGGCTTTCTGTTTTGCCCAGGAAGAAGTGGTATGTCCTGTGTTTCCCATGGAAATGAAACCTGTGGTTTTTTTCTGTACTGTTTCTGTGTTAGAGCCAGGAAGAGAACAAGGGTGTTTTATGGGAGAGGAATTGCCTTGCCTCTGGAATATCGGGCTTGCTAAAGGAGTGAAGGGTCCATTTATTTGTAACTTGATCTAAGGAATTTAGGGCTAGTGGTATTGCTCCCAGTCTCTAAAGGAAGTCTTGTACTTCAATATCTTTTTTATTTTTAACTTTTGCCCCCCTCTTCCCCATTTCAGAATCTAATGTGAATAATACCTTCCTTGTAAGGCAGGGATAGAGCTGTGGATTAGGCGGAGCTTCTAATGTTTGTGAGTAAGAAAGAAAGAAACAAATTGTATTTTTTGTCCTGATGTACTTTAAAACTTACATAGATAATGCCAGCACCGATTCAAGACTGGGAAAATTAGTGAGAAATAAACCTGGAAGTATACTGGGAAGCTGTATGCTGCTGAATATAGAGTTTCATATGTTCTTCACAATTTTCTTGGAACTGAAAGGTACCTGGCCACAGATAGTTCTTAGGTGGCAAGCACAAATATAAGACTTTTGGATTAAAACTTAGTGTATAATTATGTGCTTGAAGTATACATACTCAATATTAGTCTACATAGTGATACTTGGAATATTCAGTACATACAGGCTATTGCCTGGTTTTATGTTCTGAAAATATATTAATTACATGGAAAACTGAGTTTTAATAAAAAGCCTTTTAAAACCTTTGTTTTCTTCTGTTCATTTTGTTTCAGGCAACTGTGACGTCCATTACATACTAATATCTTTGTCTGTCTTTACATGAGTAATCCATTTCTTGCTCAGCTTTACTAAGGAAAAAAGAAATAACAGGAAAATCCCTACAGGTTATAATACAGGAGGGTGAAATAAGGAAGCCAAAAATAGGAAATAAGACTGGAATAGCTTTACTGTACATCCTAAATCATAAGTAGTAATGATCCTGCTAGAGGGAAGATTTCTTCAATTTATATACTGTGGTTTGAAATGAGACTATTGATGTTTCAAATACCAATAGACAGAATTAACTAAACTCTGAAAAAACAGGTTTAGATCCAAGGTCAATGATGTTTTCATGTTGTATTGCATGAGCTATTGTTGCTAAGGAGTTGAGTCTATTTTAAAAAATGAAGCTGAAATGAATACTGTACTGTAATAGAAAGATTCCTTTGCAGGTGGGGGAAGTACAATACTGGGGCTTCGTAAGTAAAGATTTACTTAAGGTAATCAGCTGTTGAAGGGCTGCTTCTAAACATACAGGACAGAGTGATTCTTGTAATTTCTGCAGCTGTTTTTTTCAACAGGTTTTTCTATATGAAGAATGATGAAGTCCCTGAGATATACTCTATATATGTATATATATATATATATATATATATAATTTTTTACCAATGGGGAGGATGCAAAAGCTATTTCTATAGATCTTTATTCATACTATTGAGGAACATTGAAGGCTTTAAAGTGATTAAATCCAAATTAAATCTCTTTATAGTACAGGTCTCCTGACCTAATGGGAATCTTATTGAGTGCTTTGTGCTTGTGTGTGCTGGGTTTGAAGCCAAGCAAAACTCATTAAGCCTGATGTGTTCTTCTGACCTCCTCAGGTCATAGCAAATTACTATGAAGTGCTTGTTAGTGACAGTGTAATAAGCCTGAGGATGTGTATGGTGGAAAGAAATCTTATTTGTAAAATGATACAGTTACACAGAATTTAGCATCTCTAACCTTCAGAAGGTTTGTCTGAACACATGCTTGGTGCTCCAGGGAACTCTGTGAAGTGAAATAATTTTCATAACGTGTCAGGCAACTCCTTTTTTTAATTGGGCAACAACTCAAGTTGTGCTGCACTATTTTTTTTTTGTTGTTGTGTTAATAGCTAGAATGTGGGACAGTTCTGGTCTTGTTTTCCAGTTGGCAAGAGGCACTGGAGACTTGTTGGTGTGTGTTAGTAGTCAGGCTTCATTGAAAGTCTGTGAAAGGTGGCTTCTTGTTTGACAGTTTTCATATTTAATTTTCTAACTGTTGTTTACTAGTAATTTTTTTCCCCATCCTGTATTCACTCTAGTGGATGCTTGCAACCTTTTTTTTTTTTTTTTTTTTGTGTATGTCACTCACATAACTGGTTTGCATTTAGTTCTTCCTCTCAAACTAAAAGCACTTACTTTCTTTACTCGTAACATAGTAAATTGCCCTATATTGGGAAATGCTTGACTATATGCCTTCAAAAATAAACCTCACCTTTTATTTTAAAAGATTATTATTAAAACTTTCCACCCCCTGTATTGTAGGTTAAACTCTGTTTCATAGAAAAAATAAAATGCAAGTTGCTTTAGAGAAAGGTATACCTATATACTTTCAGATGTTCTTGGAAAGTGCAATGGTTAGTTCAGTGGATAGTGAAGCAGTATTTCCTATAAAAGTTTAACATGATGATGAAGGTGCCTATATAAAGTTGTACACAATATTTAAATGCACAGGGACTGAATATATAGTGTGGAGGACCAAGAGGCAAAAATTAACATAATCTGGATTGTTAACTGGAGGATGTGCTGCCTTTTCAGAATGGATGACTGCTCAGGTGTTTCCTCTTAGAGACTGAATTTGCAACTATTAGCCCATTTTTCCATCCTTAGTTGGCTTGATTGGCCTTGATTGGTGCGGGCAGATGATGAAAATGCAACATCAGAAAGAGGCATCATGAATGGTCACAGTGGAAGAAATGCATTATAGTAAATACATTGTAGTTACTATGTTAACTGGGGTGCAGAGACATTCAGTAATTACGTCACCAAGAACTGAACTGATGGTTGTCAGTGCTGTAGGCCTACATCCTTGAGCATTTACCTTCTGTAACTGTGTCACTCGGGCTAGAACTTCCAGCTTTTATGTTTGTAAAGGTCCCTCCTTTTACAGATAAAAACCTGTAGTAGAAATTTTGATACTCTGATCATTAGCATGGAGGAAAACTGGAGAACTCCCCCCTCACCCCCAAGTCTGCTATGTGGAATGGGTAGAATAAAGAATAATGTGCCCTTCCCATTCCCCTTGGTATGGCTGGAAATGGTTGATAAAGCTTTCCTACGTTTGCTTTAATCTTTCCCTCATTTGTAATCTCTAACAAACAATGACATATTTAATATTTTTTAGATGAAGAGTAAACACACACCTTGTCTTGTGTAATTTTGGGAAAGATGATATAGTTAATCATCAATATCATCAATGTGCATGTGTCTTATATACTGTGTGCTTTCTGCTCAGAGTATTGCACTTTATTCACTTTGGCAATCTGAAACAGCTGACTGAATCTCATACTGTTATCAGTATGGTAGTTGATTAGTTTAAAAAGTTCTAAGAATGAGAGTTCCCAGAGAAAGCTGGAAGATATTTTGATTGAAGTAGGCTGTGGAATGCAGGGGTACAGCTCTGACTGCAAATTTTTGAATTTTTGCTTTAGCTATGTCTTAAAAAAATAAACATAGTAGTGAGAATGTTTCAAATGGCAACAGTTTGTTTTTCTCTTCTTAATGTGACACAGTTTGGAGTATTTGGTCTCAGGATTTTAAAAACAAAATAATTTTTGGCAGAGCTAAAAAGTCTGAGTCATTTGTGAGTGCCTGCTGTTTAATGATGGCAGATGGCCCCTCTGCTTTCCTATACTATTAAGACCAATAAATGCATCATTGTGCACTGTGTATCTATATACTCCCCGATTTGTTTGTTTCTCACTCAGTAATTGTTAAGTAGTACATTTCTCAGCATACTGTGTTGGTATGTGAAACTTCCAAACAAACAAACAGACAAAACACCTTGCATTTAATTTCCAGGAACTATAGCTAAGAGTAAATATTTACTCTCAGCTATAGTTCCTGGCAATTAAATGCAAGGTGTTTTGTTTATTTGTTTAGAACTGTGTTATTCTAAATCTGATGTGTAGTTTAAAGTGGTATGATAGAAACCTGTTTAAGCTCTGCTCTTTGTATGGGTTTAGGTTTCTGAGTTTTTTTGCAGATCCCATCTGCCTCACCCGCCCTCTGCCCCGGGTATAAAAGTTGAGCACAGTTATTTCTTGAACAGTCTCACAACTGTGTCTAAGCTATAGAGAAAAAAAAAATCGAGTCAAATTTAATGGGAAAACTTACTAAATTTATCAGCTCTTCTCTCATACTGTATCTTGAAAATTCACTTTGAGAAATTTCTCAAAAATTATGCAAAAAGTGCCCAAACTGAAGCAATAAAGTCTGAGTTTAGAGGCTTTTTTGGGTACTCTTAAAAATATTTGATAATTTTTTTTCTCTTTACTGACTTCAGGAATGCTACCATGCATTTGTGAAACTAAGCTTGTTTATGTTGTTTAGTGAGATGTGGGAGAAGCAGGTGTGGCCTCCAGTGCGATAACCTTTTAAAAGTTATTAGTATGGTTCCAGCATAAAATCACCATGCAGTGTGACAGGTTATAGTGCTTTCTCCACAGCTTCCAGAATTTTATAACATTTTTTTTCTTGCTCCTTTACAATGGGTATAAAGTTGTAAACATAAGCACAGGACCTATTCCTGCCTTTCTTTACTGTAGTTTCTTAGCTGCCCTGATCATCAAGGAAGGCATTAAAAATGCTTGCAAGAAGCCAAGACAAAGAGTTCACCCACGCAGAACACAGTGATGTTTGAGACTGGTGTGGCATAGGGTTACTGGTATAGTTGTCTGTACAGTTATTCATCAGGAAGAAATTGGAGACTGCTAGATGTCATTGCAGAGTATGCTTGCTGAAAACTAATCAGTGATGTTTTAAGATGATTTATGGTATGCTTTCTTGGATGAAATTCGAAAGATGATCACTTATGTTTATTAGCAGCAAGATTATAAGGTCAGTGAAGACTGTTACAAGGGTCTGAAAATGATTACAGAACTGCTGGAATGCCTTCTTTAATACTCAAGACAGTGTTACAAGGGATTCATTGAAAGAGCTGGTGGTTTATAGTAGTTCTAAAATGAAAGAATTGATCTAGCATGGCTTGCAGGGACTTTTTGTAAAGGCAGTATTACAATATTTTCAGTGCTGTCTAGGACATTTCCTACATTTGGCACTCTGCTTTGAGGCAGAGCCAGCAGCAGTGATTCAACTAATGGAAATCTTTGAGAAGTTGATCATGATTTTACACTTTCAGTCATCTTGCTTCATTAACTGAAGTAACACAGAAACAACTGTGCAAATGCAGCTGTTGCTACACTTAAGATGATGTAACGTGCTTTCTTCAAGAGTATGGTGCAGTAGCGGCCACAGCAAGATCCCTCTGACCTCTGTGCGTAGATTTTCAATGCCTGCAGCATGCTTCCAGAACCTTTAAATGACAAGTGGTGCCTGCAAGAAGCACTTCAACAGAAATGCAGCACAGTGCCATACATATGACATGATGAATTTCTGATCTGGAGATGTGCTGTTGCATGGAGGGATCAGTTTCTGTTGTTCTAGTGACTATTCAAGAGTTATGATTTACATTTTGCTTTGTAACCTCTGTAGAGATGGTAAAACTACTGTTGTGAGCTGCTGAGAAAACAAATCATGCCCAGTTAACTTGGGTTTTGTTTGTTTCTTTGTTTTGTTTTTTTTTAATACAATAAAAAAAAAAAAGCTTTAAGGATTAGTAACAGGAGAGGTGAGGAACACCTAAGGGCCTTGCTTGCTTCTGTGCTGTTCTGACAACTCTTTCAGCTTAACTGTTGACACATAATGTGGCCAACAGAGACAAGAAATTTGCGCCAAATACAGAGAACATCTGTTCTCTGGGAATTGGTACAAATATAGTACAGATGATTAATCTAATGTCTTTGGTGTGTCCCACTTGTTGATAGGGAGATTGTAAAAGAGCCAAGTCATCTTAAGATTCTTCTTAATGCTTTTGGTGAGCTTTGTCTTGTTTCTGAGAATATCCTGCATGTTTGCACCCTCATGGTTTTAATACACTTGAACTGAATTTACCAGCTGATGCCTCTTGTAAGAAGGTATTTGGACATCAAAAACTTAACAGCTTTGATACCTCTCACTGAAACATGGTGTGTGATGTTTGGTGCAAAATATAATCTGTGTTGAGAAAGGGCTCACTTTTCTCTGTTATTTCCGTATTTAGTCCAATTGTAACTTATGCCTACATTTGGATTCCCTTTTAACCAAGCAAAACAACCTGTATATTAATGTCACCTGAGCAAGATGCTGACAAAGATGTAAATAAAGAAAGTTCATTTTGTTAATGACTTCTGTCCAGATTTTAGAAGTACAAAAAGAATTAAGGAAAAAAGATGGCAGAAGCAGAAATAGGGTTTTCCCTCTTTCTGTTAAGAGTTTGTGCCTTTTGCTGGATTTAAATAGTAAAGTTGAACTTATAGAAAAGTTATTCTTTTATAGAGTCTGCATGTTATTTTAGTCTGTGTTTTTGAAGGTGAATTTTGGAACACTTTCCTCCACCTCAAGAAGCCCTAACCATTGGACCATGGCTATCCTTTAATATTTTTGGCTGTAATGTATAAATAATGAATTAGGGACATATTGTGGCAAAGAAAATGATGGATGTTGACACTAAAATAATCCCACATGGGAATGATAATGTTTGCCATGCTTTATAGATTTGTGTTTTTAATGTGCTGCTCCAAATGGAGTAAGAGGTGGCATCTCTCTCTGTTTTCCAACTTGCTTTCAGATAGATTCAAAACTTTTATGCTCAGTTTTATGTAATACTCAGTTTTCAGTGAAATTATGGTATGGTGATGGACAGTGATGTGGAAATACTGTGATATTACAGACAGGAGAAAGAATTGAGGCAGAGGGATTAATGCATATAGGGTATCTTTTGCTATTTTTGGATACTACCCTTGTCACCATAGCCACCTCCTTTGAGAACTGATTGAACTAATTAAGAAGTTATTCCTTTTATGTTTGTTTATGTGCTTTTAATTTTAAAGTATGTCTTTGAGTTTTGTTTTAAAGCTGCATAATAATTTGATTATAAAAGCAAAACTAAAATAACATAGTGATCTTGTTTCTTTTGGGAAGGACTCAAGGTTCCAAGGCTTGACGACGGTTTCTTACGGCTCTAAACTTTGTTCTCTTGACATACTGAACTGATAGAAAAAAATCCTGAAGGAGTAAGTTGCAGCCTTTAAGAAAGAGAAGGAATTAGCCCAAAGTGGAATGTCTAACTGCTGAGACTTCTTGGCTCACCATCTGATGGCAAGCTTCCTCTCCCTCTGCTTCTCTCATGACTTCTTCCTTTCTAAGCTGGCTTCGTAGTCGCTAGTTTACTCCCCAGATAGGGCTGTCCTGGATAAATCCTCTGATGCAGTCTAATATGGTGCCAGCTATGGTCAAAACTTCTTGACTCTTTAAGACCTTGATGGCTTTAACCTTTGAGAGACTTGCCATTTTCTTTCTACAGGCCAACCTGGGCAGTAATAATTTTTTTTCCCCCTTTGGCATGTACAAATTGGATTATGTATTGTGTTTGTGCACAAGTGCTTGCATACTGTTTTTGAGACAATGTTGAAATAACTTAATTAACAGTTAATTCATATGTTGCTAACTGCATTTTTTAATGAGAGCAAATGAAATGTGATAAATAGATATGCAGCAGAGTACATTAATTGGAGAATATAGAAATGCACATACAATTAAAGGCTGTAAATTAAAGATTGGATTAACCTAATCTCCTCAGCTACTGGTTTATACCTGGTAAAATTCCATAAACTATTAATGTTTGCTTTACTGCAGTTTGGAGTGTTGAAATCCTATTTAGCCTTGTAATAGCACTTAACATATGTTTAACCCCATGGAAATCCTGATTTATATCTAAAACTGCTGATTGATGGTTGTTTCATAGCCTGTGTAATGTCTGCTTTCATCAGTTCTGCTCCCAGTGTGCAGCTTTCCAAACTGCACAAATAATTACTGCTAATGGTGCCGATTTCTTTGTTGGCAGCTTTTGATAAGTAATTAACAGCTGAACTGGTCTGGGCATTAAACTTGGCTCGTCTGTCAAACAGGTAGTGCTGTGATGAGACGTTACAGAAGAGCTTTGTGCTAACACTGTATTTGTTCTTTATCAGCTTCTCTGCTGTATCTTCTCACTTGTTGTGCACCTTCATGCACATGTATCTTCTTGCAACTGCTATATTCAGCAAAAACATATTAACGGAGAAAGAAGCAAACCCACGTACTCTGACAGATTCCACCAGTAATCTGAACAATCCTGTGTAAATTCAACAGACCTTTTAAACAAAGTGTGTGGCCAAGGATTGAAACATGGTTGTGCTTGATCAATCTTTAACTGTTAAAGCAGGGGTCCTCAAACTGCGGCCTGTGGGCCAGATACAGCCCCCCAGGGTCCTCAGTCCAGCCCCCTAGTATTTACAGACCCCTCCCCACCTGGGGTTGGGGGCAGGGAGGAACCAAGCAGCTACAGATGACTGCCTGCCATTTAATCCATACACTGGCCCCCTGTTTAAAAAGTTTGAGGACCCCTGTGTTAAAGTATATGGTTGTCGCAGCACTCTCCACGCTAGCTGGCTGCAACAAGATCTTTTACCATGTCATACTGGCATACTCTTCATGCCAGTCCCTCTGCTGCCTCACCTCCTCACTCAGGGCATGCTCTCTCTCCTTTTGCTTCTTTCTCCTTCTACTTGTTGCTCTCTCTCCCTTCCTTCCTCAGCTGCTCTCTCTCCGTTGGCTCTAAACCCCTTAACTTAACCAGCCACAGCTGCACCTTATCTACATCGACCAACCGCTGCCCCTGAAGCCAACACACAGTTGTATATTATCAATGCTAATTAACCCAGCTTCATTCCACTGCATATGGTTTATTGTTTTATGTCTGTTATCAAATAGATCAAACCCCACATTTTCTGTATGCTGAGAACTATTTTAATCCTGAATTGGGACAATTACAGAAATTGAGATTTTTTTTGTGGGAAATTGTACAAAAAGATGGCTTAGGAAAGTCTAGAAGTTCTGTTTTGGCATAGTGTTTTTTGGGTGTGTGTGACTTTTTTTTTGTTTGTTTGTTTTAATGTTGCCTGGACTGATGTCCAAAAATTAATGTTTAAATGCTTTACTTTTGCTTATTTTCCCTCAGAGTAATAGGAGTCAAGTGAGGTATTACATGCCTCTGATTTGGAACATGAAATGTTTAATGTAAAAGTATAGAGTATATTGATGTTCTTTGCAGACTTAGCCAATTACACATAGAAAAAATATTTAACTAATGTGTGTATTCCGGTGTAGGAAGTGAAATAATCAGTTTCTATAATAAATAAGTTTAAATTTAGAAGTGAACTGGGTTATCAACATTGGCAGATTGTAATGACAAGTGACAGGGACCATTTTTTTTTCTCCTCTTTGATAGTTATTTTGTTTATTTTTGTACTGATTAGGATAGCTTATGTAGTTACAGTGCTGCTGAACAGATGAATCCCAGTCATGAGTTGGGAAGATCATGTATTGTTTGTCTCTTGCACCACTCCAGATTTTGAAGAGGGTACCAGCAAGCTGTTACAGATTGTGGTATGCAGACCAATTGCTTTTAGTCTTTAGACTAAAAAAGCAAGTCATTTTAGTATGTAATTATGATGGCTATGCTTGTTAATGGAGTATAAAGACAAACATTTTGTAAAACAATATGAAAAATAATATATGTAGGTTGCTGTCTTAGTTTTCCATTGGCTGCAATCCTTCATTAAAAAGCTATAGAAGACTACATATATCAATTCATACTTTTTAATTCCTAAAAGCATTTCTTCAGATAAAACCAAATTGGAAATGTTCTTTTGTTTTTTTTTAACTTCCAAAGGCTTGTGTTACCAGGAGAGTGAAGAGAAGGAATGTAGTCTGTGCAAATGCTTGAATCAGTAAATTAAAGAGTACGCTTGGGGATAGCAGAACTTTGAGAGTTGAAAGCCCTGTTTTTCTTGAGAATAGACAGCTTTTCTGAGCAGCCTTATTCCTTATTACAGATGTTGTCATGCAAAGCCCACACAGTAATGAAAACAGTAATATGTTTGTTATTATATATGTAATAGGTTATTATATATATATTAAATATATAATAGGTTAAGCTATTTGTTATTGATACCTAGTTTTACCGGTCATTTTAAGTATTAATGCACAACAGACTGATGCAAAAGAAAGGTCTAATTAAATTTTGCCCAGGGAATTTCTGCTGAGTTGATTTGCTGTTTGACTGAGTAAAGTTTTTATCATGGAGTTCAAAAAGAGAGGTGGATGGATGTGTTCTCCTTATTAGATTCAAACAACGGGTAATATTTATTTTGATGTGATGTTGAGTTTTACATTTGTATTGCTTATCAGTGATCCTCATTTTTTATCAGTATCTGTTTTTGTTGAGATTAATTTGTGTCTTCTTTAAGTTTATGTTGGAGTCAGGCTTCCTCTTTTTCTGTTTTTCTGTTATTTCATGTGTCAGTTCTAACTTTTGCTTATTTTGGACACTGCTATCTACTGTAGTAAAGCTGTATGTTGTGTTTATAAACATTATTTCTTAAAAACAAATCTATTTTGGGACTTAGGCATTCTGAAATAAAAGAGGATATTGAATAATCTGCTTAGATTGAATGTATATTGTTACATCTGGTGTGGAACAAAATGCAATGGCTATTTGTAGAGCTAATAGATATTCTTTGCCGTTAGACTACTAGATTGTTTTTTTCGTTTTATGGCATAGGTCTTCAATAATTGATTCTCTTTTAAAATGTTGTGGATGTAAACCACAGCTAGTTTCCTCTTCACACATAGCTTACTCTATTTTACAACTTCGGCGTCCTCTGAGAACTTGTCTTTTGGGTCTTTGCTCCAGGTGTCAGATTGAAAAAGTCTCCGAAGTCAGTAATGGATATTTTATTAAAACAGATCTGGTTTCTATATGCTAAGAATTGGGAGCCAAAGGTTACATTTTGTTGTGGGTTTCAACTACCTTTTATATTAGAAGCAATACGGCCTTTAGGTTATTAGGATTATTTGCTTGGAAGGTTGAGTGTATAAAAATACTAGTCTTAGGTACAAAATTTATTCACAAAGCAATGTATTCAGTTAATTTCTACGGGATGCTTACAAGCATATGTAATAGGAACCCTACCATAAAATTTGACTTTCGTTTCTGAGGGCTATGAACATACTGTAAAAATCCTATCCATATGGCAGGTTTTGCCAGGTGCAAAATTGGTTTAACAATTAGTTGCTAAAAATAATTTTGATTATACTATTTTTCTGGATATTGCAGATGTGGAGTAGGGAAGTATGCTTTCCTTTTTTCCTTGTTTTTTAAAGAATCCTGTTTAAATAAAAGTGAGCAGAGATAATTTTCCATGTGAAATCAGTTTATAGTCATACATTGTTGTTTTTTCCTGTTCTCGCTATTTTTAATGGATTGCTGTGAAGTCTGCCTCCTGTCTAGTTTGTGTATGACCCCTGTAGTATGTTTTTATTTTGGGTTTAGAGGTTTTTTTTGGGGGGGGGACAGGAAAATGTTTTTTTTTCACCTTGACTTTCCCATCTGTATTTTTCTAAAAATGGCTTTCTAATCCATAGCTCTGTTCAGATTGTTCTGTAGAGTGATCTGGATTGGTTACCAGGATCCAAGCCAATATGCATGGAAGTAAAAAAAAAAAGAGAGATGACTAGCATGAAATTTCCTTAGTTTGGTATTGCATATTGTTAAATCATCTCATAAAGCTAACTTGATCTTAATCATTAGTCTGAATGGCAGAAGAATTACTTCAATTTCCATTTATAAATCCTGTTCATAATGCCTTATATATAATGCTGTTTTTCACATTTGAATTCCAGCCTGAAAGCATGCTCAGAAAGTGGGTAAAGCATTAAACTTTTTAAATCTGGGTTTTGTATGAAAGGTAGCAAAACACTGTTTCTGGTTTTCTTTGTTTATATGTAACCTATGATATGTTTGTTATTGCCAGTTATATTTTTAACTTCTTGCCATTTCAGATACTTAGCATGTGCAACCAAAGAGTTATTAAATCCTCTTGAAAAAGAAAGTGTCTAGGCACTTCTCAGTGGTCTTGCTTACGCCCTTCTCTGTCCATGAGCCCTGTTTCTTCCGCAATTCCCATGCAATTCTAACTATTTAAGAAGAATCCATGAATCCCTGTACTCAGTTCAGCTGTTCCCCTGAGCTGAAACCATTTTGATACATAACCATTGTCCTCAGCAGGCTGTGATTTGTAGCATAGAGAAATTTATGATGTTAAGTTATGAACTCAAATGTATTTGTACAAATAAAAGCTGGTTATTGATTAACTCCTGTATTCCACTTAAATGCATAGATTACAGAGTTCTTGAGAAAAAATAACTTTGCTGCTTTAACTGAGAGTATATCGTTACTATTCAGGAGTATCTGCTTCCCTTTGTCACGATGTAGTATGGTGCTTCTTAGAAATTCACAGCTAGAACTTCTTCAGCACAGGGTGGAAAACTTTGCTGATAACCTGAAAATTATCATCTCAGTAAGCTCTGGTATAGCTATGCTGCTGCTAAAACAGATTTGTGAGTATGAGTAATGCCCATTAGAATGAAGTGTCGGGAACACTTCTTACTGCTGAGCATTACCAAAATCAAATTGTTACAGGAGGTCTCCACTCTCGTGGAGTGACCATCTCTGTTAATTATGCTGTTGGAGAATGTCCTCTGAAATGGAATTTGTCTTTTAATAGGAAGCAGAAAAGAGAAAAACATTTTTGGATGGTTGAAGTATGTTAATTAGTGCTGATTGTATGCATGTATTTTGGGGAGAGTCTGGAGGGTGACAGGTGGCAAAGGAAGACAAATGAGTAATTGTTTTCAGGTCCTTCTTTCTGGTTCACTAGTATCTGTTGTTTGAGGTTTACCTGCTTGCTTTACTGACTGGCTTGGATTTGCAGCTGACATTTTTGGAAGTGCATTTGTCTGTTTAGCTGCAGCATTTTCCACTTTAGCGTTTACTGTTTTGGTTGTCTCTTGTTGCTCTTGTATGTGTACATGCAGGACTGCATGTGGAGTCATCTTCTTGTCAATGCATGTCAGGTGGAAAGAATGCTCTGTCCTTTCATGCTCCTTTAGTTAAAGGATGCTTGTTCTGCTTTAGAAACATTGCCGTTTCCATAGCCAAAATTTCTCTGCTGTGGCCCATCTCTCTTCACCAGCAGTTTTTTGTCTTGCTTTAAGATCTTGTTTTGTTACTTTTTTTTTTTTATTTTAACTTTTGCCTCATTAGAGATTAAATAGAAGGGAGTTGTTTTCCAGATTAGGCAGAATGATTATTATGATCTTCAGAGATGAATAGCAGTCATAAAATCAGTAGTGTTTCTTGTTGCATAGGTTCTTCCAGATACTTAAATGAAGCCAGGGTTCCACTGTAAGTAATACCAAATACCACTGTCATAGTTCCCTGCTGTGCTGATTTGGCCTAGAGCATGTGTAAAAATACCAATGTTGCAATTGAATATATGTATCAGGAAATTAGAGATATCAGTAATGTTGCTGTTTATGATGCTCATTAAGAGAAAAAGTTCTTGAGAAAACTCAAAATACAAGGATGTTACTTACATGATTTATATAACTGGATTTTTCTCTAACTGCATAGGGAACCTGTGGGGCGTGGTGGAAGAAATGCAGTTAAAAACAGTGTTGGAGGAAACAGTGCAACAGTATTTATTTCAAGAATGATTAGCTGTCATGAAATAGATTGTCTATAAAATGTAAGATATAAATAATAAACAATATTTAGCAGTTATTTACATATATAATTGACTTGCCTGTGGTAGTTTGATCAATCTAAGGTAATACATGTGAAATCTACTAGTTTATAACTCTAGTGGTTGACTGTACTCTTCTCTAGAATAAATTTTAGATAGGTACTGTGTAAAATGGTGGTAGGCATCTTTGAGGTTTTGTTCTGCTCTTATTTAAGTATCTGATTGTTGCATAGGTGAGCAGCCTTCAAATGCTAACTTCATGACTGATGAATGAGTTAAGTGAGATATTTTTGATGAGTTCATAATCTCAGTTTGATCCAAAATTGCTTCTGTTTGTGATCCATTTTTAGCAAGTGTTCTTGTCACTAGCCTCAAATAAGATTTTCCTGTGCATGTAAATAAGAAATTGTGATGTCTTCTGAAAATTCTCTACCATTTATAACAAGCATGTTGCATTCATAAGCAACAACTGGGGATAGGGTGCTTTTTTGTTATTGGTACAAGTTGTTATCCTGGTTATGTAATAGTTTCCTTTTTTTCCATTTTGGGATCAAAGAATTTGCTCTGTGTTTCCCTTCTCTAAAGACCTTCATATGTAGGTAACAGCAGGCCTTGCATTCTATTTAAGCATTCATCACTTCTTTCCTATGAATTTCCCATAGAAAGTACTGCTTTATTAAAGCTGCTTTCTACTATCCCTTCTTTGATATTTGTTGCTCTAATCTTTTATCTAGTCTTTCTCAGGAATATTTGAAAATTTCCTTTTCTATTATGACTGTGCATTTGTTAAAACTGAAATTGCTATGAGGAAAGGATGACATAGATGAATTTATTAACTTCAAGAAAGTATGGAATAATACAAAATTATGCATGTACGTATTACACAAATAATTATTAATGTTTTTAAGATTTGTAATGAAAATTATACTGAAATCATAGGTATTATTGTTGCTTGAAATAGTTACTTTTGTTGTTTTCTAGTTTAGGTAAATGATACACCCTCAGACTTTCTTTCCGGCCTTTGGATTGGATCCCACTTCCCATCCCCAAAAGACAAAAGTAAACCCCCACCTTTTATAGTTTTGCAGAGTATGAAAACAATCCCCCTCTTTTTGTTCATACCCCCTTACTCACAGCTCTGTGTATCACAATCATATTTTCTTTCAATATGGTGGCTCTATCTTTTTTTAAATCTTTCCTACTGCAGGCATTTATTTAGGAGCCATTAAAAGTGTGAACATAGAACAGCTAGGAGTAAAAGTAGATTTACTCATATCTACTCTTACCTCCCCCCTTCCTGTGGATTTTTGCTTTAATACTTGGATATATCGTGAGAGTGTATTTAGTTCATATAAAACCATGACTGTCCATAGTATGCTTGAATTCAAAACAGGTGGAGCATGGGGGAAGACTGATTTGAAGCACTTGAGACACCAGAACTGAGTACCAATATAACAGTTTTAGTCCGATCTTCTAAGGAAATGAAGCCATCACGAACATGTATTTTGCTGGCATGTTGTCCATCAGTGGGGTTTTTTTTCAGCAACACTGTGTCTATAAGTGTCCAGAAAATAAAGATTTGAGTAGAAGAAAGGGATGGATGGAAGGACTGTAGTGTGAATTCTCTGGAGAAGCTACATAAGAAAGACATCCTTTGAGGCCACAAACGAGGAGAGGCCATAACCGAAGTTCTCCTTCCATTCGAGAGCCAGGAATGCTCCTGCAGGCACACAGCGGGCTGTCGGCAGGCATGCTGCAGCGCAGGACTGCCTGGGTGCTGGCTGCCACCGGGGTTGCCCCAAGCTACACACAGCTGGCTCCAGCTGCCCCACTGCTGGGCACAGCTGAGTCCCGCAGCCATGAGTGGGCTGCTTCTGTGAAAATGGCTTTAGGGAAGGGCAGAACGTGCCAGACAGGTAAAGGCGCTGGGGGGAAACCTCAAACCAACAAAACAAGGTAACAACGGGTACCTGGAGGTCAGAGGACTGGGGGAGGCGCGCTCCGTGGTGGAGGAGCTACTCCCTGTGGAGGACTCGGTGAAAGCAGGTTGGTGTTCCTGAACTGGTTGCAGTCCGTGGAGAGCCACATGCTGGAGCAGGGATTGTTTGTTTTTTTCCAGAAGAACTGCAGACCCAGGGGAATTCAAGCTGGAGCAGAGGAAAAGTGTGAGAAGGAAGGAGTGACAGAGAGAAAGTGCTAAATGCATCCTATGTCTTCAAAATCCACAGTTTTTTAAAAAAGAAATAATTTTAGGAGGAAGAAGAAACAAGTTACATTTCTGCCCACATTAGTTTCCTTCAATACTTTCTGGCCTCCTGTTTGGGGAAACGGGAAAGTTTCTTCCCATTCACATTTTTTGTTCCACTAGTAATTTATATATCTTCAGTATAAGAAACTTCAGTAGTGTTTCCCTTGCTGAGAAATTTTTGGTAGGTTTTTGTTGTTTGGGTTTTGGGTTTTTTTTTTTAATTAAATTTATATGTTACTGTTCACATAGAATTACTTCTTAACTTTGGCTGCTCTTGCTTTTTTCTTTACTGTTTCAGTTCTGCCATCTCCTTTTTATTGAGTGTGGGGTAGGGATCTGAACTGTGCACAGTTGTCAGTTATATTCTGCTTTATACAGCAACACAGTGATATTCTTTGTTTTGTTTACTGTTTCATTCCTAATGATTTTTATTCATTGAATCCTCGTTTTTGCTGATTTGTGTAACTAGGTCATCAGCACACTATTACATTGCTTTTCTCCACCACCCCCATCCCCAACATGTATATGTGTATTTTGAGCACCACAAGCTGAAGGACAGGTAGATGTGTATGGTGAAACAATGGCTTCTTTCACCTGCCAAAAAACCCCCACCAAAACCAACCCAACCAGCCAACCCACATTGTTCCTGCTTGTTGCCTATTTTTAGCAGAAAGGTGCTTCTAGTTTGCTTAGATTACTTTGAAGAGACTTGTATCTGGATGTTTAACCTGGAATAAAGATGGGCAGACTTTTAGAGGTAGCATTCTTTAAATAGGTGAAAGTGGGTGTCAAGTTCTATTTGATATCAATGGTGTTCAGCTTTACCTTATGTATTTAAATCCAGTTAGTTTAATTCCTGTTTGTCATGCTTCTTGCATCCTGGTTTAATTCAGTATTTTTTCAGTCATTAGAAATATGCAAGACAAAAAAACTCAGTAGTAAATGTGCTTTTTTAAAAAAGACAGTTTAAAAGTTCATGTGGGTGTTGGCTTTTTTGGGATTAGCATTTTGGCATGCTGTGGGGAGAAATGGCATTTGAGGAAGTTGTGAGCCTTTGAATGTAGTGTACTCTGTGAGTAAGGGTGTGGTCTGTGAGACACATTGCATGTGCCTCTGGGAATTTGTGATTTTTCCATTTGTAGTAATAGTTCTTTGTTAAATTGCACATTGTACTGATAGTGAACCAAGGTGGTGCTGGCTGAAGAGTAATGGCTGCAGGGTTAGTGCAGGGCTTGGCCAGGAGAGATGATTGGGATATTTGTTCTCATCTGTGTGTGTGTGATCTGATTTAAGGAAAAACTGAATGGCAGTTTTCAAAATATGTTGAATTGATTTTAGAGGGGCTGACACACCATGTTGTGTTTCAGAGATGCGGTGAAGCCCAAATTAGTACCAAGAGGTTTAATTACTGTGTCTCCAACTCAATACTGTGTTAGATGATGTGCCCTCTCCTTGTCCTCTGAGGCAGATAACATCCAGGCCACACTTCTGACTTCTTTATGAAATAACCTTTTCAGTGCCTGTTTGCAGATTGATCAAAAACTTGTTCTTTCATGTTGTCAGCAGATGATAGTGAGGAAATGACCTTATGGCTTCAATAAAGGAATTATTTGGAATTTGTAGTTTCTCCATCACTACCACCCTGTTTTTCACAACAGAAGGACAGGAAGAGGGTATTCAAAAGCACTCTTGATCAGGACAGCGTGTTTAAGGATATAAGTTCTGTGTTGTCATTAACAAGTAGTCTTCTACGCTTTCAGTCACCAGCAATTTCTGCTATTGGTTAGGTTAACACTTTGTCTGGTTTGGTACCTTTGCAGTGGCTCACCTCAAGACAGTGTCAGCTGCTTTGTGAATAGCAGAGCTCTTCATTCTGAAGCCTGTTACGCTATTACCAGAAAATTGTAAGACAATTTTAGTGTATTCCTTTGGTTCCTAGAATTGTAATTTGTTCTTGGGATAGCCTGCATGTACTAAATGCTGAAGGATGCCTATTTTCATATTTGACCTGTATTCTCCTAGTATCCTAATAAATAGATTAATTAATTCATATGAACATTCAGAATTGACATATAATATTGTTTATGATTCTTTCATTCTCTCAAGACTGTAGCACTTCTACATCACTGCTTTGTGGCTAGAAGATTTCACTCTAGTTGATAGAACAGTTAAATGGGCTTTGTCTACAAAACCTAACCACTTATGCAGCTGTCAACTGCTTTTCCTTGTAAACCACTTTAAACATTACCAGCTTAGAAATCTAAGCGTAGAAATGTAGTGAGTACTCAAGGGTTCTAAGTGGAAAGCTACAGCGGCTCAAACAGTCCTTTGTACATGAGTGAGCAAAGAGCAACACAAGTGCTGGTCATCTTTGCCTTCTTTGCCCCCCTCTCCAGAAAGAGGCACCCTTGAGTGAAACTCCTTGGGGTGTTTTTTTGTTCCAGGTTTTCTCTTGTAATGTATCTGGCCAAGTCCTAGACAGTGCCAATTCAGACAAAAATGCAAGCTATTTGTATGAATTCTGGATGTTTTTGGCACTTGCTTTCATTTTACCTAAAGACAAAAACCTGTCAACAGCCTTGCTCTGGTGCTTTTCCTTAAAAAAGAACTTAATAGCAGAAGTTGGGGGGAGCATCTTGTTTCTTTTGGAATTTGGCAACAGTCGTCCACTTAAAATATTCAGGAGTAAAATTACGAAGTTTCAGGAGTGAAAAGTAAAATGTTTCTAATGTGGAAATACTTGCTTTATGAGAGGAAATAGTTTTATGCCCCCCAACTAAAATAATTCTAACACAAAGGTTGAAAGCAGAAATGGAGATGTAGGCATACTCTGTTAAATAAACACTCACTCTGTCCTGCCATCTCTTTAAGGAAGTGACTTTAAATGGTGCAGTATTTTACCCTGAATCTGGGCCTGACTTCAGACTTGGTTTCTGTTGCTGAGGGGCATATTTATTTGAAGGACAGTTGGGTTAGGAAAATTATTGGATGCTGAAGCCTTGTAGCAATGGAAAATGTATAAATCATTGAAAAACTGCTCAGCGTAATTCAGCAAAATGTGACATTAACTAGTATTCTTTTGCCAGTAAAAGCTATGTCCACATTGGGACATTTTGGAACTATAGCTATGCCAGATACTGTGCATCTGAGTCTCTGCCACAGCAGAAAAAACAATTTTCGTATTTTCTCCTCCAGTCGCACTCCTAGAGAAAGGCAGAGAGAAAGACTGAGCAAGTATAAAAACCTCAAAGAATCAAGTGAAGTAACAGAAAATTATGCTTTATGTAGAAAATAAACTATCATGGTGGTATCACAAGTGTATCTGGATGAGCTTTGAAGCACCCCCTGCTTGCTTCAGGCTGAGCAAACCACCAGGCAGTTGTCCAAGCATAGCAGGCTTGGTAACTCTGCCTAGAGTTGAAAAAGGAGAAGTAAATGATGAAACTTTTGCTCTGGAAAGAACTTGGTCTCTGCCAAAAGGTTCTTTCCTTCCCCATATGGAAGTTGTATAGCAATGGAATTATGTTGTCAGCGTTTTAATCTCTTAATTGTGGGATTATTCTAGTGATTGACCCTTCTTAGTTCAGAACTGAAGCTGTGGGTGCTGTCAGGAAATATTAATGGAGACTTGTAGCTTTCTGCTAACAGCACTGGTGTGAAAAACTTCTGGGCACGCACCACTGTGATTTGTAGGCCATGCCAGCGGCTGCAGTGGGGATGAGGAAAAAGAACTGGGATTCTACTACCTGTATTTAAAAAGAGAGAATGGCTATGTGCAACTAGATGTAATTATGACTAATAATTCATTAAACAAACAAAAGAATCCAAATAGTATCCTTATCATCAAACTGTTATATGGTTTATTCCACATGGTTACTGCAGAAAAAACTGTTGGAAGTTGAGACAAGCTAAAAGAAGGAAAGCCCTACAGATGCAGTCCTAGAGTTGGAGGGAAATGAGTTTGCCATAGGAAAGTGGTTATTGGTGTGCTTATATTTTTCTATGTATATTTATGCTTGGATAAATTGTTATATTTATTTGGGATTTTTAAATACGCATCATCATTCTTGCACATAGTATGTTTCCAGACTAATGTAATTTTCTGAATAAGCACCTAAAATGTGCATATTGAAGTGGTGGTCAAAGTTTTTGGCAGATGTGATTCCCCCATGGTTCAATTTCTGCCTGAACATTTTGACTTTGACAGAGTACCAAGACCAAAGAGTATCCTGCTTCATTTTAGTTGTTCAGGTATCTTTATTTTTGAAAACTTTCTGTAGGTCAGTTTGGATATGCAGCTTCCCACTGGCAAACTAGCTTGATCCAGTACACTCTAGGATACAAATATTAAAGCATGTAAGTGTCATGGCTTTACAGAACTGCTACTACATCTGCAAAGGACAGAACAAAAGTTGTAGTGTTTTGAATTAATGATGCATATAGTTCCACTGCTGTGGACTTCTAATGTGATTTTTCTAATATCATGTCCTTTCTGTTCAAATGAGCCACGCTAGCAGGTTTCCCAAAGAAAAATACATTTTCCCTCATACAAAAAAAAATGTAAATAGATGGTAAAAATTGTGAATTGATTATAAGCTGTTTCACTTCTATCATACATAGTACTTGAGAAATATGTAAGCTGTGGAACTGCTGTTTTTTGTGACTTAAAAATCATCATAAAAGACAAACTGATAGATCCCTAAACTGGGTGGACAAAAGGAGACAAAAATATCTTCTGTGAATTTGCTTTACTCGGATCAGAAAAATTTAGTCACTTTAAAATTATTCTGTCAAAACACAGTTTTCCCAGATTTGTCATGCAAGGTTATTAAAAACAAAATAAATAAACATCCTTTTCAAATTATGTGAAGACTTCAGCTCCGTATCTTACTGGTTTTGTAGGTACTTGTTTCTGAAGTGTTTGTACTTAGCAGCCTTGAAAGTAAATTTTGGAAGAAGCAAGACTCTTTCATATCTGTGCTTACCTAAAAGGAAGCCCAGGCTTCCAAGGCAGAAAAACTAGCCTTGGTGATCACTTTTATTTAAGGTCATTATCTTAATCTTCCTTATTTTGCCAGTCTATTTTTCTTCTTTGTGCAAATCTTTGCATGGTTTAAGGTCCTGTAGCCCATTGGAATTGCAGGTCACAGAATGCAGTGAAAATGTGGGCTCTTTGTCAATGACTAGTTCATTTTCAGCAATTTCTTTAAGGAGCTCAGCTTTTTGTAGGCTTGACCACGAACAAAATGTTGTTTAATATGTGGGAAGCTATTTGAATATTATTCATATTGAATTTTTTAAATGTTAATTTATTTTCCATTTCAACATAACTTTTCTGAGTTTTATGTCTGGTAGTAGGTAGTATTTTTAGATTGCACCTGCATCAACTGTTTGAGTACAAGATCTCACTTGCTGGTAAGATGATGAGTTTGATGCTAGACTAAACGAGATTTGGTGACTGACCAGTCACATAAGCAAGTAGCAATATCAGCAAAACACAGTGGATTTTCTTTTCTTTTCTCATCCTCTGCTTTCCTGTCAAGCTTCAGCAGTATTTTAGTCTGTGTAATAAAGATAATTTTGGTGTTTGAACTTCAAAAGTGTATCCGTGAAGTGCCTGCACTTTTCAGGCAAATCAGCATGGCCAGGCTTTCCAACTACACATTGATTTTTGTTGCTTCTTTTAGGATTAATTAAGATGAATGTTATCCAGTGTTCTTCCCCTGGTTTTCATCTGGTTTGGTTCGCTTGCAGAAATAGAAGGAATGTCAGAGATATCTGATAAGAAAAAAAAAAAAGAAGTATAAATCTGTCTCAGCCCGGTGTAGAGCTTTATTGAGTTTTTTTTGTTTATTTTTGTCTTCAACTCTCAACTTTTAGGCATTGGAGTTGTTATTCATTCCTTTGAGCCTACACAGATGCTCAAAAGTGAGGTTTTCCTTGCTTTTGACAACTCTCTTCTTGCCACTTGATGGTGATTCTAAATCACTTATATTGTATGGCACTGTGTATGAGTAAGCCACAGGTTAAAGGATTGTGCAAATAGATAAAAACCTGTTTAGCCCTAAGTATATTAATAAAAAATAAATTGCTAGAATAATTTCCAGTAAGCTAAGATTCCCTGACTTTTACTGTTGCAATGCCAAACAACTTTAGCCTAACATAAGAAAAAAGAGCACATGTATTGAAATGACCATCTAAAAAAAATTTCTTGTGGCTTCATCATCTATAATCACAAATAAGGCAATGGTATTTACTAGCAGGCTAACAAAATATTTCTCTTTTGGTAATAGAGCATTCCCTGGAAATGTAGGAAAAAAATATTGTTTTAAAAATAGAATTTATATAACATAATAAATGTTCATGAGCTTGGACAGGCGTCACTACTTTCTGACTATGTAAGTTTGTGTTGGTGATGCTTCTTTCTTTTATTGAGCCTATTTTTATCTGGGAAGGACTGACTGCTATTCTTGTATCCTGTGAGAAGAGGAGACTCTTTCTGCCATTCCAACCTAGGAAGACACTGCTTCATTTCTGTCTGTATGTGTTGCATATTTAAATGGATGTCTCATTGGAAATCTATCTATCTATCTATCTCATATATTTGAGAGGAGAAAGAAGCAATGAAGCTGGAATGGACAATTAAAACCACAGTATTTCTGTGTAGTTTTCAGAAAAGTTCTGTAAAGATTTGAAATGGGATTTTTTTGGTTGTTTGGCAGCCTGTGAGGGAAGAGTTTAAATGGTAAGCGCTATCCAGTCTGTGTTCTTCTTTTTGGCATTCTGCCCACCAGAAAGATGGGGAATGATGGGAGTGTTTTATGGGACTTGTGAAATCTTCTTACGTAAAATGTGTAAGAAAATCAATTAGAGAATTCTTAACCAACTGTTAATACCATGCCTCAGAGAAATGGCATCACGCTGGAGTGTCTAGCACAGCTTTTTAACAGGCAGGTTCTCCCATTGACAACTGAACATGACTTTGACAAATGAACCAACTTCTGATGGTTCTCCAGATGTTTTGTTAAAAACTGTTTGGAAATTTTGCTATGTGTCCTACACTATTTAGGGAGTCATGAGCAGGCAGTATCTTCCTCTTGAGCTTGTTTGTAAAACATGCGGACTGTTTTCTTTGATTAGGAGAGGGTGCTGCCAGGAAGTTTCTTTTGACAAATCTCAAGTTCTTTAGCCAAAAATACGGTAAGCATTATTCAGTCTTAAAATCATATCAACTGCATTTTGTATTAATAAAATAATATTTTAAAGATGATTAATGAACTAACAGCCTCACTATGAGTATTTTCTTACACTAAGCAGGAAAATGATGAAAGGACATGAAGCTGAGAGATGTCTTTCTCTCTATCCATGAATTGTTTCTGTCTGCAAGTGAAGGAAGCTGTTTCAGGGACCAGATTGTAAGGTTACAGCATATGAACACTCCAAAGCTTTCCAGCATTTTTCACATTCATTGTATTATTCAAATATTGCTTCAAAATTAACATTAAAACCAGCTTGTGCTTGTACTACCATATAAAATATAGTTATTTTCTGATCTTTTTTTCCTAGTTCCTTTGTTGCTTTTACTTTCACGTGTCGGGTTTTTTCAGGGTTTATTGGCAGTTGTTCTATTTTCCTGCTATTCAATCTTCATTTGGCTGCTCTCTTCAGAGAGTGCAAACAATCCTGTACAACGAATGAGGCAGGACTCTTGTGAGAATAGTAGTATCTGGTAATGACTATAATACAGGTTAGGTAGATTAAGGGTACAGAGGACTCTTGCTGTTACTACTGATAAGCTAATACTGATTAATTTAAGTTTTTGTGTAATAAAATCCTTGTCTAGTTATCTGTCCGTTTATCTGAGAAGTGTGTATCTCTGTGTACACAGGAAATTATACTGTATGGATATATATTCTTTTGTTACGTGCAGGAATATTTCCATTTATATTCTGTATTGTCAATCAGTTTTCAAATTTAAATTTCATTTGCCCATAACACAGTGCTGAGAACTTAATATACTTCAAAATTTATAGTGAAGAAGTATGCATTTCATCTAAGGCAATAGATTAGATGTGATTTCCTTTATTTTATAATTACCTACTTTTGTCATGATTGCTTGGCCTCAGGGTGAATAACAGTCAAAAATCCTGTGCAAGCATGTATTTAATGAGGTATATCAAATAAATGATCTCTTCTGTGAAGAGGAAGTTTGTAGTTTTTGTAAACGTGGTAAAGTTCTATGAAATATGAAAATGTGGCAATAATATTTGCAAACAATAATTTGAAATTAAGTATGTGCCACTGGTTGGGCTATCTTGTATGTTATATAAGTGATGCAACATGATGTAGCTAGTGTGGGAGTCTTGTAAAATATACTGCGTCAACCTAGATATGAGTCAAATGCTCATTTTTTTGGCTGATTTTGCTCAAGAGGCTTTTTTCTTTTCTTTTCTTTTTTTGTCCCTCCCTCCCCTGATAATTAGTTCAAGAAATTATTGGGTGTGGGGTTTTATCACTCAAGCCTGCTGAATAAGATTAGGAAACGTTCAAAAGTTGACTTGAGCCTATCCCTGGGGATGTATAAGCTTTTTACTGCTGCTAGTCACAGGCATAACTTCTTCAAAAGAAAAGGTTCACAGATGATCAACAGGGGATGTTTTGCCTGAAGAAGTAACCATAGCACAGGATCTGATGTTTCACAATGTACTAGAAAAGACTGAAGGGAGAAGCACAGACTGCGTGGAGCTACATGTGTCAAATTAATAGTTATTTATGAAATAAAAATATTTGTAAAAAATTATGGCTATTTCTCCTTAACTCTCTATCCACTTCTTACATTTTTTTCTTGTATCAGGCATAATTAAGACACCGTACCCACTATACTAGTGTCCTGCCCCCTGCCCTCCTCAGTGAATTCCCAGCTAGTTTTCTGTATTAGGTTTTCTTAACCTCTATTACCAAGTATTTGAGAAGGATAAAATACTCCTATTCCCAGTGTGATTTTATTTCTGGGTTAGAAGTGATTAATGTACTTAAAAGGCAGTCTGATGTTGAAGGGTGAAATTTGTTTAGTTGAAGCTCATTCAAGAAAGAATTTAGCCATATACATTTCATATATGTGATTTTCCACTTGGTATTATTGTTTCCTAATAAAAATATTTCTTGGTCCCTCATAATTTTCAATTTGATTTCAAAAATCAAACTGCAAAGTAAGCAGCTACTGAGGTAAGAAAAAACTCTGATTTAATGCCTTTTCAAAACGTAGACATCAGCATGAACTGAGTGATGACCTGCGCTGTTTAGCCTGATGAGTAGATAACTTGGCATGCCTAGAAGTGACCCAGCCAGCACAAAGGTATTTTGGCAACAGCAACAGAACTGTGCTGCCTTTCATGCAGCTGGTTATAGGAGGACAAAAGAGAGAGCTCCAACTTCCTTTGCGAAGTTAAAGAGGATACAGGGATGAACGTGATACTTCTTGGTGAAGACTTTAGGAAATAAGGTTACTGCAGTGGCGTTGGTGTGGAATGTAGTGTGCAGGTTGTGCTGAGTTTTACTGTCACTAGAACAACTTGTTCTTCCCAACCTTGCATTTTATTTGGGGATTTTTCATCTGTTAAAGATAGGTTGTTCTTGCTGGTGTTTTGAAACAAGCAACTGCCAAATAGTACTTTGTTTTCTAATAGCTTAGTTGTCTGTCTTCTCTTTAGTAAATGCCCAGGTCTTATAGAAGTCTTCAATATTTGCCATTTTTTCTTGCTTCGTAGTTACTTAGATGTAATGGCTCTCTGCAGAAGAAGCTAACAGCCATACCTGCTATATGCCTGTAGCTTTGTTTTCTTACTAAGCAAGTGCTCACTGTTGGTTTCAATACCAAGAAACACAAGTTTCTGCTGATTATACATTTCTAACTAGATACATTTGTCCAAAGAATTTGTTGTTGCTTTATGACTGTGTAATAGACTGATCTGAATGGCCATATTCTTGCTGTTCCCGTAAGATGTCTAACAGTAGTTTGTACTGAACTCACAGTACTCAAGTTTAACGCATTTTTGACTAATTCGCTTAGGTTGCTGGCATTTAACCATCTCAAGACTTTTTGTAATCATTAGATTACAAATTACTTTTGTAATTCTTTTTTAAAGTACATACATTAAATAGTGCTTTGCAAAGATGCTGACTGTTAATCCTCACTTACTTCCAAGTAATCTTCATGAAGCCATAATTTTTTGTTTTGAACTCTGTTGGCGTTATCTAGTTACTTCACGTGGATTTTTCTTTTTTTGTGGGTCTCATTGTTTTACCTTGCAAAGGCTCACCACTAATGTTGATAGAAGCATCACCACTTCTTTTATTCTCTGAAGGTTTTTTTGGGGGTGTCGGACCCATAAATTTGATACCTGTGTATGAATTTTATTTTGGAGGCTTCAAAAACTGAAAGAATAAAGCAGTTGCATCTAAATGTAGGTTTCATTTTTGAACATTACCAAATGATTGTTGCTCAGGATAAGGAATGTCCTGCTCCTTCGTAAGTGATAGATTCATTTATGACGCCTTGGTAGCTGTGATATTTTTTTTTGCTTCATTTTGACACTTGGAAATTTTGCTGTAAGTGTAATAGTCATGTTTTTCTTGTTTCTATTTGCAAGAAATATGATGTAGGATTTGAGAAGACTGCTCTTTTAAATGTTTGTGATAGTAAATTTACATGGAAAGAATAGCAGTTCTGAGAATCCTCTAGTACAAGTAATGCACATTTTTTCAATTGTAAAAAGAAGTTCAACATCTGCACGGGTCTCTTCCAGGGGGTACAGCCCCTCAGGTGCATCTTTCCCCAGTGTGGGTACCCGTGGGGTCCCCAGCCCTGCCCGCAGTCCTGCCCCAGCCCAGGCTCCTCTCCCCATGGTGCCACAGGCCCTGGCCAGGAGCTGCCCCAGCGCTGCTGCCTGTGGGTCACAGCTCCTTTGAGCACCCCCTGCCCTGGTGTGGGGTTCTGCCCGGGCTGTTGGGGGGGAGCTGCTCCATTGTTAACCTCCATGGGCTGGGGGCACAACCTGCCTCACCGTGGGTTTAACCGCAGGCTGCCAGGGAATTTCTGCTCCAGAGCCTGAAGCACTTCCTTCCCCTCCTCCTTCACTGAGCTTGGTGTCTGCAGAATTTTCTCTCACATTTTCTCACTCTTCCTTCCTCCTGAAGTTGCTGTGGCATTTTTCTTCCCCCTTCTTAAATATGTTATCATAGAGGTGCGACCACTGTCACACTGATGAGCTGAGCTTTGGCCAGCATTGGATCTTGGAGCTGGCTGGAACTGGCTGTATTGGACATGGAGGAAGGTTCTGGCATCTCCTCACAAAAGCTGCCCCTGTAGCCTGGCTACTACCAAACCCTTGCCATGCAAACAATACAGCTGCAAACTGTGTGAAAATAAGCATATTATTTTTTGGGAAATTTCAGAAAGGTGTATAGCTGGAAAGTCATGTTGTTTATGTTTAATGAGAACATTAACTTTTCAATTAAACATCAGGTTTATGTACTTTTAATTGCAAGTCAGGTTCTGTGCTTTTATGAATGAATAAAGTTAGGTTGCTTACAGTGGTGTGCTTGACATTAATAAAATGAAAAAAAGATCTCTAGCATACTGGAAAGAGATCATCATAAACCTATATGGCAAATAGATTAATTTCCATTTAGATGGGAAGATCATGAAGAACATAAGCTGTACTGGATTGGACTGGAGGTCTTAACCAGTTTCTTGTGCCCAATTGTGACTAGGACAAGCATATGTAACACTTACTTCAGACTTGCATTGTTTTTTGATTACATGGACTTCCAGAATTAAAGTGGTTTTGTGAAGTGATCTCTTCGGTGATTTTTTCCTCTCTACGTTGTCTACTCTTTGAGCTTATAAAACTGCTAGTATCTGTGATATTCGCTGGCAGCTTCACAGACAAAATACCCAGTCCATAAAAAGCAGCAGTGCTATTTTGAGAAAAAGACAGTAAAAGTCAATCTGTACTGTTATTCTTCAATATAACCATTTGAAAAGAAGCAGCAAGAATGCTTAGAAGTAAAAGATTTGTGTTAGTAATTCAGTCTCATGGATAAAGTACCTGAGATCTGTCAGAGTGATGATCTGTTCTTAAAAACCAGCATCTCTTTCAGATTGATTCTTATGTTGCTGCTCCTTGTCTAGCCTCCATGTTGCATGTAGTGTCCCTGTTGATTTAAAATACGGACATTTCTTCTGTCCCATGTGTATCTGTCATCCATTATGTTAATTCTCATGGGAGAAACCGCCTTACTGACTTCTGAACTCAGCCACTGCCTGTGACATGCTGACCCTTTGACCATTACCCAGTTTTTCTGTCCTTCAGCTGTGGTTGGCTTTGATTCATGTGGGAAAGATATGGCCCTTCAGAAAGGCATTTCAAATGCTCCTCTTGGATTCTTGTCCCTTAAATATCTATTCAAGGACCTCCTATCTTACCTCATGGTTTCAAGTTCCTTAACAGCTTTAATGAAGGAATTGATGAAAGGTGTCTGGAAGTAAAAGCATGCATGAACCACCATTACCCACACACAAGTCAGCTTCTTCAAAGTCTTCTGGAGAGGTCTCTGTGCTGTATTACAGCCCCTCATGATTTTTCTATTGCAGAATCCAGGCTTGCAGGCCTGTGGTTCCCTGGAGCTCTCCTGTATTCAGATACTAAGGCAGTTTTGGCATCCTTAACTCATTTTAGAACTCTTAGGTGAATACAGTTTCATTTTTGTGATTTGTTATAGTTAACTTTTTCATATTCTTTAATGAGCCCCTAAAAGAAAGGATGTTTTTTTGGGAGTCCCCAGTGAGAACCAATTCAAAGTAGTCATGTTTTGCTGGAAATGGGTGTATCTTCTCTAAGTGTTCCTTTTATCTTGATCATCAGTTGGTGCAACATATCTTCTGGCAGGCTTCCTATTCCTGGTCTGTTTAAAGAAAGATTTATTACAAGTTCTTCCTCCCCTTGTTAGCTGCTATTCAAACTCTTTTTGTCCTGTCCCACTGTGTTGTTTGTTCGCTTTTTTTTTTTTTTTACAGCTAAATGTGCTAGATTTTTGTATTATCAGAAGGGGTTTTTGTTGTTGTGTTTTTTGTTTTGTTGGTTGGGGTTTCTTTCCATTTTGCACATGATCTCAGTGTTTTGTAGCGTGTTTCCTTGTTTCTAATACTTTTATTTACTGTATAGTTCTTAATGCAGCTTTCTTTTGCAAAGTAGTGTATATGTGGACCCTGTGCTTTTCAGTGTAGTGTACTATACTTAAGTAATTTACACTTTGCATATACTTCTCCCAGCCTGCATCAATCCTGTAGAAGTGTTGAATGAAGTATGTTATTGTTGCTGTTACATGGAAGTTGCTTACCTGTAAGTTTTAAAATCAGACTGTGCATGCAACCCAAGTCCAAGAGTCACATCATCTTCTATGTGGCTTCCCTAACTGTTGTTCCATGAAACAGTCATTGATATTGTCTAAAAATGTAGTTACTGTGTTAAATACATGTGGGGCATTTGTCCATTGTAATTGAAAAAAACCTGAAATCTGATTGCTATTATTTTTTGCTTGGATCAAGACCATTTGTGTACAGGTATGTGTGCCAGTGTTTTCCCTTGATTCTGTGCTTAGATGATGTTCTGTTATCTAAATGGATACACATTATGGTTTTATTTCCTGTTTTCTATTATCTTGGAGATACAGAACTTCTGCATCTTCATCTGTAATAGCATGACACTCTGAACTATGCTGTCTTCTGGACCTGTTGGTTTTCTTGCATTCTTTGATTTAAAGTCATGTTTGTGACCTTTTTAATTTTTATATGCCACTGGCCTGGTTCTCCTAAGGTTTAGACAAAACCTGTCTCTTACACAGGATCTTTGTATTCCAGAAGCATTCTTGGTTTCTAGAATTAATCTGAAACCTTGTTCCTGACACCATCGTTTCAGCCAGATGTTAAAAGTCTGTATTCTCTTCATGTTGCCAGTCTTGCATTGTATAAGCTATGTAAGATCTCTCAAACCACATTGCTTTACATCTGTGTTGTCATGCTGTGGTAGAGGCATTACATAAGGCATTTCATTGCAGCAGGATAACTGAACTACAGTAACTGGCTGTACACACGTACTTAACTGCAGAGCAGAACATAGTTAAAACCCTCAAACTTTAAAGTATTTCCATAAGAACATTTTCTCCTACTTGCTTTCTGTCTTGGTACGTTCACAAAATCTTCAGTGTTAATGCTTATGATACGGTTCATTCTCACTGAGAATGAAAGGAATTCAGAAATGGCATCGGTAGTGGAATTACAATACATACATCATCAATACTTACTAAGCAGGTCTTTGAAACAGTTTTCCCAACAATTTGATTGTGACAAATACCAGGCCCATAGTCTCCAAAAGAGACAAAGTGGAATCTCCACATGCTTTAGAACTCATTTTTGCTGGCGATAACAATCACATCACGTGAGATCTTGAAACTGATATCTTGCATTGTGGTTTTAAGTGTTCCTTGTTTTATTAACACATCACTGGATTGTGACATGAGATTATGCTAGTCTTATGTCGCAGCACTCTCCAAACTATCAAGCTGCAACAAGTTTTTTTACCAACATACACTTCATGACAGTTCTTCTGCTGCCTTCTCCTAGTCTCTCCTCACCCAGGGCACGTGCTCGCTCGCTCACTCTCTCGCTCTCCCTCTCTCTCTTCTCTTGCTTCTTCCTCGTCTCTCTTCCTTGGCTGCCCAACCTCCTAACAGAACCAGCCACAGCTGTATCTACATCAGCCAACCCACTGTCCCTGAAGCTAGCTATTAATTAACCCAGCTTCATTCCTCTACAGTCTTACTATTTCTGGAAAAGTTTAACATGGAGATACAAGCCTTCTTTCTGGTTTTGGACTTCCAGAGTTCTTTAGAGTCCTTCAAGTCCCAATCTGAATTTGCTGAGATGTTTGCTCTTCCTTTTTTTTTTTTTTTTTTTTTTTTTGCTTTTGTAGAACAGCTGCTAGTCTTTCTCTGCAGTACCAAGTTTCTGACTACAAAATCAGGTGTTGATATTTCAAATGTTGGCCTTATAAAACTACAGATCATTGAATTGCCCTGTAAAGTTTGTAAGGTTCCACATTAGTTTTATGACCCCTCATGACTTACTGTTGATGGTTTTCTTATGCATGGATTTTAGAGCTACTGAGTACCAGTTTTAAAACTGGGAAGATCTTATAAAGCTTGGAATCATTTCAGTCAATGACAAAACTGTTCTCAAAACTCGTTAATAGTAACTAGGAGTGCAACAGCTGATGTAATAATGGGTGTGTATAAATAAATTGTTCATTTCCTGGCAAATCTTTGCTGTCAGATTTCCTCAATATGGTTACAGCTTTTTTTTTTTTTTTTTTTTTTTTTTTTTTTGTTATATTGTACTTAACTTGT
>JAVJGJ010000014.1:120618551-120650129 GCA_035590215.1 Microhierax caerulescens
AATTACCCTATTTCTTGCACCTTCCCGCATTTTTCGCCCCCCCCCCAAAAAAAAAAAAAAAAGCAATCTGTAAGTAACTATTGTAGCAGTTTTCATAGGGGAGGATTATGTTGAACAGAGAGGAACCTTGTATGTATTGCCTACTTAAAGGGAAGGAACTTTTCTAGTGCTTGTCTTTTTAAAAGGTTTCACTGCGCTTTCTGCTGACTACCATAGAATAGTGGCTGTAGCTTTATGTTAACTGTGAAATTTAGACAAAGCTACTGATCCACTACAGTCATTGGGAGGTTAACTCTGGGATGCATTTTTTCCTGTCCTGAAATAACATTGCAGAAGTGAAGTCCTGTTTGCCAAATGCACAAAGCTGCAGGTGGAAATTTAATTTGTTTTCAGTGAAATAGCTTTTTAAAGATTCTCCCATTGCAGTATTGAAACGTCAGTCTAATTCTTTTGTTTGCAACTGCCTCTCAGGTTATTATTTGCATTAGACTGCATTGAAAAAACAGGTGTGTTAGTACCTAGCTGTTACCAGGAAGTGTTCAAAGGATGGTCTTTTTCTACAACACTTTCTTGTTTGATAGGGAGTACAGATTTTTTTCATAAGCAAAGAGTATATTTGAATCTTTAAAGTATTTTTTAAGTGAGGATGTGTAGTGGTAGTATTCTGTTAAGAGAGCAGCTCTGCTCTGCTAAGCAAGCTTGAATTCCTGTGCTCTTCAAGTCATGAACTATGCAACTGAGGCTCCAGAGTCACTCCTGCTCTATGGGGAACAGTGGAATCAGTTTCATAACTTGAGGGAGAACAGTCTAAACAAACTTGCTTTCTGGTGGTGCAGGTACTCCTGTAAACACGTTTTTAGTGTAAATCTTGCTGTTCTTACTAGCGCTTTGGAATTCTAGTGCTCAGGTCTTCTCTCCTGGAGGTGAAACACAATGATCCCTGGTCTCGTGGACTGGCGTTATCTTTAATGATACAAGGTGGAAAGAACATCTTGCCTTCTGCAGCTGCAGCGGAGCAGAGCCAGTACGCCCTTTGGATGTCAGTGACTTCCAGAGCTGTTTGGGAGATCGTGCACAAATATGCTGTTCAGGAGGCAGGAACACAAATTACTCCCTTTTCCCATATATTTTATATATTCACCTCCAGAAGCATGTGTTGGGCTAGAATGACAAGGAAAATGTTATAGCTGTTCTCCAAAGGAAGGTCTTTATTAACAAATTCTATAATTATTTTGACTTAAAAATTTAAGTCACTGTTGGAGGAATAATTTGGAAACACTATCAACATGACTCAAGAAGCCAAAATTAGGGAAATACCAGTTAAAATTTCTAGGGGGAACTTTGTGCTGCTTCTGTGTGTCCTGCTTCATAATAGTTTTGCTCGTACAGAAGGTAGACTTTTACTCTGGTCCTAGCGTAGTGCCCTAAGTGCACGTGAACACCCTTTCTCTTGCACTTCTTTGTCACATTTACTATAGCAAATGACAAGTGATGAGGCGGTTATAAGCTGTGTCATAGTTCAGGCTCTTTCTACATTAAGATTTTGCATAGTTAAGTGAAGGCAATGTAATTGGAAAGGGAATGTTGGCGGCTATTGTGTTTTAGTGTGGAAGGAATGCCTTTTTTACAATTACTGTTTGTGTTTCATGAGTTTGTGTGGGGGTTCAGTTGCTAAGAAAATTCTGTAGTCAGTGCCTATGGGAGACTATGTGAGGGGTCACGGAACAGCAGGGCAGGAGATGATGTCCTATCAGGGATGGTCTTTTATCAAGTATTGGAGCCACTGTCCTTTCAACTATGTCCAGCTTCTAAAGCTTTCTTTTTCATCAGAAAGAAGAGAGACCCAGACATTTTCCATTTATTTTTCTCTTCCCATATGCTACTGTGCCAGTACCATCCAACATATAATCCTTCAGTTCAACACTGTTGTTCCTGAAATATTTTAATGATGGGTGGAAGCAGTTGCAATGCATAGGTGTCAGAGTTAACACTTGTCATACTTTCTCTAATTTTTATGGTTCTGTGTAACAGAAACGTTCCATCCTTGAAGAATGCGGCATCATCTCTCCAGACAGGAATTGAGTACAGACAAAAAAGTTTGTCTTTAAAGAGAAGTTACAGGACATGATCCACAAGATCATACTGCCTTGTAAAGTGTGTTTCACTGACATCTTTCCAGCTGGACCTGATACAAATGTTGTTGAAGGCAACAGTTGTGGAACAAGTTCTTAGTGTTTGGTAAAACAGCATTTAATGTTTCTGTTTTTGCCAGTTGATTTCCCAGTTACAACAGAGATGTGCATAGAAATGCATTTTTTTTCACTATAATCTGTTTCTGATAGGTTTTGTATATCTTCATGTTCTGTTTTTCATCTTTAGAGCTGAAAAGACTTTGGGGTTGATCCCTTCTTACAAATATACAGTTTTATGAAGTTTTTAGAAAGAAGAGTCTGAAAGTTTTTCTGGTTTGTTTTTCATTTCCCCCCGTGTTTCTGACCTCTGTGGTTTTCCTACTACTTGAATTAGTCATCAGATAGATGGGATTTCAGGCCCATCCTTGTTCTACTTTCCAGGATTCAGGCCTGTCCTGTTCTGCTTTCTAGAAAGGGCTCAGAAAACCTTAAATCACCTTCCTCCTGGTTGCTGGCTTAAGGAAAAGGAGTACAGACTTGACATTTTTTTACAGGACTGTCTGAAAGAACCTGATTTACAGACTCATGTAGGGAAAACCAGATCCAAAATTTTCTTTGTCTGTGGAGTTGTCAATGGTGCGGATAAGTGGGGAAAAATAAAAGATTTACTCTAAATGTTCATTGTTGGTGGTGGTGCTTGTTTGGTAATTATACAGGAATGTTAGAAAATATTGTAGATAACTACTAGCTGAGATTTGTATTTATGGTAATTATAACCGATATCCCTTTGGGAGTGAACACTATTTACAGTGTACTTCTAAATGTCCTGTTGACATTTGTGAAAGGAATAGGCTAATTTTATTCATAGCTAGATTTGCTGGCTATGCTACATTATGTAATACTTCTTCCTAACCAGAGGTTAAACTCAGCATGTGTTTTCACTTATTGGTGTCAAGCAGTTAAAACAATGTTGAGTTATTTCAGTCTATCACAGTCACTGTACTGCAACAGCCAAACCTTAATCTTTAAACTTTTGTGCTCCCTTCCCTGCCTGCCTGCAGTACCCCTTTGGTAGCTGTAGGATAGCAGGGCAGAAATTGTAAGACAAGGAAAAGTCTCCTGAAAGTTGCGGGTTTTGAACATACAATGAAGCTGGCATATCAAAATATCAGAAAAGGAGTGAATTGACATGTGGTTTATATGTTACTTTCTCCATGGTTTACAAAATATTTTTCTAGGAACTACTTTTTTTTTTAAATATGCAGTGTATTAACCTTTAAAAAACTTATTCTAATGAAGGAGGGCTGGATTGAACTAAACCAGTGAACTGTTTTATTTTTCTTTTAGTGTCTGGAAAGAGAAGTGCAAAATTGATTTGATCTGTGTGAAATACTTCTCTTATGTTTAATGGCACATAAATTACAAGAAAATCCTATGAGAAATTTCAAAGGAATCCTTTATCTGGTGTAATTGAGTGGCTAGGGTTTTCAGTCAGTAGATACGTCATGGCAAATTTGGCTCATTCTTTGCTGAAAATGAAAACAACCCATAAGAATGTTGCTATTATTTCATCTCATTTAATCAAAGTTAACCTTATCATGCAGACAGTTGTGTCCTATGTACAAAAATGTATCAAAACTCAGTACTGAGTGTCAAGCTTCTGAGGTCGAAGATAATCTGTAATACCAGAATTCCATTTTTATACTGGCACAGGCAGTGGTGCAACAGTGTGATGATGCACATGGGTGGATTCTGCTACAATTAAATTCCATAGCGTATGAACATCTTTCAGATGATCTCTCTCCTGGGTAATCTATATAACCTTCCACCTCTTCTTTTTAATTTTATATGTTCCCAAGTATCTCTTTCTGAGTATTATTTTTCAGTCCTCCTCCATATGATCTTTTGTATCTAGCCATTCCAGCAGGACAAGCTGCGTAACTCGCCTGAGGGGAGAGCTATAGGCTAAATTCTGCTGCTGCTCTTTGGCCAGGCCTGCTCTACATGGATAGCAGTCTGCATCTCTATTGCATGGTGGCACTGTGAACTGTCAGTGGCTCTGAGGCTTCTTTGGAGTGTTTGGGCTTACAAGGTATGTACTACACATTGCATGTGCAAACAGAAAGCTCTGTTTGCTCCAGGCAGGGAAAATGGCTACCAGTGGCCTGCCATAGTCGGAACTGTTCATACAGCTCCTAATGGATTTCTTTTCGTTGCGGAAATTCAAGTGTAGGCTTGAAATTGGTAAGCAGGATAAATTTGTTGCTGTGAGGTGTTTTTGACTACTGCCTTGTGCAGGAGATGGCTGTAGACTTACTGGCATGGATAGTACAGCAATTTCATATTAAATCTTGGTGTGAAGAGAGACAGGTATTAGTGGCCTAAAATAGGTGCCATTAGCAAAAGAGCCCCGTCTGTAGTTTGCTCCCAAGTGGAAGAGGGCAGCTGGAAGCAGGCCAGATGCCACCCAAGCTTGCCTGACAGGCCTTAGTTCAAATGCTCTTAGTTAGAAACTGGGTTTGCTACAATACAGGCCAACATGTATGTAATGCAAGTTTGCTTCATGAAATATCTGTTTGTCTTACTCTGCTGTGAGAACAGTGTTTGTGAACGAGACTACTGGCAGCATCGTGAATCAGACCTTCCTGTGGGCAAGGCCTGGGCCAACTTTCCCAGCACAGCTGTCGCTCAAAACATACCAACCAGATGCCATTATACTCTGGCTAAATCAACCCTCAGCCTCCCCACTTGAGCAAACCAGAGTGTGTCATGTCAGGGTGAAGAAAAAACAGGTCAAGTTTTGAATGGCCAAGTGAATTTTTACTGTTGATGAGATTATTATTGTTAATTACGCTCACCAGAATTAAATGATTTTGCACTCATTGCTTAACCAAAGTGATGTCATCAGAATGATGATATCCAGGTGAGATATGTAAGGATAGTCATATCAGGAATAGCAACTCACCAGTTGTCGTAACCAGTTCACCGTTGCTGAATAAAACACTGGGAAGGAGTTGAGGCACTTGCTACTGGAGATACTAGATCTAAAGGCATGGAGGTAGGAGAGTGCTTTTGTATTAGAAGGAAGCTAATCTTCTCCCAGGCTGGAGGGGAGCATTTACTGCTCTTGTTCAGAGGTCGATAGACAACATTTAACCTCTGTTTTGTAAAATACTATAGAGTTGTTGCTGAGATCCTTCCCTCTGTAATGATGTAATATTATTTAGATTTTTTTCTAGAAGAAAAATAAATGAGGCAAGTAAATCCACAGTTTTCTCTTGTGCTAATTGCAGCCATGGTTTTTACACAAAACCTGTTTACCTTGAACGAATGTGTTCTAGGCAGCAGGGCTCCATGTAATTCAATCCATTTTAATAAAACCCAACATAATGAAGTACCTAAACCTCTGTGTATGATTTGATTTGTATTTATGTTTTCTCTGTGTGTGTGGAGCACTAACACCTAGAGTATTACTGTCCATAAGGGATTATAATTCAGTGCTACAGTTCAAATTGAAGAGCCAGTGGCAAAATGGATTCTCAATGTATGAGAGAATTTATTTTGTAGGATTATTTCTACATTTTTTTATAGTTCTAAGTTTTTTCATTATGCTTGAAATCTCTAGAAAAGTACAATTCAATAAAGCAGTAAGAGATTGTAATATTCTCTCCTATCACCATCAGTTGTGGCACTAGTTTATGAATCTATAAATGGCCATAGAATGCTTGATATGAGTTTACATAATTAATACTTTGGGAACCTGGCCAATTTTAGAGGACTGGCAGTGTATGCAGGATAACATTATTTTTGAACTCGCTTAGGGGAAAAAACTTTTGTCAGCTGCTCAACTCTACTTTGTATTAATAACTATTTTTTCTTTCTACTTTGTATTAATTATTAACTTTAATTTTTCATTCTATGATGTAAAAGTCTGGAATCAGTCAGTTTAGAACACATAAAATTGTGTTTGGTTCAAAAATACAAATATATAAACTTGAAATGTCCCAGAAGGCTGTTTTGTGACTTTGAAGTGAAAACATTTTCTGGCAGTTTTGGTTCCCTCATTACCACAGTTCAAGCCTGTACACGAACAAGAAAAATGCACAGTGAGAAAAATGTAAGACTTCAGACCTTATCGCTTTTCTTTTAAAATCTCGGTGTATCTGTTCAACATGGACAAGCATATGCTGAAAATAAAGGTATGGGTGCAACAGTCTGAAAGTTGGTAAGAAATTGAGCTTTGGAATAGAAATAACAGGCAAAAAAATGTATTGTCTGACCTGGAAATTTTGGCAGAGTTCCATTATGGCTTACATAAACACTGAAGTGGTTGGATTAAATGGCAGGGCACAGTTTTTATTTATAGCACAGTGTACACTGAAGCATATCTTATTGTATGGTCAGCGAGATGGCTGCAGTCAGGTTTCAGAACTGTGAATTCACTTAATTTGATGAAGAGCTGTCTCAGGTGAAAGTGAGGGGGTGGATGTTCAGCTCGAATCAGTAGATCTCCTTCCTTTATCATAAAGCTTATTGACATCTATTTAAACAGTGAAATTGCTGCACATTGATAGCCTGTTTTTTGCTCCCTTACTGATAAGAACCAGCTTTTTGGCTGTGCAATGACACACATAAATACTTCAGCATTTCTTCCTGCTTTTTATTTAAAATATGAGGAAGGCGATTCTAATAAAAATGTCTCTGCTTGTGTTGAGTAATTCAGTGGTCCTTAGTAGGTGATGAATCTGCTGTGATTTAATTGGTGATGGTGTAGTAGTTAATTTATGTTGTCTGTTTATCAAGTCTTTGTATAAATGTTTTGTTTGGTTTGGGTTTTTTTGTTGTTTTTTTTTTTTAAGGAATAGGACTTTTTTGAATTTTGGACTGATTTTGTGATTACTTTTTCTTCTCCAGTGAAGATTTATGTTTAGACTGAACTTGCATGCAAGTAAGCAAGTCATGAGGGTGATTTCACACAGACTCTCTAGCCCACAGAGAGGCAGGCATGTGCATACACAAACAAAATCATTGTGGATCTAGTTCATTTTTGGTAAATGCTTTGTGTCAAAAATTATTTGTTTTAAGCTTCCAGGCTTTTATCTCCACCTGTCCTCTCCCAGTTTTAGTAACATGGTCAATAGGAGTTGACAAAAGCATTAGTATGTTGTTAACATGAAGAAATGAATTCTTAGAAAGCAAAGTTTCTCAGTAACATAACAGATGTTTATTGTGTCCCCTTTCAAATCAGAAATACTTACAGAAATTAGCAATGCAAATAATATGCTGTTAGTATATTTACTTGAAGGGTATTTAAGGTTGTTCATAGTATTAAGGCTGAAGAAAAAGTATAGATGTTCCACCACACAAAGGAAATGGGTACTCTTAGTTATGGTCTGTTTCAGTGTAGAAAACTCAGTCATCGTGAATATTTTTTTCCATGATCTGGCTTTTCTGGACTATTTCTTTTCCATTAATTTGCTTTTGTAGTGTTAAAACATTTGTCAGTTGTCAAACAAAACAAGCATGGGAAAGACCATCTCATTTTAAAACTCTGTGAAGTCACGAAGCAATATGTATGTACTTAATATACTCTTAAATTAGAGAACATTCTTTGGGAATTAATGTAATCTACTGCACACTGGGTTACAAGATTAGTGATGAGAGAGACTAACTTTCTACATACCATAAATTCTCCACAAACAGTTGGATGCATGCCTGAGTAAAGTAAAAGTAAAAATGTGAAGTCAAGTCATACACAAATTGCCTAGCTGATGGGTCTGTGCACAGGTGTACATGTCCCTGTCCCTTATCCTGCCCGAAAAACCTTGGCTTTTGCCTTTTTTTTTTTTTTTTTTTTTGCTTAGCATAAGCCTTCCTTTTGTGTAGCTGATAGTTTTCATTATTGGCATTTTTCTTTTTATTTCAATAAAACATTGAATGTAGAATTAAAAAAACCCAAACAGTAAATACAGACATAGATGGATTAGAAACAGATTATTCCCCATTGCTTGCTTTTATTTCTGTAGCTAAAAGGCAGCGTAGTGGAAATGGAGCAGGTGATGTAATGGATATAGAATTTGGAAATACAATCAGAGAATGTAAATGCTATATTGTCATAGCCTGGGTGGGAAGGGAAACAGGTGGGAGAACACATGAAATACTTTGTAATTAGCAAAAATAATTATTTGTGTCTTATCTTAGTACTCCCTTAATCATACACATAACTTTTATTTGACCTGTGGTATACTTACTATAAATATTTTCCACCTTTTCCTCTGATCCATTGATTTAGAACAACGTACTTCATGTTTTAGTTTTCTTAAGATGAGTTAACAATGCCTCAGCTTCACGAGGTGTTTGTAGTCTCCTTTAGACACATTCCAAACCTGCCTGGACGTGATTCTGTGCAACCTGCTCTAGGTAAACCTGCTTTAGCAGGGGACTGGACTAGATGATCTCCAAAGATCCTTTCCAACCCTGACTGTTCTGTGATTCTGCAATAGTGCTGAAAAACAGAATGTCTGCCAAATTTTGGATTTTGATATTACTTCCTAAAATCATCAAGTATTTATTTTATTAGTGGTTTTACACTCTTTAAGACTTACCAGAAGTACGTTGCTTCTTTTTTTCAGACATTTGCTTGAACTGTAGCAATTTTTCTTTGATCTCTGTAAACTCAAAATGTGGAACTATACAGAAGAAGATAAAAAGGGTCACCTGTGATTTTTCTTAACCTGTTGCTTTTTTTTTTTTTTTTTTTTTTTTTTCCCCCTGAGAAGCCAGGTCATCAGTCTTTAGATCCATCTCATCTAATGGCGCAAGATGAGATACATTTTCCAGCTGGAAAAACTATATGCAGTTGGAATCAACCCTTATAGGACTGGGCTGTATCCAGCTAGTGTCATAGACATGTGTGAGAATGCTCAGTTTGGAGACCAAGAACATCAGTGAAACCACTTTATTTTGACTGCTCTGTTGGAAACACTGAGCAATTTTTTTGAAAAAAATTGTGTGCGTGTGTGTGTCTATAGTTTTCTAAACTGAAAGGGACTAACTGGTTAAAAGCTTTGCTGATAGACCTGAATGCATTGACAAGATCAAACTGCAGTTCTCAAAGCATAACAGCATTTGATATTAGATCACTGGTTTTATTAACTGATGAAGTTTTTTCTTTCTGAGTGATATACAGCAGCACCTAAGAATTCTTATGTATGCTTCAGATATTTAATTACTTAGTTACTTATTAATTATTTAATTACTTAGCTTATCAGTTGTCTGCTGCTGAAAAGCAGGGAACTTATTCCAAAGTTAAAACACAGAATATTGCAGGCACCATTGCCAAGTGTGCATCCAATTTATTAATCCTTGCACTATTTGAAGTCCTGTTTGTCTTGGATGTTAGAAGATTTTGAGCAGAGAACTCCCATACTTTGTGTGATCACATGATGGTTGCAATGTTGGAAGGGAAAAGCCATCGTGACTTCAGAGAAGGGATGATCCCATGGATTTTCATCTTTTTTATGCATGTTATTTTAAAGAGGCCTGTTTCAACTATAAATAATATAATGGAGGGTTTATAGATAGAACTCAAATCCCATTAGACCATAGTAAGGTACTAAGTACATTCTTAAAAGCTTGCATACATTTAAGAATTGTTAAATGTCTTGTGCTGTCATGGGCATGGTCCCTACGTACGCAATCTCAATGTGATGGGCAGATTGTGATTTTCTGTTTCTAGATGTTTCTGGTAGAAGTAGATTATTACATTACCTTCTGATGAAAGTTGTTTCTGCTCAAAGATACCTTCTTTTAGATACCTTTTATTTGATCTGTTGAGAACCTGTGAACTTAACCACAGACTGGACTGTCATTCTCATGTGATGGGCATGGATGTGTTTACTTAAATATTAACTCTTGACAGAGGAACAAACCATTCAAACTCACTGATGCATCAGGAGTACAGCAGTGCCTCTCTCACTAGTTGCACTGCCATTCTGTAAAGACGATTTAGGAAGGTAGCACTACAGAAGGCAGCAGGGTTGCTCAGACACAGTCTGGTCTTGGTAATTTTGTACTGGCTATTCTGAATCACCTTCTTGTTCATCATATGCATAGATGTGACCATCTGTTCCTGGTGACTGAGGGCAGGCTGAACAGCTGGCCGTTTCCTGGATGCTCTTTCTTGCCTTTGCTCAAGCAATTGCACTGAGATACTTTTCTGTTCTCACATGTCAAATTAAGCTTGCCTGTCCCTGGCAGTTCTCATATGCTTATCTATATACTGAAGGGATCATGCTTTATTGGATTGTCACGTTATGTTGAACATCTACATGTTAGAGGTAGGAAGTAGGATGTTGGAATTCAAGCATAGTGTTGAGGGCAGCCCTGCTTGAGGCTTTATGGTGCATACTTAGAGGTGCAGGAGAAAACCCGGTAGCCTTCAAGTGGAGAAATACTCATTTCTACAAAGAAACACAGGGCTGAAATGAATTTCCTGAAATCATTTTGACCCCCTTATGCTTATTCCTGAGGCAGTTTGTTCAAGAGCTTCACCACCTTGATCAGTTTTCCAGCTACCTTCCTTGCTAGAGTTTTTGGCACTTCTGCTCTTCACAGGTAAGGAGCAGAACCTTTTCATATTGTTCTCCTTCAGGGCTTGCTTATTTGTTTGTTTTGTGTAATTTGATACTGTCTTCAAATCGATCTCTGTACATTTCCTCTAAGCTGTATGACTCCTCTTCATTCAGTCTTTTTTCCTGGGTAACGTACCCTGTACCTCTAGTCATTGACTTTGCTTTTTTTCCTGGATTTTATCAAGTTGGTGTACTTTATAGTGCTCTGTGCACTGTCTTATCAGTGATAAAGAGATCTTTTTAGAAGTGAGGGCTAGTGCATAAAACGATGGATGCCAACTCTTTAGATTTACAATAGGGAAGGCAATAGTCTTGAAATTCCTAGATGTGTTCATGATTCTGAGATTCATAGATTAATTTACAATTTAAGAGTTGGGAAGTACATGCTGGTTTCACATTTACTCTGTTGGTGTAGCTTGCAAACCCAGGTAGCTGTCTAAATACTACTACTACTTCTCTGTAAGTGGTTTTGACCTTAAAACATAGCCATGTGCTGAATCAGAGAAGGAAGTAAAACAAAATTAGCTATGAAAACATCTAAGCCAATGTTACTGAATACCAAGATAAAGACTTGCTTTTTAACTGTTCGGAGTGTGGCAAAGAAGATAATACTTATCACAGAAGGAGGATTTTAGTATATGACTGCCTATTTTGTTCTTTGGATATAGAAAAACATGCAAATATCAATTTAGTACTGCTTGGGTTTTTTAGTATTAATTCAAAGCTGCTTTATTCTAACACAGTAGAAATGATACTTTCTTACTATCAGTTATTCCATATTCTTATTTTAAATCTGATTCCAACTCTCCGAAATATTTCAAAAGATCCCCAGATGAATAGTCACACAGCAAATCAATCCAAAAGGTATGTACTGAAAAAAGCAAACTTAAGTATTCTGATGTAATGCATAGTGATCACATGTGAGGAACAGACTTCAAAATGACTGCTACAGTGTGAGAACCTCACTGAAATCTGGCTACACATCAGTCCATGTAGTACGTTATCTGTGCATTCAGTAACAAATAACATCGTAGATTGTAAAGTATAGTATCTTCACTCTTCTTTCAGAAGCAAATGCAGTTGTAGTTCCAGATGCTGGTTTTCATTATGACTTTGATTTTTGATTCAGCAAAAATGCATTGATGTCTGTAGATGAGAAGTAGATTAAGGGAGGGGTGATGCTAAATACTGCCTGCTGTTGAGTAGATTAAGGGCAGTGGTAATGTTCAGTACTGCCTGCTAATGAGCATGTTTTTAAGAAACTTGCAGCTTTAAGGTCCACAGTCTTCAATACTGATCACTTCGATTTGTTTGTAATTTGTGGGCAGAGCCAGACCAACAACATCCAAATGCCTCACCTGCTTAAGTTCTTAGTACCTTGTTGAACTTTTCCTTTTGAGGAGCTGTTGTTAAAGAAAGTCCATGTTTTTATTCAGCTGATCACCTCTAAAATATGACTACCTTATAAGTGCAGCCATGTGCAAAGACCACATTTCTCTTTTGGTATTTGCATTAGCTGAGGCTCTTTGAAGGCTTAAAGGGGATTTATACCTATAAAACTTGGGAGACTTTTCTTGCTCCCCACAGTCTTCTACGTGCCTTTATTGAATATCATTATTCAGGATCCGTCAGGTTCTTTGGCCAAGACACAATTTTCTTCATAGTCCAGCCTGGGTGGAGTTGCCTTGGACCTATTTCCTTGGGCAGAAGAAGGAGCCAGGATAGGAAAGACCAGCTCTTCTGGGCAAGATGCAGTCACTGTCTCATCAGGTGGAGTTGCATCAGCCCAGAAAAAGACATGCCAGGCCAGTCTGGAAAAAACAGCTACTAGCTCTGAGAATAAAGCCAGGGGAACAGTGCTCTGGAGATTGTGATTACATCAGATCCAGATCAAGCTGTATCACAGAGCAAATCAGTGATCCATAATCTAAATTGAAATAAGGGTTTGAGGTTGTTTTATTAACAAGGCATTTTTTCATGGACAAATAATGTCCTTTTTCTGTGGTTTGTGTGCTATTGATTTGAAAAGTAATATCTATCAAAAATGATTCAACTTGAAGGGGTGTCAGGGGGCATTATGCATTGAAAATAATGGCTAGGCTTTGTTCTGTCCCTATGCATCAAAAATGTTGAATTGTTTGATGTTAAGTTTTATTTAAATTAAATTTTTAGGACGTGTATTTGACCTTTAAACACAACCAAGTTTACTGACTGGGCAAAGAAAATAGTGGCATTTTCTAAGATTTAAAAGAAAAATTAAACAGTATGTTATGACAGGATCCAGGGACAGATTATTCAAACTCTGTCCAAAGAACTTTTCAGAAGTTTAACTTTTGTCCCCTTTTCGATCAGAACTGCAGACTTGGTTATTTTCAAACAGCATTTTTCTTGCTTGTTTACAATTTTGTTTGCCGTGTTAACAAATGGGAAATAAGCTGCAGAATGAAAGCTGGAAATGGGGGTTGGACCGACCACTGAAGCGAGATCCTGAGTTTAAATCCAGGCTCTTTTCAGCTTTGTACCCTAAAAATAAGGATAGTTACTATACTTAGTCCAATAAAAAATAATTTGAAACCAAAATGTGTAAGGAGCCTTGTGAGTGAGACAATTAAAAGGATGGAAGTGAAACTTTAAAGAAGTGCTTGAATTACTTGAAAAGAGGTGAGAGAGATGTCAACCTACAAATGATAAATTCCTTTTTGTACACTACTTTATGTAGGTACGTAGAAGCCGGAATTGCTGATAACTGCATCTTTACCTCTGTGTTGTGCTTACTGGTCCTAAGGTAGCAGGGAGCTACAGCCATCAACAACTCAGTGCTTAACTAGTTGTCACTAGCTAGGAATTGGTGAAGGAAGCTTTAAAAACTATAGTTTTGGAATATAAATTCTCTGAGGAGTATCCATTTAGTTTATATCTGTTAGAGAAGTATCTGTTTAGTTTGTATCTGTTAAAAACAGAGAACACATTTCAGATTAGCATTAGTAAAACTAAATAACGCATTGCAGCTGAAGGAAGAGGTCTCGGTGGTCATGAAAGACTGTTGTTGAGAAAGGGCACTGGAAGGAGTGGGGCTGAATCTGGGCCCTCACAGTACATCTTCTGGGGAAGTCTTAGTGAGTTACTGCCTTCAGTCAAACACCAGTATTGAGAGGGGTTCCTACTGGATAGTTTAGATATTTGTACTCTTTTTGTGGTGAATTCCTATTATAAATGAAGTTTCTAGAATTGCTGCATGGTATGAAAAATGTACAGAGGGGAATTATAATTTATGCTATTTTATTTGCTTTGCACAGTCTGTTAAGAACGTTCATACACCTAAAAAAAGTTGCCATCTTTCAAATAAAAATTTTTTAAAGGCATAGACAAGAAGGAATTTATTTCAGGATCTCTTGAAAACATCTTTATTCTGAGTTCTGCAAGTACTGAAATCGGAATTCCAAGAGATTATTCTTGTAGCACAAGATAACTGATGGCAGAATGTCTGTCTGATGACTCCAGGTCATTAAATGCAATTTCTGAAAACAAGTACATGGACCAAGTGTTTGTGTTATTTTACTGGCCAAAAAGACTTCTTTCAGTATCAAGAGAAGCTAGAAAATAAAGTATGGAGGCTTACATGAAAATAAAATAATTTTTTTAAATATTTTTTTTTCCTTGAAGTTCTAGTTTTATTTCCCAGAGACACTTAATTGAAATTCTGCATTTCCCATTGGCTGACATAAGGTGGCTTCCTCTTTAACACATAGATCCTCCTCAGAGGCTTCCAGCTCTCTTACTAGACATGAGAATTTAGATGGAATTTAGATTGTATGGATCTTTCTTCAGTGATGTCTTGTCTTTTTAAAATTACTGCAAGTCATAGGACAGGTTGTACTTACTATGTTGTCATATCTACCCTTTCAGTTACAGTGGGAGTTGAAAAGAGGTGCTAACTTCAAAACAGTATGGTGCAATCAATTACTAGTTTCTGGTTATCAATGAAGTAATAAGCCTTGATAATAAGCCTTAAAATAACAAGCTTTATTCATCCTGTCTATCAAGCACCGTAGTCAAAATAAGAAAAATCTACCATTTCTATATTCAACAGTGTCATTGTAAGTGAAAAAAGGAGCATTTCAAAATGAATGATGGCTTCAGCTCCTCGGTTGCTTCTTTGAACCAACAGAATGGCTTTGAAATGAACAGAATTGTACCCTGGGGACAGAGAAACTCACGTTAAGGAGTGTTAGGACTAGAACAGGAATTGTTCTGCTGAAACCTTTCTGATTGCTCATTCCTAAAACTGCCGGCAGATCTCAGTGTAATAAATGTTGGTCTGTAGGTAGGAATAACATTGCTTTTTGTTCCTCTTTTTTAAAGCTGCCTAAGCAAAGAGAGCCTGTGAGCCTAAGTTGAAAGCTTATGAGTTAAGCTACTGTTGTGGATAGACGTGGATGTATGTGTTTTGCAAAGTTAACTGCTGCATGCTGACAGCCTATTTTTCTGAAATAATATTAGACCTGGTAGAGGGTGTAGGCATACTGGTACTTGGAAAAAAATATTTAATTGGTGAACTTCAGTTGCAAAGGATAAAACTATGTGCAGTGCTTTTTGCTTACACTCTCTTTAATAAGGTAATATTTGTTGCTTTTTTTAAGGGTATGGTCTATATGGGATATATTTTCATCATTCAGAGTATTTATTAATGTGGGTTTTGTTGCTAGGAGAGTTGATGTTTTATGTAATATGTTATGAGAAAGCTGATTTAACATTGTCCACAGCTACCTGACCTGAGGATACAAAGATGACACATTTTCTGCAGAAATGCGCAGTAATAAGACAAGAGGCACTGGGCACAAATTGGACATGGGAAATTCCAGTTAGATATTACATTTTTTATTTTTATTTTTTTTAACCCACAAGGATAATGAATACTGGAACAGGTTACCCAGAGATGTTATGGAATCTATGTCCTTAGAGGTGTTCAAGACTCAGCTGGACATGGCCCTGAGCAACCTGATCTGATTATGTCTGCTTTGAGGAGGGGGGTTGGACTAGGTGACTTAGAGAAGTCCCTTCCGCCCTAAATTATTCTGTGATTCTATAGTTGTGGCTGTGTTAGAAATGTGTCTTGTTTATTCTACTGCATAGAAACAGAACTATTTTAAAATGTTTCCCATTTTAAGGTATATTTGGGCTTGAGCCAACCAAGCAATGTTTCTCCATGTTTGGGAGCCAAAGTAAATACAAAATTGTAAAATACCAGAAATAAAAGTTGCATGGTGTTAGATTATCATTGAAATCCTGGCTGGTGGTACTATGGCACCAGATCTGGAAAACAAAAGCCCTGCTGTGAACAATTTGAATGTTGTAAGTGAAGTGGTGCTTGCAAATAGATGGTGCCAATATATTTTTCTTAAGGCACGGTTCATTTGTTTAGCACTCTGGGAGGCAGTGCTAGGTCTTGCCTTCATGCCCTCTAAAATGTTTGAATTGGTGCAAACCAAACAGTTTCAATGTAAGGCAAAAGGAATCCCAGTGATGCAGCCAAATTTGCTGTAATGCAGTACAGCTGTATTCACCCTCTAGTTTTGTAGCACAGAGTTCAAGGATTTTCACTTTATGGATAAAAACAAAAAAATAGGACTATTTGATCACAAGAGACTGTACACACTTAAAGCACACCAGCAGAATCATAGAAAAGTGGAAGTAACATCTTGCCCCGGTATTGTTTTTGCTGAGCCTTCAGGGAGGCAGGTAAACAGATAGCTCAAAATTTAAGTTGCCAAGATAAGTTTATTTCAAAACAAAAAATGGTTACTTTAGTCCATTTGTGCTTCATTCTTGATGTTTGTTGCTATATCAGCACCTCAGGGTTACTTCTGAATGTGTTCATTATTAGTTAATAAATTATCAGCCAGCTGTTGACATACTTGTTAAGTTGGAGAGAGAAATAGAGTGCTCTGCAGCTGAAGATACTTTATTTGACAGGGCCAAGATATATTTTGGGGTTTGGGTAGAAACAGAAAAAAGCCAGTTAATTCACATTCCAGTCACTTCATCACCCAGGTTCTCTCATGTTCCTTGAAACAGAGGAAAATCAGACCAGCTGGCAATTTTAACTAACTTCAGATCTGTTGTTACCAACAATATTGTAAAGATACAGTGGGACATAGGACACGGAATTTCAAAGGCTTTAATTCTCTGTTGTTGAAACAAAATTCTTTTTTTTTTTCTTTTGGGAAGTAAACTCTCAGTTGGTTTTATTTACTTTTATAGCTCGGAAATATCACTGCCCCCAACTAAGTTACTGAACAAATACTGCTTTAATGCAACTAACCCAGTGAACCATTTCTGTTTATCTCCTTCTCTGCAGTTATTAAATAGCAAAGAAATTCTACACATCTATTCTTGGCAGTTAGTGTTTTGCCATTTCAGACAGTTTTCTTAGGGGGTGTTAGACCTAAGCCAAAGGGCTTTGACTGAACTTTTGCTGTGAAAGTAGAAATTGAAAATTGGAGTTCTCTCCCTTGTAGCTAAAATGGACTAGTTGGTATGAATAAGAGATCATAGCAGTGTTTATGAATTCTCTCCTCTCTTCCTGTGTTACTCCATGATTAATTAAAGTCATAAGAAAAACAAGATACTTCACATAATCCCTGGTAGATCCAAAGCTTAAACAAGTGTCCAGCTAAATATTTTGTATCTTATTTTCTGTAGCTGCTTTCACATTTAAAAGATGTGAATTTCAGTTAGGTAATTTAGAGTTAATTTTTTCTATAGTTTCAGTGTGTATTTGCTCTTGGCTCCGGTTGCCTATGCGTGACCACTTATACTTTCCAACTAGCCAAACCATGGTGCTTCCAGCTGGATTCTTCAGACCATTTGTAGCCATTTTCTCCTTTCTGAAGAGTATTGGTGGCTGGTTCCTTTATGATGCAGCTGATTCATTAGGCTGTTTTTAGCAGTCTTTCCCCTTATAGGCAAAGAGTCCTTTCCCTGGAGTGATTCTAACGCTGCAAGAGGTCTGATACACTTAATGTAGTGCTTTTAGTTCAGATATGCTGTGCACGGTTCATCCTGCTGGTTTTGGCCATCAACTGAATTTTGTTGAAGAGAATACTTGCAGATCATGGAACGGAATACTAGCAAATGTGGAATTTCTGTTGGCAAGCATGGAGGGAAACATTGTTTTTCAGAGGTAGCTATGGGTCCCAGAATCTTCCATTTGGAGATGGCCTCAACATAACAGAATTACTCTACAAATGCAAATACTTAAGGCCAGCGTTTCAATAACACATGCCAAAAGCTGCTACAAGTGAATATCAGTTAGGAAAATTCAATCTTGCCTTGCCTTGCTCTGTGCCTTCTTTTCTGTTTGGAAGGTGTTTTCAGAATCTCTTTGCATTGGAATTAGAGTGTGTCAAGTTTATCATTTGAGTCTTTCATCAAGAAGATGGGGAGGAAAAAGATATTCTAAAATAATAATATGGCAAAGTTATTTTCTCAAAATCAAATGCATTCTTACCACAGTATCATAGTAACCAAGTTCCTGTGACTTCCCGCAACCATTCAATCATGTTCAATGAATGTTCTTCTCAGTGGTGGCCAAGGTAGAGATATTACTCAGAATGACAATGCCTGCTTTCCCTGTTATTCAAAATACTGTGAGATCAACCCAAGTGAAATCTACTTCGCTACTGTGGTCGGCAAGCAATCCTCATTTACCAAGCTAATTGCTCTGAAGTCCTTTATATCTGTCCTGCTCCAGGCTGGCCCTCCCTGGACTAGCCTGGCAGTGTCGGTGCAGCACACAGCACAGAGCTCTCCCCCGCTGGCTGCAGCGGCCCCTCTGCACTGCTGTGTGCTCCCTGTAAGCCTCTTGTCCACTCCAAGGATTCCAAATGACCACGTGGGCCTTCCTCATAGACCTCAATATGAGTTGTGTTTTGTTACATTTTCATGGGAGTTTTTTTTGTTTGCTTTTAATTCTGACCAGTGTAGCAGAGTTGGATTTACAGTCTCCTGCACAAAGCTACCTTTTCCTTTTAGATTCAGGAAATGCTTGAATTTGTTCATAAGGGTCCAGGTCTCCCTTTAAACTCATGTGACCTCCTTGAAGTAATTCTAATTTAATTTTATTTTTAATTCTTTAAGAACTACTTTCTTATAATGTACACAGCTATATAAAAAAGGGTTTCTTCACAGCCTTTTGTGTTTGTATTTTTATGGTGTGATGCTAAGAAATATACTGTGTGTAGGTGGGCATGAAAGTGGGCACTTGGAAGAGTACAAGGATTTCTGTAAAGATGTTGGAGTGCCAATCTGTTGGCAGGCAAAAGAGCTGGATTGATGACTGCGTAGCACACTGACCTGGTTTGAGGAGAGATGTCATTTCCTAAAAGAGTCTATACCAGGAGTGATCTAACATGCATTGATAGTTCTGCTATGAGAGAGCACGTTCTGTGCTTGTTGCCTTCCCTCTGTCTTCATTGTTCTTTGGTTTTGTCTCCTGTGTAGCCTTTTGCTCTCTGGAACTCAAGTGCTCTCACTCAACAACTACAGTTCCCAGCAAACTTGGGTTCTGACTTGAGCTGGGAGCCTTTGCTGCTGAGGTAGCACTAGTGGTAGAAGAGATAAGTGATTCTATGTAGTGGTCTCTCTTGCCTTGGGCAATGTGAGGGCAGGTCCTGATTCTGTTGAGCATACTGCATTTGAGAGAACATAACTGCTGACACTCAGCTAATTTATTGTGAGCTGAGTGATCTTCACATCGAAAGTAATTAGATGTTGAAGTAAGATTCAAGATAATAAGATGTAGTAATAAGAGAAATAATAACAAAAGCACAAAGGGATCCATTGCTTTTTGTTCTTTTTTTTTTTTTAATATATATATCTCTGTAAAGTAACTACACTGAAATGCATCAGTAGGGAGAAAGAGGAAGAAAAGAGAAAAACTTCAATGTGTAAATAGATGTTTCTGTAGCATACCGACTTCCACAGATTTCTTTTCTTCAGAAATTTTCCTGTTGTCAGGTCTATTTTGACATCAGATAGAAAAACTTGATAGCATTGGCCTTGGTTGCTCCACTTCTGTTCATGCATTTCCAGAAACTGGTCGGCCTCTGATACTTATTGTTTTACCACTTAAAATTCATCCCTCTATTTCAGTGATCCTAGAATACATGCAGTCCATGGAAGGGAACACCATCTTGTCATACAAAGTGCAGCACCTATGTTGTTGCTTTAGCACAGTTATTTTCATTTGGAATGAGCAGCTAAATAACAGTGAAGGCAGTTTTTGTCTGCCTCAGCCTGTGCTGCTCTTTGGGTCAGGCTGCACCTTCAGCAGGAAGGGGAGAAGAGCGCTTGTGCCGCGGCTGGGCCCTCTAACTAAGGGAGCTTCTGCTGTGTGGAGAGAAGGAAATCGTGAGCAAGGAGCTGACGGAAGGGGTAGAACAAAGATAGTTATTTTAACAAGAGCATGGAGCAGACCATGTAGGTAGATCTCTGAGGAAAGAAAGATTATTTCCATCCTTTATTGGGTGCAGGGGGAAGCATAGTGACAAGGGCGGAGATACTTAATGCCTTCTTTGCCTCAGTCTTTAATAGTAAGACCTCTGTGTCCCCAGCCCCCTTGAGCTGGAAGATGGGGGCAGGGAGGAGAACGAAGCCCCTGTAATCCAAGGGGAAATGGTCAGTGGCCTGCTACACCAGTTAGACGTGCACCAGTCTGTGGGGCTGGGTGGGATCCACCCAAGGGTACTGAGGGAGCTGGTGGCAGTGCTCAGCGAGCCACCTTCAATCATTTATCAGCAGCCCTGGCTGATCAGGGAGGTGCCAGTTGACTGGAGGTTAGAAAATGCCGTGCACAGGGCAGGAAGGGGGACCCAGAGAGCTCCAGGCCTGCCAGTCTGACCTCGGTGCTGGGGAAGGCTATGGAGCAGCTTATTTCGGGTGCCACCAGGCAGCACATGCAGGGCAGCTGGGGGATCAGGCCCAGCCAGCGCAGGTTTGTGAAAGGCAGGTCCTGCTCGATGAACGGGATCTCCTCCTATGACAAGGTGACCACTGAGTGGGTGAGGGAAAGGCTGCTGATGTTGTCTTACCTGGACTTTACTAAAGCCTTTGACACAGTTTCCCACAGCATTCTAGGGAAACACTGCTCGTGGCTTGGGTGAGTAACAAACTGGCTGGACAGCCAGGCCCACAGCGTGGTGGTGAGCGGAGTTACATCCCGCTGGTGGTCGGTCACACGTGGTGTTCCCCAGGGCTCTATATGGGGGCCTGTCCTGTTTAATATCTTTATCAACAATCTGGATAAGGGGATTGAGGGCACTCTCAGGCAGTTTGCACCTGACACCAACTTGGGGGAGAGTGTTGATCTGCTGGAGGGCAGGAAGGCTCTGCAGAGGGATCTGGGCAGGCTGGGCCAGTGGGCCAAGCAAAGTGCCAGGTCCTGCACTTGGGTCACAGCAACCTAAAGTGGCCTGGTGGAAAAGGACATGGGGATGCTGGTTGACAGTCAGCTGAACATGAGCCAGCAGGATGCCCAGGTTGCCAAGAAAGCCAACAACATCCTGGCTTGGATCAGAAATTGCATGGCCAGCAGGATTAGGGAAGATATTGTCCCCCTGTGCTTGGCACTGGTGTGGCCGCACCTTGAATACTGGGTTGGGTTTTGGGCCCCTCGCTGCAAGAAAGACATTGAGATGATGGAGCATGTCCAGAGGCAGGCAATGGAGCTGGTGAAAAGTCTAGAGAACAAGTCTTATGAGGAGTGGCTGAAGGATCTGGGGGTGTTTGGTCGGGAGGAAAGGAGGCTGAGGGGGGAACCTTGTCCCTCTCTACAACTACCTGAAAGGAGGCTGTAGTGAGGTGGGGTTGGTCTCTTCTCCCACAAAGTAACCTGAGAAGAGGTAACAGCCTCACATTGAGCCAGGGGAAGTTTAGATTGGATAATGGGAAAATTTTCTTCACTGAAAGTGTTGTCAAGCACTGGCACAGGCTGCCCAGGGAGGTGGTTGAGTCACCATCCCTGGAGGTATTTAAAAGGCTTGTAGATGTGGCACTTAGAGACATGGTTTAGTGGTGGACTTGGCAGCGTTAGGTTTACAGTTGGACTCGATAGTCTTATTTGGGTTGGAAAAGACCTTTGATTCTATGATTTTTTCCTAAACACTGCAGGGACTCTGCAGTATCTGTTGCCACCCAGACCATCACTGAAAGGATCCTGTACTTAAAAGTGAACTAGAGGAAAAGGACCTGCCCTGTCAAGACAGGTTGGGGAGGATAAGGATTTATTTTTTAAAATTTGAAGTTAATCTCCTTTTCTTTTATTCTATTCTGCCTTATTTTCTATTTTGAAAAATACATATGCCTGTTCATGTTCTGCTAGAACTGGCTTTGAGTTTAAATGCTGTCTTGGCGGTTTTGATATGCTAGCTATAAAGAAAGGGTCTAAACCAGGGGTCCTCAAACTTTTTAAGCAGGGGGTCGGTGCACAGATTAAGTGGCAGGCAGTCATCTGCAGCTGCTTTGTTCCTCCCCCCAACCCCTGGGGGAAGGGGGGGGGGGGGAGTGTTCTGTAAATACCGGGGGCTGGACCCTGGGGGGCCGTATCTGGCCCACAGGCCATAGTTTGAGGACCCCTGGTCTAAAGGGTCCTGCCTCAAAGCTGTTGCCATCTTGGGATCCCAGTTAGATTTTCTGCTTTTAGAAACTTCACCAAGTTTTTAGGCCTAAGTAAAATCAGGACCCCTTGTCACTATAATTGACTTCTTATGAAGAAAACATATTATCTGTATTCGGAATCAAACCCAGCTGAATTCAATCTTGAATTAGAATTAGGTCTACAAATTAATGTAAAGTGTAACTGAGAGATGTACAGAAACAGTCATGTGTTTGAAAAACAAAGTTGATATTATTGTAAATTTGAAATTAAAACAGATCTTCACTAAAGCTTTTTAAAATTCAGTTTGGAGTCTGATTAAGAATTTTAATACAGAAATCAAATTATCATGTTTGAATCAAGCACTGTAAGTCTTGCTTTCTTCTTAGACATTGATATTCAGTGGAGACCAGGAGACCAGCTGTTTATGCTCAGCTCTCCAAAGTTAGTTTAGAGCTTTGCAGGCTGCATAATTTGAACAAGTCTAGTTCACTATCAGTCAGATGTATTAATCCTAAACCTTGTTGGCATGGAACACTTTTTACTAAGCATCCTTATGAAGCATATTAGAGGGGTTTGAAGTCAGTTGAGTTTTCTGCTACTTGGAGCCTTGTTGATATTCAGAGTTGCACAACCACAGCAGATTCATATACTGAAAATAAAAGAAGTTGGGCTGTCTCCTAGATATAGAAGCAACTGCCACCCCTTCCCCTGTGATGTATTGTACTGCTGAAAATGTCAGTGTGTTGGGTTTTCTAGAAGCCTTGCAGTCTTCTGGAACCTGGTAGAGTTGCCTTTGGAAAATTGTGACAGTTTCCTGGCTAAGTGCTTTTACTCGATCAGCCTTTAGATAAAGGAGGGGTCTCATCAGAGGCACATGTTTTCCATCAGTTTTACTTGTACACTTCTCTGTATGACGTGTTTGGCTTAGGTCTTTACGTTCAGTGTGCAGACAACTGCAGGTACTCAACAGTGCTACTAAATCATCTTCACTAATCAGGGATTGTGGCCTCTTGGCAACTCTGTAGTCATTAGGATTTCTCCAAAAAAATAAAAGAGGGCAGGCTGGGGTGATAACAGAGAATTAGTATGTACTTGTCTGAAAAAATTTCGAATATCAGCCTGCAATTACTGAGCAAGAGAAAGGAAGAGAGGAGTTAGAGTGAGGGAGAGAAAGAAAGAAAGAAAGGAAGTTCCATATCACTCTACCCTGGTATTTAATGATAGGTCATATGTCTCATTGTTATTCTTCGGGGTTTAGCTCCTGAAGTAAAATGATTTTCTGAAAAATTCAGTTTTTTTCCTGAGAAGTTACTTACAGCCCTCATGGTTGCAGAGATGCTGGAAAATCTGTTGGGAATAAAAATTTGTATTTTGAGAAGAAGAGAAGTAATAACCCAAAATGTATTATACTAGTGCTAGTGTTGTAAGTTTAGGGGAAAGTCATTACCTTTTTTTTTACCTTTTTTTTTTAAGCATTGGCATTCAAGTGTTCTGAAAATCTGATAAGCGTAACAGTCAAAAGAGAATATTAAAATTGTTAAGTACCAAGGAAGGAAAAACCAATCCTCCCTTATCCCACCAAGAGAAGATGAAATACCTTCTTGTAGCCTAAAACATCGATTATTCTATTATAAGTTATTCTGTGTTGTTATAAGTTAAATTTTTGTAGATGTATATACAAAATGTTTCTTGCTTTATGTGCTGCTCCCTTGGAAGGCATAAAAATAACTGTTTAAAAAAAAGTTTCTTGGTAATTTTGAGTAAAGTATATATGTTAGTTAGGTGTCCTGGTGTAATTCCAACTAGACATTTCCAGCCCAACATAGAAAAAAAAAAAAAAAAAAAAGTTGTAGTATTTTTATTTGGATCTGGTTGCTATTTATGCTCTACCCTAATTTTGCAGTGTGATTAACTTAATATGAAAACTCTTTTTTGTTTTTTAAACTAAAGAGCAAAAAAGAAAAAAACTAGACCCAAATTGCAAATTTTTCACCACCTATGGGTGCTATAAATGGCTAATACTACTATAACTCTCACGTGTAAAGGAAAAAATATCTGCTCTTTTCCCAGTTACTTCATGCACTTTTCTACTACTGCAGTTGTAGAAGATGTCACCACTAACGATAATACTGAACTAATGGAAAACCAAACATGTTGGAAACTGCATTTTTACATTACTGTTAGCTTGTTTTTTTAAAATATGCTGAGTTCCCAGGAGACTCCACCTTTCAGGAATTGTTCAATTGCTTGTGACTAGCAAATTAAACAGCCCTGTATTGCTGTATTGTCATATTACATTACTGAATATATAAGACAATATGTTCTGATCTTCTCTTTTATTTAATTTATTCTTTACCCAGTGAAAAGGCAGAGTCTGAAAGTTCAGATCAATGCGACAGATGACACTGTTTGCATGAGGTATCTTCGACCAAGTCAAAACACCAAACTAGAAGGTTTTGTCCTGGGTTATGGAAGCAACTTCTTCTCTAATCAGTACATTCCTTTGCCTCTGGAAGGAAAAACCTATGTAACAGAACTTGGTAAGACACACTTGCTTTGCATGCTACTGTTGTCATGAATTATGGGAAGAGAGTGAGCCTTTGTGAGATATCAGCCTTTGGACTTCCTTAATTTTTTATTTAATTAGGTTGTCCATCAGGGTTTCTTTGTGTTTGTTTAGGGTTGCTTTGAAGAATTTCAGATGAAACTGGAATTAGGAGATCATTCAAGGAGAGTAAATAGTTCTTGATTTTAGAAAAGTTTATTACTAGTATTTGTTTTGAGGATTTTTATTATACTAAGAGATTTCATTATATCAACCACATCACAGATCAAATGGGATGATTTGCCTAAAGTACCCGTTACAAAGTAGAATACAAGGGAAATATGCATGTTTTTAAAAAATAGTGCAAGAAGCAGTGAAACAGTTTTGAGAACTGTGAGGTTGATTCCATTTGCTAGAAACGTTCGTATCAAAATGATGCTTTTTCTGGCAGGGGTCTATTCCTGTTCTGTATATTATAGAACAACCTGTAACTTCTATGTCAGAAGTTATGGGTGGAATTCCATGAGCTGGGCTATGGAAGAGATAGAACCACATCAAGAATATGACGTCCTGTTGTCTGGGATAGGGAGGAAGAAGGGAATTTGGTTGTCCCTTTCATTTAGGATTATGTCAGTATGAGCAGGACAGCAAAATAGTAGAACTGGATTAGTTAGAATTGCCTAATAAATGATAAAAACATTGACTTACCAGGATTTGAACTTTTAAGAAATCTGCTCAATCTCTGAGGATTTTCCTTTTGCTTTCTTTAATCTTTTCTAGCCTGAAATGAATCTGGGCTACCCTCATTATTGTAATGCCAGTGATCTTGGTGTAAAACAAGGGGGAAGAAAAGATGCAGAAGCATAGAAGTTAATTGCCATCTTTTTGACGTGGTCAGTTAAGGCAATGCTGCAGGTCTGCTCCAGGCTGAAAGCTGCAGAATATAAAAGAAAAAATAAGATGTTAGAAAACATAAGGTATTAGAGGCTTTGATTAGATCATTGTGGCAAAGGTTGACTTTCATGAGTTCGTACTCCTGGGATCACTCTGTAATTCTATCACCAATCCAGTGTTTGAGTTCATAACTGTCACTTAAGCTGTGTCTGAATTACCTGATTTATACCATGTGTAACTTTTGAGTGAGTTCACTAAGAATAGTGCATAGGATTTTGTATGGAATACTGTGATTTGGGCATAAGTAATACCTGCATAGATGTATTGCAGGCATAGTGAGAATTAATATTTTTTAGGTACTGTTGAGATCCTTGGAAAGAGGAAAAAATCACTGAATGTAATGTCATGTGTAGATCATTTGCACTTCCTGTTTAACAGCAGCTTTAATACCTGACGCTTTCTGAAACTCTATGAGAACAGAAAGCTGAACATAACCTGGAATATAAAGGATTTTGGTATTTTGTAACTTTAATGTTAATAGCTAAAGGCTGGAAACTATGTAGACATCTTCATCTATGTAGGAAACTATGTAGGCATCAGGTGCTGCAGTGCATCAGAGTGCTACCCACCTGCGTATTCATTAAAGCTTACTATTAAGTAATGAAAATCTTGTAGTAATGAACACAGAAGATGAGAAACAGCTTGATGCATACAGCCTGTAGTGAAATGCACACATTTTCTCTCGTGTAGCTAGACGGAAAAGCAAAAGTGTGAGGAAATACTCTCCATTTCTTTTATAATTATTTTAAAGGAGAATAACTTCAAAATTTTAACTCGCTTGGATAATAGAGGTTGTCAATCGGTTTCCTAGTGACAATGAATCTATGATGTGGCTTCTGAGTGTCCAGTAACTAAAAATGCAACATCATACAGTTAAAAAGACTAGCATTTCCAACTTCTAAGATGTCACCTTTAGAAAGGACAAGAATAAAAGAAGCTAACAGCAATATGTACTTCAAGTGACAAGCATTTACTTAAGGCAATTGACAATAAATTTATTGGAGCTGCTTTTTTAGTTAAGAAACTTAGGGTTAGGTTATATCCTTTGTGGACTTGTTTATTGGAGTTTGGAAACAGAGTACATAATCTTTCCCTTTTCGTTAATATTAAATGCCACATTAAACTGCAGCTTTGACTGTACTTTCTGAGTATGTCTAGAATGTGAGCTAAAGGAAAAAGCATCGGTTGTTCTTTTTGGCTCTGTCTTCGTGTGACTTGTGTGACAGAGGTGAAATGAAGACAGTGGTGGTAGTTAGCATCCCCCCACAGTTTCAGGGACTGGCTGCTGGCACAAACTGGAGGAATTGCAGGGTGGTTCTCAGTTTTAGGAACAATGGCTAGGTTTTACTCTGGCAGCCAGAGAACTTGGCTCAGCACATGCTTTATGTGGTCGTTAGAAAAAAAAAAGATATTGTAGAGAGACAATAAAAATACTCTCAAGATACTTTCCAAAGATACAAATCCCTAGAGGCTATTGTTGAAAAATCTTACATTATCTTTGTACTCCTGGTACATCTTGTATATGATGAAGTTGGCCTAGTATGCTATCTTCATATTAAAACAATGTAATTTTCAAATTTCACACTAAAAATTGTCGATTCCATGTTCTAGATATTCTAGTGATTGAAGTGCCACTGTACACTTTGCAAAAGGTTTTCAGTGGGTTCCACACATTTTTCCACATTCAGAACAACTAGGTTTATACAAAAATACTCACTTTCACCCTGAGAACTGCTTTTTGGTCCTCTCATGCTTTGGCTTTTTGAATTTTACAGAAAGCAGATGAACTTTACAGGCTACACTGAACAGTGGATGGTTGTGACTTTTACTGAACAGGATGTGAGGGGAGTGATTCCCAAATGTGTAAAGACATGGTGGGCTATTTAGACCAAGAATAATACAATTTAATGCTTCCTCCTCTCCTGTCAGTTTTAGTGGTTCATGGAAAAAGAATTTTTTCCCAATCAATTCAGGGACTTCAGTCACAACCTTAAATTGATTTAGTAGATGAAATGTAAAGATTAGAAATTGATATTTAAAAAGCATCTGTTAGTTACCATTTTTTCCCAATGGATTAAGGAATATTGCTTTATAATCTCCTGAGAGACTGACTAGATCCAGGAGAGTGGAGTCTGTGTATCTAGACAAAACTGGATCTTGTCTTCGTAGTATTAAATTGTCTATTCTGTCAGGATTTGTAACTGAAAATGGTGCAGATATGCCATCAAGTGTAGACCCTCCTTAAAGAAAAAAAAATATATTTCCTTGATTTAGTAGTTAGGCCAATGTAAGAAAACAAACAGAATCTGCATATAAATAAGTCTTGATTTCTTCCCTAAAATGCAACAATCGTTTAATATGTCCTTTGTCCTTTCTAACAAACAGTATAGGTCTACACATCAGAATTAAGTGCCTCGCAGACATTTGCTTGATTTAGCTCTGTATGTCTGGTTTTGTTAATGAAGCAGCATAATTGGTATTCTGTTTGGGGTAATTGTCCCCGGTTGGAACTGGAGTATTGGGAATGAAGCAATGATTAACTTATTAAATAAATGACATAATATATAAGATAAAAAAATAAAATAAAATATACACCTATCTAAGGCCCATGACTTTCACATTTCCAACCCTCTGACTGTTGATTAAGATGACATTTATTGTCCGTTTTTCTGCTGGGTCACACACCTCTGAAGACCCTGTTAACAATAAACTTGAAGTCAGCAGATTTATTAATTTATGAAATTACACGTGTATATATGCATATATTTTAAAAGAAACCAGTAAGGACGTGATCTTTCCTAGAATATCTAGCAGAGCTGTACGGCTCTGTAGAAAGTATGACATCCAACCTACATTTCATCCATTAAAATATTCAGCACCTCACTGCAGTGATTCTTACCTTAAAGTATTTGTTTTCCTTTCTTTTGCAACTTATATAATTAAGCCAGCAGCTGCGTAGCTTTATCCATGATTTGGGAACTGCTGCAGAGGGCATGTACAAGAAGAGGGTTCTGCTGGATTTCCTGAATGTGTAACGAGCTCATGCTGGCAACAGACTCTTGAGCAGCTTTGTGCGTAGCTAGATAGATGAATTTGAATCACAGTGAAGGGTAAACGACAGTGGTGAGGCTGTCTCAACATTCAGTTCAGGGAAGTATGCCTCTATATCAGGATACAAGATGTGGTTTGTGCTGAGTGTACTTTGTGAGGTTACATGACAGTAAGCAACATTGTTATTGGTCATGGAAGCTATTCAGACTGTGTTAAAAGATATCAAAATGCAAATTCAGCTAGGCTAATAAATAAAGCAAATAGACCCATCCAAAAAAATCTGAGTTTGACTTAAACCTTTGTCTAAATCAGTCCTAAATCATGGAGTTCAGTCTTCGTGACTTGTAAAGAAACAATATTTCCTTGAGAAATTTGTGGGGGTTTTTTTTTCTAACTTTGTTAGGAGTATTGCAAGCCAGTTTCCTTAAATTTGTTGATACTGTTGAAGGAACCCAAGAAATCAAGTAGAGACAGAAAAATTTTGCAAGAATGAATAGCAATTAGCTAACAAAGTGAACAAAATTAATTTCTTTTTCAGTTTGTAAAACTAGCTCAGAGTTGGGCTATGCTTCAGCCTTTCCTCTACCTGAACCAGACTGTGCAGTGTAAGAGAATGTATTGACAATCCCGCTTTATAACAACCATAAGTGATCGGTCAATTTTGCATCTCTCAAAAAAAAAAAAATATCCTAGTACTATTTTGAACATATTTTAAAAAGTGTTATTCAGGGATGTGTGCTAGAGCAGTGCTTAGCTAAAAGATCTTGCTGTGCAGTTTCTTATATCTGGTCAGTAACCAGAAACGTGCAGATCTATTAACCACATGGTTTTCAAGGTGCCAAGTAGTGTGAACATTAATTCAGAAGTCACTTCCTAATAACTTACCAGAAAACCTCAGATACTTATTGCTAATGTTAGCTGAGCCTAGGAGACTGGAGGACCGCGAGGAGATCCTTCAGCTGGACAAGTCTACTGACCAGCAGCAGGGTCGTTCACACCAGCCCCATTATTCCCCTTCCCTATTGTTTCCTATGCTTGTTACACAACAATGCATTTGATTCTTCCCTTTCTCCACCTTTGGCCTTTGCCCTTAAAAACATCCCATAGCAAAACCTTAAGAATCCCTAAATTCAGATTAACAAATTGCAGCTTGAAGCTATAAATTACTTTGATTTGATTTCCGAATCTGCTGGCCTATCAATTCTAATAATACTCTGTAACGCTTTATTTTAAAATTTATTCCAAGTTATTTAGTCAGCTCATTCTTATTCAGCTGTGTTTCTACATTGGCTGAACCCTGAACTGAATCAAAATAGTGTGCTTAAACAGAAGCAGAATTTGCTTGCGATTTGCAGTGCTTGTAAGTTGCCTGCTGCTACTGATTTGATAGCCTAGCTCATGGCATATGGAAGTAAACAGTCTCTTACCTATATTAGTTTGCTGTGTCAGTGACATGTAATTTTGTTACATTCTGGATGTCTCCTGAAGCTATTAAGGTGGGGTTTAGAAGTTTTTTTTCTTGTAATAATTTTATACAGAATCTTAGTCAAACAATAGTGTGTTTTTTCTAATGACACTAGATAGCTAGTTTACTTAATGTGCAACTTTGCAGTCTTTGAAATATTTCTTCTGTAGTAAGTTGTAGACATACCTGTGTGTACATGTAGTGTGTGTGTGTCTTCTAGGCTGTCTGGATGAAAAAAATAATGATAATTGAAATAGTTCAGAAAACTATTTTACCTAATTAGTGATGGTTCATTGAGCAATTGTAGCCTTGATGTGTACAAGCTAAAACAAGATGACTGAATGCTTCAGTCAAATATTTTTGAGAAGTAGGAGGGGAGGGTATAAGAATACATGCTGAATGCAGATGCGTGTCTACTGTATGTATCAAATGCTGTAGATACAAATACCATTGCTTTACAAATACTTGTGTCTCAGGTGTGTAACTAGCCTTCCCTCCTGCTTCAAAATTCATTCGATTCAGTGTACATACCTGCAGGAGTGTTGTGTTTTGATCCAAAGTGGCATTGGTTTATTCAGTTGTGGATTTTTAAACTTGAAAGAGCAATTTGGAAATCATATTGGCAGCTTTCAGTGGAATTGTCAAAACGACTGTGGTTGGGGAATTATAACACTGAGAATTAGGCATGGATTTGTTGACTAGCATTTTTCAGGTATGTTTTGGCAGTTTCCTGTAGTACTTTGTGGCTGAAGAAATTAAGGTGGTCATTATTTGGGCTTTATTTCTGATCTGCAACTTCAAGGGGTTTATAAAGAAGTAGTTGTGTGCCAGCTGAAAGGAGCTCTTAGCCACGACATTTGTGATTCCAGCCTAAATAAAGGGAGTTAGGCAGTTACAGGTTCAAACAAGTGGATTTATTATGATAGTCTTATAGTAGCAGCCCTTCAAGAATGCATTAAGCAGCAAGGAACCACTGAGATTTTCATAGCAAATCTGCAAATGTATTTTAACAAACTGAATTTGTTAAAGCAGGGGTCCTCAAACTTTTAAAAGAGGGGGCCGGCGTGTGGATGAAGTGGCAGGCAGTCATCTGCGGCTGCTTGGTTCCCCACCCCCCAACCCCCGGCGGGGGGGGCGGGGGG
>JAVJGJ010000014.1:120655663-120678813 GCA_035590215.1 Microhierax caerulescens
CGATCTGGGGGAGTTGGATAAGACAACCATTAAAGGTCCCTTCTGACCCAAACTATTTTGTGATCCTATGATCTTTGTATGAGGTTTTTCTTCTAATTCCTGGTGGATGCTTGGGATTAATTTCTTCTTGATCTTTGCTAGATGTAAAACAGTATACCTGTTTTATACCCTGGAAGGATTTTGAAGAGTGATGTAACTTTCAGATGCAACATATATGTGTGTATATATATATATATATATATATATATATCAAGAAACACAAAACCAAAAAAAGCCCAATGTATGATTTGGGCATTATCAGTTTTTTTCTATATAAAGTCTACAGAAACTGATTGTGAAACAAGTCCAGCAGGCAAAGGTGTAAGAACAGCTGTTGGTTTAAAGCTAGCTAGATATATGGCAAGTTGGTTTAGTAAGAACAGTTGAACTGGAAAAATTGCCAAGAATAATGGTAGAGTTGAGTTGCTACAATTTAAAATGTACTAATTTACATTTAGTTACTTTGTTACTTTTCTAGAAGAGACACTGTAGTTCAAACTGGGATTAATACAGAGGAGTGATATGATTTATATTCATATAGGTCAATATAGAGGCTCACCAAGGTAATTCCTGGTTTTACAGCAGATAAATCAATACAGTCTGCAACTGGGAACTAATGGCATAATGAGTCATAAGCAAAACCATACATAGGTCCTCCCAAAACCCAGGATGATTTCAAATTATATGAGAACTTGTTTTTTCTTTTCCTTAAAACTGACACATTTTCCATGTTTCATCAAAAGGTGATCAAGAAAGGGATTTTGCTCTAGATAGCAGGTTTGCCAGTTAGTTTGAGGAATGACCAACCTAATTAAGTTTTTCTTTCAAAATTGGGAAAGAGTATAGGAACTGGGCCAGTAAACAAGAAAATTATTTGGATATTTGCCCTTGTTGAAGTCTGGTATGTTCCACAGTATTTCAAAGCATGAGATACTTCCTCTTAAGGACAGACAGTGTTTTTGTTTGTTTGTGGGGGTTTTGTGGCACCATATTAATTATCAATACAAAGTAAAAACCCACATGGTTAACATTCCTAAATGCACACACATGCATTGTTTGAAAGTACAAATCACGCTTTCACTGGGGCTTGTTAAGTGAAGAGGTGTTAGGGTTCAAAAGGCATGAAATGAAAGTCAGATCTGTTTCGCAACAGTGAAAAATATAACATGTAGATCAGCTGCTTATAAATTTTTATGTAATGTGATGTAAAAAAATGTATGAACTTCCTTTAATTAATCATTTTTCAAATGCCAGAGGTTCTCCTTGGGCTTAAGCAGTCCACAAAATACAGGTTCAAAATAGTTGCTCTAGATCATGTCTTCATTTCCAACTATTAGCTTTTAAACTTTTTTTAAAGAAAGTTCTTTCGCCACATGGAAGTTGCGCTACTTCATTCAGAGCAAAGCTAAAGTTATGTATCATGCAAAAGCTGAATGTTTTCAATGTAGTAGGTGATACAGATGCTGACCTAGATCTGCCTACAGTTAAAAGCAAATTAGTTTGTACGGGTTTTATTTTACTCTTGACCAAGAATGCTGTAGAGAGTATGAATTATCTATGGACATAATTGCAGTCTTACTAAGAATCCTGCCAAGAAGTTACTATTTCTGTCACACGCAAAGAGAGACTTCCTAATGTTCTGAACTCTATGTAACACCTTCTGTGATGCAGCCTGACAGCCACAGCTTTGAAGTTAAGCTGCACATAGCTTATTCTTAAACTAAGCATAACAAAAGCACCCACTGTTGGTTTTCAAAAACTAGGCTTAACTGGAACACTGACTGAAAAAAAAGAGGAATAGTGAAAAACTGTAGCAAGACCAAATTGAAACAAAGTTTAGTAAACAAATCTCTCTCCAACCAGCCAAATAATAGCAAGTATTCCTTTAGGTTACCCAGGATCTGCAAGACTGGAAGTGAAGCCTTCCAGTTTCTTCCTAAGTTGAAATATATGCCATGCAAGTCCAGAAGGGACCTAAAAAATAGTCTTTTTTGAGGACTGTGTGTTGACACTTGCTTTCTAAAACAGTCTTCTAATCTGTGCTTCTGCTGCATCCTCCCTTCCTTTATGCCAGCTTTGTTCTGCACTTCTTCCCTGTGTTCATGCTCAGTGGCATGAGAGAAGCAGTCTCTCTTCCTCGCAGATGTTTCACTTGCCTCAACAAGAAGCCGACAAACAGATCACAGGCACTGTCTCTGTCCCCTTTTGTAAATCATACATTAGAAATAGTACTGGGGAAAGAGAGAGAACCACTCTACCTTTCCCTTCAAGTTTAGAAGAGATGTAGGTCTTCATTTACTTTATTATCCAACTGCAGAAACTTTACCTTACATAATGCAGGAGAGAGAAACTAATTTCTAATTGCAATTATATGCTTCTTATGTAGGTCGGACCAAGACTCAAAAGCCTCTGCAGCTGGTAGTGGGCACTCTCACACCAACCTCTGTGTTCCTTTCTTGGGGCATCCTAGTCAACCCTCAACATGACTGGACAGCAACAAGTAACTGTGCTAGCGACAGGTAATGTAACAGGAAAGCATTTTTAATGATGATAATGCTTTAATTCAGTGTAGTTTTTTGGTGTGGCTGAAATAAGTTTGACAGTGGAAACTGAAAAGTTGGAAGCAATAGTTCTGAATGTGAAGTAGGTTTGCTTATTTACCTAAATAAGTGCTTTGCAAGTCTTTACTTGTCTTGAGTGCAAATTCAGACAGACATCTACCTGCCGAAGTACAAATCTTGCAATTTCACACTAGGTCTTTTATTCTTCTTAAACTAACAGCCTTGGCTCTACTTTCATTTGTATCTGAATCAACTGAAAGAAACTTTGTTAAATCATCAGAAATATATAGGTTTAAACATGGTCAAATAGCAGTGAAGTCTTGCTCTGCTGTGGTAGCGGAATGGTGCCTCATTTTAATGTGATTTGATCTTTGTTTCATGTGTTTGGTCTTATCACTACACTGCTTTCCTGATATTGATACGGTACATCTTTCATTAATTTCCTGTTTTAAGTAAAAGAAGATCTCTTCTACTATAACATTTTTGTTTTGCTGTAATTATTTAATGAGTGGTACAGTAGGTGGGGAGCTCCAGAAGACTCACCAAGTAGCAGTTTCAAGAGCAGTCATAGTGCTGGTAGCTTCTCAGTTAAGCGCACCGTTGCATTTTAGGCGGCTCTTGGCAGATGAGTAGAATTAATCTGCTGTGATTATTGAAGTTGTTAATACAGATGTTTTCCCTGCTCTGTTATTTCAGTGTTCTCTTCGTATTTTTCCTTTTATGACAGAAGAATATTTTTTTGTCTTCATGTACATCGTGTGATGTTCCATTCAACTTAGCAGTGTTTTGTAAAACCAAGAAGGAGCTTTGTGCACCCATGTTTGGGATACCTCTACATCTGGTTTCCAACTATCTTTTTTCTTTTTTCTTTTTTTTTTTAATGTGTCTTTGCATTATTTGGAACATTTTTTTTTTCCTTATCTGTCTAATTTTTGACTAATTTGTAGCTGTCTAATTTAGACTTGAATCTGCTTACTTTGGTGTTAATATTAAAACTCCATTGATACTATTAAACTGGATGTCAAACACAGTTTATATTAAAAAAAACAACATCCCACATAGCCAATATGATCTTTTTTTACATCTCAAAAGTTTTGGACTAACCCTTTTCAAGCATCAAAAATTTATCATGAACAAATTTGGATCTTCATCACCAACCAGAATTTAAAACACTATTGAAAAACAACATTAATGTTTATTAGGAAATTGTTATGAAATATTAGGAAATGCCCAAGCATGTAATTTAATTGATTTTTTTTTCAGTAGAAATAGAAGTTAGTTTAGGGTTAAAATTTTCTCTATCAATCAAGAAAGAAGCGAATAGTTTCCTATAGTTAGAAACTGAAGAAACAAGCTGATCATGGAGGAGCCTGTAACGTGTTCTCCTTACATAATAATTTTAGCACTGTTTTTACCATGGAACTTACCTTCCCTATGTGCTGTGTCAGCAGCAACGTCACAGCACCAATTGTGCAGTGGGAAGAACACTTCAGAAGGAGCCTGTATGTTGTGTTAATCTACCTGGAGATTCAAGGCATATAGTATCCACCACAATGCCTTCATCACCTTCAGGTTTTCTTCTCAGTGACTGAATATTCTTGTTGGACATTCATTGACTCAGAGTTTGAACAAACTCTTAAACGTAGTATGTAATGTTTTCTACTTCATGCAGTGCTACTGGTGTCTTTCTATGTTTAGAATATATTGTATATGTTTGCTGTTCTAGTGTGAGATTTGCTTTACCATATCTTTGTGTCAACTGATGGTATGCATCTCCCCAAATTCTTGTTCTTCAGTTAAGTGTTGTTTAATCAGTTAAACATCTGATTCCTCTCAGATGTTTATTTCTAATATGACTCCATTTTAGTGAAATGTCAGGCTGTACTAAAGTGCCATCTATGTATTTCCCTTTTGCTCCCCTAAGAGGACTTGCCTACAAGAACTGAATTGGTCATTTATTTGAGTATCTCCCAATACTTCAACTCTAAAGACACATTGACACTCATGAGTAGCTAGTTTAAACCCACTGAAATTAAAAACTACCGTATCAAAGTATGGGTATATACCCATAAGCAGATTTATGTTTTGCAATGAAGCATAGAAGTGAAGGAAAAAAAAATCACTTAATTGCTGCTTTTTATTTGGTTTATTTTTACTGGACCAAAATGCTTGTGATTTGTCTAAATGATGAGAACAGTTTTCCACATAACCATAGTGCGTATTTATGTAATTCCAAGCAGAGATTGGATTCAAATATATTTTTAGTCAGTGTATAGAAGAAATATTATTAATTTGTGATTATGATTTAGCAACTGATAATGTATGAAGAGAAAATATTAGCCTGTCCTTAGCAAGTTAGGATTGTGCTAAAAGTACAAGACTTAAAATCAGGTAACAGATTCACCAACTTTTCTGTGTATTGCAGGGGTAGTCTACTTCCCTGACTTGATCCTTTTTCATCTGACGCATTCTCCTTACTTTGACATGTTGAAATGCACTGTTAATCATCCTCAAGATTGTTGTGTAGTGACTAACCTCTAATCTTTGACCTTGGCAGTATTGTGGCAATTATGACCTTTTCGCTCAGTTCTGCTGGTGAATATTCCACTAAGTTTTTGATATGTAACTCTGTATGACCTGAAATGGAGTCACTGTTCTCAGCCTCAGATTTTGCCATTCCCAAATGAATGTTGGACTTTGTACAAATGTTGCATAATACAAGTTAGTTGAGTATGTTACTGCCTCAGAAGATGGAAACCATTGGAACAGCGTGGATCTGTTGGCCAAAATTTTCTCTAGTGCAAGTCTGACCTCGGTGGGATAGTCCTTAGAGGAGCTGATTTTGTGAGCAAATGAGTTTTGAGTAAGAGGTTCCATGTTCTCAAAGAGCATTGGTATCTTTTATTGCTTCAGTGAAGTTCTTGCTTGCTTATTGAGGGCATACACTGTTTTTCTGTACCTACAAAATGACTTTTAAGAAACTCCAATGAAAAAAAACTTCCCATGCCATTTTTGGTCAAACCATTCTTTGCTTACCTCTCTAGAGATTAAGAGCATAAGCCAGTAGAGTGATACCTATTTCCTGCAAGATAACCCCAAACCCTAATTCCATGTGGAAGCAAAGCTAATCACTGCCATATCTGTGGACAAAAGTTCTTTGCAAGGGCAAATTTTAAAGCCTCTTTGAAGTGCCTATCATCTCTGGTCAGAGCCTTAGCACTAGAATGCAAAACAAAACAAAGCAGAAAGACCCAAACAAAAAAACAAGCGATTGGTTGTATGTAACTGATTAAACTTACTTAACACCAGAAGGGTTCCACCAACAATGTCGAGTTCACTTTCTCAGCATCTTCTGTTTTCTGATGCTAGTTTGAGGCAGTTGATGAGGGAGGATGGCAGAGTCATGATAACCTGCTGCACAGTCATGTTCAGTTCCTCTTACTATGTTTCCACGAGAGTAGAGACACTTGTTTCCTCTCTGCCCTCTCTGCCTTTCAGTGTTCAACCAACAATTAGTGGGCAAAGCTGTCCTAACAAACTTACTGGGCCTATGTTTACTGTCTGGTTAGGTCTGAAAAAGAGAGTATAGACTATTGTTTGAGTATTGAAAAAGAGAGTATAGACTTTTTTTTTTTTTTTTTGTCTTTGGTTAGAACAACTCCACAGAACCCAGAATGGACCAGGGAGTTGAAAAAGGCAGAGTCTGACCTTCAGTTCTTTAGGAAGGGCATTTGGGGGGAGGAACAGAAAATGTTGCAAGACAGAAACATTGGTAGATGGAGTACTGTATTTTACTATATCAAGTGGACTATATAGAAAAACAAACACACTTTCAGATACATGTAAAATAGAAATTTAAAACCTGAAGGTATGAGTTTTTAAATGAAAAATGTCTAAGTTAAGAACTTTGAAAAATTTATCTTTATACTGTTTAATCTTTTCTGCCCATAGTTTAGATGTCCTCATGTCATACTTGAAAGTAGTACAGATTCTGTTTTACTTAATTTGTATCTCATGCTCTAAAAAACAAAAAAAAAAGAAAAGAAAAAATAAAGGGAAAATAATCCATACTTACTCTTTATGCTGTACAGCACATAGAAATAGGGATTTTATAATCCGAAATTCAGAAAGATATGTGCATGTGTAGATGCAACGTAGTTACTTTTGTGCCAATCTACGAATATGTGTCACAATGCAGCTGCCAACTTAATCATACTTTGTGTTGCAAATGTCATAGAAAATGTGGTTTAAACTTAACAGAATTCCTTAAGGAAAACATTCTGCAGCAAATAAACTTTTTGAGTTTCAGATGCTTTTGACTTACTTCTGTGGAAGTATGTGCTAAAAGCTTCTTTAAACATGGAAAGATTTGTTGGTGGTCAGCCTCTCATTCTTCACAACCTCTAATGCTTCAATTAATTTCAGTAGTTCTACTAAATATGAGTGAAAAAAGTGAATGTTAGTGATCATGTAAAAATTAAAACTAATTAGAAAGCACTTTGCAAACTTAACTAGTAGCCATCAGTAATGTAATTCTTTCCATCCTTTTATATACATCAGTGTCTCTTACTTTAAAGTAAACTTGGCGATAAAAAGGAAACAATATAATCAATTTCATGTGCTGATTTGTGAAACTCATTATTTGGAAAATCATAGTTCAAACCATTCATTTTATTACTTTCTAACACTAAATGGATGCTGTGCCTTTAATGAAGTCAACTATAAACAAATAAATGTATGTGTATGTTAACAGTCTTTTTTTGAAGTCTGATTACATTCCTATTCACCAAAGTGAAGTAAGTTTTATAATCTTTTATCTATGGCAACACAAAATCACAGACCAGGAATGTTCTTATATCTCCAAGGCTTAATTGTTTAGTGTTATGTGTGACCAAAATAGTAATGATTAAATTGTTTGGCGCTTTGGTTTGGATCAGGTTCCAAATAAACCCATGGTATTTATACAAACTGACCTAGTCTGGAAATCTTCTAAAACCATTTGCCGTATAAGATTTCCAGTTTCTAATTGTTTGTGCCCAAATATTTGACTGTATGAGCATTTTTTGGAAATCTGGCTAAAAAGAGATTTGGTTAACAATTGGAAAAATAGCACTGAAATTCTTAGCAAGACAGTGTCATTCATACTGATATAAGAAAACTTTACGTTTTGCTTATCCCTTCTAGAATTTTGCTTCTCTGGGCAACCAGCAAGATTTCCTTAATTTCAAAACCAAAACCCCTTTGGGTGGCTTCTTTAAAATGGTGATCATAACTTGATTTCTTGCATAATAAAAAGGCTAGCTCTAAGCTGAGGAAGAAACGGTTTCACTGCCTTGCATTGTAGAGTTTAAAAAGCCAAGCCTATGGAAACTGAACATAGAAAGGATAGAAACATCCTTTTGCATCGGGCTCATAATCTTTTACCTAGATTTTGCAGGTATCATAATCACTATAGTGGTTGCCCTGTCGATTAATATTGTACTCTTGTGGCTTCCTTTAAATTATTAGGTTGGTTTTGGTTCTTTTATTTCTGCCATTATTTCATGTCTGGTGTGCCTCATAGGTGGAGGCAAGTGAAATCAGAATATTGTAAAAGAATACTTAAAGCTTGTTAATGTAGAGAGAGATTCAAGAGTGCAAACATTAAAGATGGCACTTTATTTCTTTACCGTGGTCAGGTATTTGGTGGGGCTTTATTGCAGCAGTTAACTCTGTGTGGAACGGTACCCCTCACCTGCTCATGACACCTTCTGTTTAAATTGTTGATATTTATTATGCTTTCATTTCTCTAGTAAAAAGGGAGGAGGTAAAATTTCTCTATAGTCCCATGGTGGTTTGCTTGGAGGTGTCTTCTAATGAGTGAAAAATTGCCTGTTAGTGAGGCAGGGAGAGATTAATTTTTATGGAGCTTAACAAAAGGGGTCTATGGTTTGTAGTGCACTAGCTGGAAAAGAAGCAAAGTGAACCCTGAAATCTTTTGATTAATATTGGCTGTAAATAGGAATGCAAGTGCTATTTAATAAACATTGTTCTGATAAAATGTACCCTTTTCAGGTCTCTCACCAAAACAAAGAATCAAAAATAAAAGCAGTGAAATACTGCCAGGTCTTTGTACATGCTGAGAATCTAGATGAAAATAAATTCTCACCCAGTGTAACTGGGTGTGCCACCTGCTTGCTGAAAGGCCAGACGAGCATTCACAGCTGTGAGTAGCATTCCTGGGACTGTTCCTACACTTCACTTGAACAGTGTATTACTTTCGTATCAGCACTCAGGGCCTCTCAGTATTCGATCAGTTTTTCATATTCTTACCTCACGGAGATAACGGGAAGTGTTCTGACAAATAGCATAACGTACCTTTCCCCCCTGTGTGACTGGGGCTGCACTCCCTTTCAGCCTGCCTTCTATCATTTTTTGCAGGAAGCTATGGAGAGGTTTTCTCTAAATGTTTGCAGTCAGAGAAGTTCTGCAGCTTCTGATACACATAGCCCTAGGCTGGCTGTGCAAAGATGTCACTGCCACAAGGGGATTGATACACGAGTTGTGGCTAGATTCTATTGCTTTCTCGTGTCTTCAATTATATGTGTGGATGGCTTGATTATTTTTTTTTTTTTTTCTGAAAGGAAGGTTTGAAAAGGAGAAATGACAACAAAATTTAATCAGTAGAATGTCCTCAGGCAGGCACTTTATTTGGCAGCTCATTGGTCTGGTTTTAACAGTGAATTGTTCTTTGATGACAAAACTTGCAATTTCTGAATTCATACTCCATAAACAAAAGATTGCATTTTTCCAAAACTGCATATTGTTTACAATTTGTATAATTTTTATACTCAAATGATTGTGACTTGAAAATTGTTAAATGGAACTTCATTTTGGTTGCTTTTTATTGAAATGGCTGAGGAAGTTCTGTCATCACAGTCATGTTTTTACTACTCACTGTGGCAAGTTTCCACTGAAATAATTACACCCTTGGTGAATATTTTACAGGCTTTGGAGATCTTGGACTTGAGAGCACATATCTTCTATGCTATATGTTTCTAATGGCATTGTTTGGCACAACTATGGCAATCTTGTCAGATTTTTTTAATAGACTTCAATTTTAGTGAAAGATGTTTTTTGACATGCAAGTGTGCTCTGTATTTTAAGTCATGTTAGGGAGAAGGAATTTGCAGCTGTGGAGACGGTATTCAAAACCAGAACATTTTCTATAGTAGAAGCAAGTGGGAGCAGCCATGTAAAAGCCTATTAATCATGAATAAGGTTTTGGTGGGGTTTTTTCCCCTCCTCATTTCTGATGCAGCTATTCATTTAGACTGTTCAGTAACTAAAATGACTCATTATACTGTTTTCTTTCCATCACATACGATCACTTTATTTCTACCCCATTCAACTAAACCAGAAAAACATAAGGATGAAGATTGTCCCAGATAACACGCAACAGGACAAAAGGAAACTGCCTCAAGTTGAGCCAAGGGAGATTTACATCAGATATTAGGAAAAATTTCTTCACTGAAAGGGTGGTCATTGGAACAGGCTGCCCAGGGAGGTGGTGGAATCACCATCCCTGGAGGTGTTTTAAACACCACATAGTTGCGATGCTTAGGGACATGGTTTAGGGATGGACTTGGCAGTGCTGTGTTAATGGTTGGACTTGATGATCTCAAAGGTGTTTTCCAACCTAAATGATTCTATGAAAACAAATGACATTTCCTCTTTTAGGCAAGCTGGGAAGGTGACTGCTTCTACTTGTGATTCACATTTTGATTGTAGATCTATACCTATTCAGAATCCCTTACCAAAAGACTTTACGGGGTCCAGCAAGATGAATTTGTGTTGCAGATGGAATTTGTTTGTTACTGTCACATCCTTTGCAAGACAGTGACAGAGAGTTCAAGTAAGCTGTTCTTGACTGTTGATGTCTGTGTGACCATGGATGAAAGAATTCAGAGCATAAAGAAGGAGAAATTTTACTCATTTTAATGTTGCCAATAATTCCTTGTTTATAATGTTGTCATTCCAACTTATAGTTAGATCTGTTGCTTGACATAGGGAATTGGACCAGGAACTGATAAAAGAGGATATTCACTACTTATCCTATGTCTTTCCTTTCCAAGGTTTGGGTTAGACTATGGCTTGTTCTGAATGTGAAGCAGTACAGCTAATGCAATATGTGAACCAGCGTAAATACTAATTTTGTAAGCTGGTGGAATACCTGAATGAGCTGAACTGAAGCAACTAGAACAGGAGAACCTATATTTTGGTGCCAAAAAGACAAATTAGACAGTTATGAAATAAAATATGTAAACAAAGTGAGTCTGTGTGTGTGAAAATATTTCCTATGATTGGCACTTAACCTTGTCTTAGGTTGTGTTGTAACAATGAAGGAAGAATTTCCCTGTACTCACCATCTTTCACATATACTCTGCTCTGGAAGTGCTCTTCTGTAACCGGCAAAAGCAACTTTATGCAGTGACAGTATTATATTTAATCCATTAAGTAATTTTAATCTGGACTTTTGACACCTTTTCAGTTGATTAAAGAACTCTCTTTTTGGTTTGTTTTCTTAAGGTCCTTTCCTTTCTTTCCATATATTTTCCTATATAATATCTGGCTTAAATCTTACAACCCAAATTTCTTATTCTTTTTGCTTCTGAAAGATTCTTGGGCATGTAGTTGGAAGTTTAGAGTTTTGTTTGTTTTATGGCCTTAAATTGCTCTATTTAAGTATAGAAAAATACAGTTGAATGGGATTGATTCATCCTTTTTCAGCTGATGTAAATGGAGATGGATATGCTTTATTTACATTATGTTAACAATTTTCAATAATTATTGGATTGAAAAGTTGCCAAATGTCTCTGAGATTTGTTTTTACAAAACCAGACAAACCCCCCAACACCCCACCCCACCCCCATTCTGGCAGTGGTTCAGCATGAATATTGAAAATGAGACTGTATCAGGCAGTGGAGTTTTTGAGCTGTAACTCTCATCACTTGAATTGCATTGCTTTATACTGGTTGCATTGCAGTCATACTTTTTCAGGGTGGTGCTGCTTGATTGAATTGGGCAATTTCTGTAGAAATGTTTTTTAATTTCATAATCTGTTAGCTTTCATCACGTTAGTGGTTTAAACTGCTGAAAGTAATGTCTTGGTTTATTTTCTTGTTTCAAGTGTGGGCAAGACATACTGGGATCGCTGAATGAGGAATGTATTATATAAATGTCAACTATTACTGATTTTCCCTTGAGAATATTTTTGGACTAATTTTGAGGGGAACACCTTCCCCTGGGCGGATATAGAAGGTTTTGAGAAATCAGTTGAGTCTTCCTGACTAGTAGACTCATGATTCAATTGACTAGTTCTGGCATATGTCAGAATCACAGGAACTGCTTGCAAAATGAGCTTGCAATTTGTGGTCAGAAACTCACACACGTGGTTGTTTGTGAATAAGGAGACTGTTCTTTTGCTGTTTGTATAATACTCCTGATATTGGGGTCTCTGTGATGGGAAGCATGTATGTATCTAGGAGATGACTGAGCTAGCACTACATTTGCAGAAGAAGAAATGTCTTCTGATATTTGATAACTGTAAGGGGCCAGAAAGAACAAGAACAATGGTGGTAGAAGTTATTTTAGTAATTACTAATAAAAATGGTTGTGGTGAGATTTTGTGAAGAATTTATTTATTTATTTATTTGTTTGTTTGTTTTTATGTCAAGCAGGTTCTATACAGTACGCTACAGAGAAAAGGGTAAAGACAAGAAATGGGTTTTCCAGCTTTGCCCAGTTACAGAGACAGTGGTGGACAATCTGAAGCCAAACACATTTTATGAATTTGGAGTTAAAGACAACGTAGAGGATAGTGTTTGGAGCAAGACATTCAATCATAAGACAGTCCTGTCTAGTAAGTATTTGACAGTAATTAATCAAATAGCAACTCAGCTTGACAGTATTTTTTTCCTCTATTGTGGTATTACATAGAGTAAGCTACTGATCAGGTTTTCATTGTTTAAATGCTATCCCTTATGAACCTAACAAATTATTTTAGGAACCGGTGAAACTAGGAGTAGTTTGTGTTTGAAAAACTGCCACCTGCTCTTGTGAAGGGTGTTCTCATTGCATATAGCGGATCTGCTGCAGCTTGGTAGAACTCTTAACAGTCATTAGTTACACATAGAAGTGTAGAGTATGCGTGTTTATACTTCTGACTGGATTCCAGGCTTTATCTTTGGGCCTTGGATAGTAAGATCATTACTAATTTGAGTTGATGGAAAGTATTATCCTTGCTTGAATCTTCTGTTATATCAGCTTTTACATTCAAGCTGGTTGGAAGCTAGACAGGGTCTGTCCTATTCAGCATGCACCACACTGGGCCCTTTATGACTGCTGGAAAGTTGAATTTTAAGCTAATTTTAGGTCAAGGAATTATGTAAATGGTGTTGAAGTATGTGCTCACATGTATGCTTTTGTTTGGGTTATCAGAGGCAGTGTATGGCATCTCTGGCTGTTCTCTCAGTCATATTTTCAGATTTTCTCCAAAGTCCCAAGACAATGCAGGCAAAGTGACATCAAATTAACCCTTGAAAAAACATGTACTGCTCAAAGAAGCACTGCTATCAGTGGAGGAAATAGGCAGCAGCAGAGCCTTCCTCCATTTAATGAGAGGAAGAAATTTGATTTGGACTTCAGTTTCAGGTTGTAGGTGAGTTACAGCTTGGTATACTTGAGGATAAGGGAGGGGAGCAGGAGGGTTGGCTTGTAACACTGCAAAAGCCCTCATACTCCCTAATAAAGAACTTTGCTGGCTTTCATTGTAGGTTAGAGAGCTGTAACTTTGAAGTACCAGCCCAGTGACCCTAGAGTAATTTTAGCAGACTGGAATAGTGCCATCACTATACCGTGAGCTTAAAGTGGAGAGTGATGGTTGCCTTTTCCTATACCTGCATCACAAAAAGAAGCACTGCTTCACAGCTCTAAAGAAGGCTTAGCAAATGGCTTTTTCCCCTACATTTTAAATATTTTAAAGTCATCTGTAGAGTGAGTTCTGGAATGTATTTGAGTACTTCAAATAGGAGGGAATGAAGAGTGCATAGTGTTTATAGTTTAATACTGTGTTCAGGACTGATTGGGAAAAAGAAATCTCATCTATATAGAATATGAACTCTTACAACAGTTTCTTTCAACTAACCTCAATCAGTCTCTGTAACTTACAAGAATGATTCTCCTGGCCTATTGAAAATATATAGTGTCTGTAAGAAACAGCATTTAGAAATGTACTATATACAAAGAGTAAATCTAGTGATGCCAGTGGATATATTTCAATCAGTATGTATGTATCAGAATGTAGACTTGTATATTCAGTGGATGCTTCTGCAGCAACTAAATCCAAGGACCTTGTATGTCTACATTCTGGCTCACAGATAACATGTCTTCTAATCAGAAAATTGTCACCACCTTTCAGATTCAAGGCTTTTGTGTTGTCAGTGTGTAGTAGGTAGACATAGAAACTGTGAGCAGTAAACAGAGTGAATATTTATTATAAATTTGTAACCATCTGTCTGCATATAGGAGTTTACCAATCAGCACAAATGGCCTCGTTGTTTCAGCAGTTGTTTACAGCAATTCAGGGTCATTTAATATATTAAGCATCTCAACCAAAACCAAACATCCTTCACTGTAAATTTTCTTTCCTCACTGAAGAATGTATAAATTACTGTAAAGTGAAATTCCTGTTGCATGTTCTTGTATTTGTTGAATGGACTGGTCCAGTTTTTGTTATCCACTAAATGTGTTGGGAGAGGTTGGGAGGAGAATCTGGTTTTAATTCAGGATTTGGGGAAGGCATTAGAGACATGGCAAATGTTCAGCATTTAACCAAAATCTATCAAAAGAGATGACAGTAGATTATTTCTAACCATCTTAACATGATTTTTGTCATGAAGTCAGTGTGAAACTTTTGTCAGTTTTCCCTTGTCTTTAGGCCAATAGTAGGTCCTGTTCCTGAGAAGCATCAGGCACTTTGAAAGATTTTGTTGTTGTTGTTTTGTTTTATTCAGGATAACATGTGAACTCAAATGTCTCTCAACTGGTATTTCATTATAGTTTCATTTTTTTCTATTGCTAATCTGTTATGGATGGGATTGTGAAGAAATAGGATAATATGTAGCTTGACTTTTGTTTACACACCTGTCAACACAAAGGGAGCGGAAAAGTGTAAAGGTGGAAGATGTAGGTAAAGTTTGAAACATCATGGTAGAATATGAAGAGGTACTGGAAGGGACTTAACAGGTGCATCATAAGAATCTTATAATACTAAGAGCTAAGAGGAAAAACCTAAGAGAAAAATTTCAGAGATTAAATCCTGCGTTACTTTGTATATTTGTTGAGATAAAGGAAACCATGTCAGACCCAAAGCGAAGCGATATGCCTGCTCTGTGTTGCCACTGCTAAATGTGTATTTATTTTTTTTTAGAAGAGTGCACTTAAAAGCAAGACTAACTACTGGAGATGTTTAAACATGCTGTAGCCAGATGGGATGCAGACATTCCTCTTTCAAGTTTCTGCCTTGCATATTAGTGTTGTGGTTATATTAATGTTATTAAAGAATCCTCTTAGGCACCCCTGAATTTTCCTTACTAAGTCCCAAAGACTACTTCATCTCTCTTACTCCCTGTTGTAGAACAACAGGAATATATTTCATTTAATCTCTGTCAACATCTGAAGAGGAGGCTTTGCAGATGAATTCATTAGTCTGGAGAAACAGGACCAAACGAAACTGTTGCATAGTATTTTTTAATACTTTGTAATTAAGCCTCCTAACTTTCTTAGCTATTGAAAAAGGTGAATAAACTTGGTTTGCTTTGCTTTGAACAAAACAAAAAGTAATTCTGTGTATTTATTTACCTTTCTGTCAAATCAGATAAAAAAGTAAATGGACAACTCCAGAATATGTACAAGTTGGTACCTAATTCTCAAACACAGGTATGCAAAACTGTCTATTTTTTTATATCATGTGTATATTTTGTATGGTCAAATTTTTGATTTTCTGTTAGAATAAAGTGAGAAAGACATGGCCACAAATTGCCAATATTAAAAATAATTCTGTTAAATCTAAGACTAGATAACTGTATGGAGAATTGTTTATTTATGTGGGTTGTTGAAATTATTCAGAACCGTAGCTGAGATGAATACATATACTGATTCTGGTTTAAAAAAGATTAAGTTGATGGTTTCTGTGTGTGCATGGCAGGAATCAAGCCATGGTCCATTACATACATTTTGTTGTAGGCTAATTAGGTATTTAATTAGACCAGTAATACTTCAATTATACCATTACGTACAGAGTTAGAGCAGTATAATGCTTAGGTTGTTGGAAACAGTCACGTCTCATATTCAAGGGAAGATGTTTTATCTGTGTAATGTGAAGCCAGTTGATTAGCAATTCAGGAAGGTGCTCATTATGTTGTTGATGAAATCAACTTTACAGTTTTTCCTATTGGGACCATAAGCATTGTAAGTTACATGTCAGCCCAAGATCAGGTAATTCATTCTGGCATATGAACTGTAAGCTGAGTTCCTTTATTCCTCTTAGCAAACCTTGTGTGCCAGGACCCTGACTCTGTTGTGCTGCTTCTGTAGAAGTACAGATTCTATTTATGCAAGAGAATTCCTGAGAAAGTGAGCTAAAACAGTTTTCCAAATATTTGCACAACTTAGACATGAAAGAAGGACTGAAGCCAGCATCTAGTGCTTTTAGTCAGCTTCTCAGGGCTCAGCTCCAGCACAGTACTGCTTTATCACCCTCCACAGAAATATCATGAAAAGATGCCGTAGATTGTTCTAAAAATTCTCTTATCATTCTCACTTTAGTGGTGCAAAAAGCCATAAAACTAAGGCTGGGAAGCAGATAGTGGCCCGCTCTTACATTTATGTTATTATTTCAGTTTCCACAGTATTAGGTGGAGTATGTTTCAGTGGTGCAATCGCATCATCAGTGCAAAGCCAGAGTGCGTGTTATGTAGGCCAAGCTTGCTTTGTGCCTCGTTTTGCTCCAAAGACACAACTGGCTCGTATCAGCATGGTTCCAACTCTTCTCTGTAAGGAGACGTTTTTAAAGGCTGTTTATTAATGCAACATTACTGATCCATCTAGTCATTCTGCCCTTTCAACACTGGTCACATATCAGCTTGTGTTTCTTTTGGCAGGTTCATCCTTTCAGTTTGACTAAGCTCCTGGGGCTCTGTGAGCTACAGCTAAGCTGTTTGATTTCATGTCAGGAGCTAAGCTCCTGACATGAAATACAATAAAATGAATATCTCCTTCTGATAAATGCATTTCATCCCACTTGTTAGTCACGTAAATAGCAGGGTTACTTCAAAAGCTGATCATCTGCAACACATTTTCTTTTCACCAGAAGGCGAAATAGAAATGTAAACCTTGTTAATAATAAAGGAAAATTAGTAAGCAATTAGAAAAGGAATATGATTTTGCATCCTTCATTAATGACAATGATTGAAACCTCCATTTAATTTCAAACCATTGTTGTGCCAATGCAAAACTGTTACTGGGTAGTAGAAAGTAAGAGCTTTCATGGAATAAGCAGCCTCCATCCATTTCCCTGAGGAAAGGGCCATCTAACTTGTTGACATTTGCCTTCCTCCAGCTTCTTAGACATTGGTATGTGTACCCAACTGTTTCTTATAAACCTTTTTTTTTTTTTCTTTAATATTTAGACTAGAGCAAAAGTAGTTACATTTAGGTAAATAATTTAAGCTTTGTCATCAAATGCTGAATTTGCATGCAAGTGCTCTTTCACATGAAATAGACCAGGTGTCATGAAGTACAAAATGCACATTAACTGATTTGCACTTTAGCAGTGTACATTTAACACAGAGAGGTAATTATTTCTTTTCTTGCAGCTTAGATATAACTGTAAAAAAAAAACAAACCCCCCACTTTTATAGTATTTAGCATTTTTATATTGCTGGCATTACTGTCTACCTCCTGTCATCACCTGACTGTATTATTAAGCTTTCAGATTGTTCCTAGTACCCATGTAGTGTTGTAAATACTGATTTTTAATCTTAGGATCAGCTGTTTTCTTCCTGTTAATAAATGTGGGGTCCATTCAGGAGTTCCTTATTTTTGTGGTATCAAAATCCTGGAAAACATTCACACTGGGGCAAAAAGTAATCTGGGTCAAAGACGAGTAAACAACAGAAAAGTCCAACTATTTAACATAAAAATGTTAGAAGAACATGAGTGGCTGGTCAATTATACTTTGAAAACAATTTCACCCAATAAAATTACTCTGAGTTAATCTACTTTAAGTAGACTGTGCACCCAGGAGTGCGGATAGTTTAGAAATGTACACCCGGTTCTGAAATAGTTTGTTCCAAATGTACTATTTGTGAGAATATAATTATATCCTATGACAGAATTTGAAATTGCATATGTTTCAGATTTTTTGTTGTAGTTAAATTTCAGCTTTTCATACCTTTCTGGACTACTCCCCTGTGGGTATTCAAGAGATTCTTAAAAGAAAAAAAAGATTGGCGATTCCTAAGCTGTCAGATACTGTGTTTTTATGAAGCAAAATACCTCAAGCTGAAAAAAGGAGATGAAAATGCAATATTACTATACTAGCCCGTGGGAACTGAAGCAATAGTGTAAACTTCAGTGACCATGGCCAGAACCATATCCAGTATTAATGTGGGCCTGGTGCAGTATTGGATTAGAGCCCTCTATTTTTGTTACTCAGGAAGTTTAATTACTATTATGGCATTTATCCCAAGGCTTTGGTTTTGGAGTTTCTTTCCGCTCTCTTCTCTTAGCTTACACTGCGTGATAACAAGAAGTTGGTCCCTGTCACAATAATCAAACAAGGTAAATTTGCATTTTTTTATTTATTCTCATGCTTTGCAAGAGTAACTTAAAATTAAAATAGAAAAGGAAAAAAAATTCTGACTCAGATGTGAACGTCAAGGAAGTTTCCATTTAGAATATGTAGAGCCTTACAAACTATTGTATCCTTTAATTACAAATGCTGTTCAGCTGTTACCAATCTCTGTTAATAAAATGAGCTATTACATTGCATTATAAACAATGACTTAGTTGAGTCAGTGAATGGATACCAGTTGGTTCTGATTGCTGCTAGTATCCATTCTTTTTCTCTCTCAACGTGCATTGTCCAGGCACGTTGATCTCCCAGCTGTAACTTGATTCAGGCATGAAGGGCAGCAGTACAGATAAGATTCACCCTACCAAACTTTTTTGTGGTTACCTTCTAAGTCGTTGATTTAGGCTCTCTTCTTCTCCTTTCCCTGGTCAGTGGAGAGATCTATGTACAGGAGACTTAAACATACTGCCCTTTAGAAATTTCTCTCTAGTAGTGAGTGGCAGTATAGTAGCGTAATCTTTAACTAAAACTTTACTTAAAGATAGCTGATAGAAAATGAGCTGTGGATTAAAACTTGCTGACAAATCGTATTATGAATAATTTTAAGTAACAAAATCAAGCAGATTGTCTTTGGAGGTGTTCACAGTTCAGGGACAGGAAAACACTGGAGGATGGTGTGAAAACAAAACATGATAATTACTGCTAAAATATGACTGTACTGGCATTTACTTCACATGCATCTTATTTGAAGTCTTGTGAATAGCAGGTTAATGAGATGACCTGGATCTGGCCCTTTATTAACATTTGCATAGAATTTAATTTTTCACCAAGGATTTACACCTGATATGCTAGGGGGAAAAGAGATGCACAGTAAGGAGATGGTGTAGAGGAAACAGTTTGCAGTCTCTTAAACTGAATGTAAGTACAGAAAAGTCTAGGATGGTGTTCTTATCTCCAATTGTTAAGTTGAGGGAAGGTTTTCAGAATGCTGAGGCTTGTCTTAGGTGTGGTTCTGTTTCTTGGTTGTTTTTTTTTTTAATTATTTTCTAATATCCCTGTGTTGTTTCCACAGTTATTCAAAATCGGACGCAGTCAAAAACCGTGGATAGTTCTTCTCTACCAGGAGCGATATTAGGTGATTAGAAGATATTTTTTCCTTTTTATTATTAGAATATATTATTTATTATTAGAATAATATTAGAAGATATTATTTCCTTATCTTTGGCTAAAAATTACAACTGTGTAATACTTCTAATTTTCTTGATCTTGATAGTTCTTTCCTTGCCTATCAAAGGGTATTTTGCAACTGGTTCAGACAGTATTTATTATGTTTTATGGTGGTACACATGGTTCAAGGATGACGCAGCCTAAGGGAAGTAGAACCATTTTATTGTCATAGTATTTAAAAGAAGATGCCGTCACTGTTGAAGCCAAGAAGTTTTCATACTGCAAGTAACATTCTGTGGCAAAGACCTTACTGAGAAGAGGGGTTGTTCTTTTTTGTTTTTTTAAGGTGGCATAGTAACATACCATTTACAGACACAAACTTGTACGGATGTATTAGGCTATGGTGATGCATATTACAACTTTCCTTGCAATTAAAGCTTGATGTTAGATCTTTGGGGATAACTTTCCCTTAAGTCATTCAGTTTCATGCTTTCTACTCTTGTTTGTCCTTTAAGAATACACAGTATTGACCAAGAACATAAAAATAGGGAAAAGTCTATCATAATAGTGCTTAGTGTGGTGAACTACTGGTCTGCCTGAAATACATTAGAAAAACTCACTGTTTTTCTAGTGAATAAACTAGTCACAAGTTTATTCTTGGATTCAGGAAGGTGTGCAGTCATTTATATATACAGAAATACTTTATATAACTACTAACTTTGGCTTAAGTTAACTTTGTGTGGGTTTGAATGTATTGATGTGAATCAAACAGATACTTACTAACTGTGTTTGGTGTCAAGTCTTAGCCCACCAGACAGGGTGCCCCAGCCTCTGTGATACTGCAGCACTCCAGGGTTGTATGCTCCAGTATTGAATTGTTTTCAGTTTTGATTAATCATGAAATGGCGATAATACACTTAGTGGTGTAAAGGGTAAATAGCACCAAATGGGAGTGATAATTACTGAATAGAACTAACTGATTTCCCAGATACTCAGACTAAACTCCCTAAACTACTAAACTAAAGTTCAGTAGTAATTGCTCACATACCTCAGAGGGAAGACAGTATAATTTTCATCTTTTCTGGAATTAACGGCACACGTCTTTCTGTGTAGTGCACCTTATTGTTCCCAGCCTCAATGAAACTCAGCAGAAACTTGCCCCTCTCCTGACAATAGATGACATACCTCAAGCGTCCCGGAAAAAACTGGGTAAGCAGAAATGAACTAAGCTTCAATTGTTTGTGAGCAGTATCATAAGCATAGCAATGTCAGATCATGTATGCAAGCAGAAAAGTAATTTCCCCCTTCCCCCCTTTTTTACCTTCTTTTTTTCTATTTGTCTAATTAATGATTAGCTTGGACTTATAAGGATTCATATAAATTCATTTGTTCAAAAATATCTGAACAGGGTTTTAAGGTATTTTGCAGCCATTTAAAAGAATATGCAGTAGCTTTGATCCATAGAGGAAAGGAAGGAAACCAGTCATGTTTATGGACTTTAGAGGGGTTTGGTTTGTTTTACAATGTAACTTTTTTTTTCATAAATTATATCTTTCAATATATGTCTTGAAAAATGGAAGTTTATGTGTCCATTTGGAAGACATATTTTCAGTGAATTTTAATTGTATGAGTTCTGGCTTAGCATATGTGAGAAATTGTTTCATGAAGATATTCTTATCTGTTATCTGTAATTAAATCCAGGAAAAAATAGTAGCCAGAAAATAGAACATTTCAGTACAGGTTTCGTGTGTATCTTGTGAATATGCCTGAAACCTGCAGTAGAAAGATTGAGGCTTTTGTTTAAGATCTATAAGCTAGCATATCATCTGTGAATAGCATAATTGTGGGAAATACAGCTTTCTTTAAAACCCTTAATAATGCCCCCAGTGCATCTTTCACAGATCTCTAGAGCAGAGTTATGGATCTGTTGACTTTTGCTTGTTTTTTCTTAATACTTGATTTGAACAGTGAACAACTGGGTCAGATTTTTTTTTTTACATCCTTTATTTGTGCTATGTTTAATTCACTGTGTCACTCCATGGCTCATTCTCAGACTGGCTTGCTTTGCAGTGAGAAAACAGCAGTGTTTGTTCCTGCTAAGACATTGTGTATGAGTAAGGGTAGAGCTACACAGTAGAATAATATTGGTGTTTTGAGTTAAGAGTATGTTTGATCTAAGGCTGAGTTCCTTAGAAATAAGTGTCTGGAAGTGTTTACCAGCATTTGACAGACAAATATTGTTAACATCATCTGTGGCTACTGAAAATTTAAGCTAAGTGGAAAAACTTAATTACAGTATTTACATTACAGAGCATTACTAGTTTTCAGTCACAATGATAAAATTAATCAACATCGTTAACTTGATTACTGATACTTTCTTTGAACACGAAGCAGAGAAAACAAGGTGTTTATCATTACTAGCTTGGTTGTAACATGAATATGATGTGCAAGTACCAAAGGTATCATGAAAATTCAGCAGCAGACCATATTTTGACAAATCTGTTTTTCATACCCCTTTTAGTAAACCTATTTTAAGACCTCCAATATTAGTTTTGGACTACAGTATCTAGAACTTTAACATTCATTTTCTACCAGTAATATCCTTCTTCAGGAAAACAATGTTGTTTTTTTAGATAGGTTATAAGGTTTGGTAGCGTGCACATTAAAAATGGCAGAATGTCATTATGAGCAAAAAATGGGGAAAAAAAACCAAAGGTAGTTTCAGTTCTCCTAGAGAGGTCCAACTTCTTCAGCTGACTGCGCATAGAACTTGGACTTCTACGTTTCAGCACTCTGCTATGTCTGAAATAGATGGTTTGTGTGACTGCAGTTTGGAGCCACTCTTTGTGGTAGATTACACAAGCACTTTGTGCAAATAAGCAGGGCAGGCAAGCGATGTTTATTCTCTTCTGTTTACTACGTGTTCCTTACCAGAGAACATGAAGTACATGGGTGTGCACAAAAGGGACTACTGGATTTCAAAGGAGTGTCAAACAGGGAAGAGTCATTGCTTGGAAGGCAAAAACAGTCTGAAAAATAATTTAAATGTATAAAATAATTGACAAAAAGTCATATTGTCCAAATCTATACAGATACCTTTCACTGATCCTTGAGAATGATGTATGTCTGCAATAAAATGCAATAAGGCTTATAGTGTGTGAAGTTATGACTGTGATTTGCTGACAATACTGCAACTATTATAATTCTGTCTTACTTAGAAAAGTCAAAATAGTACGTGAAATAATAAAATATTTATTGAATTCTTAAAGTATTTTTTTCTGTTTACTTAGCCAAAACCTTTTTTTTTAAGAGTAGTAGTCCAGAAAAAAACCCACAAAGTATATTGCCTTAGTCCATAATGGGGAAAAAAACCAACAGGTGTACTATTAAACTCAAAATCAATTAATTTTCCCTGTGAGACTGGCTGAGAGAGTTGGGGTGGTTCAGCCTGGAGAGGAGAGGGCTCTGGGGACACCTTACGGCAGCCT
>JAVJGJ010000014.1:120678949-120748754 GCA_035590215.1 Microhierax caerulescens
GGCGGGGTGCTGGCAGAGGCTGCCCAGAGCAGCTGTGGGTGCCCCATCCCTGGCAGTGCCCAAGGCCAGGCTGGACGTGGCTGGGAGCAGCCTGGGCTGGGGGAAGGGGTCTCTGCCCGTGGCAGGGGGCTGGGGCTTGGGTGATGTTTAAGGTCCCTTCCAGCCCAAACCCTTCTGTGATTCTGTGATTCTCTGATATCCACTGCTGGGATATCTTTTTTATGTGTTGGAATAGAAGGCTATTGTCATACCTAATTGTTAGAAGTAACATGAACAAAAATAAGCACATAGCTAGTGTGACAATTCCATTGCATTTGAAAATTTATTAGACTATTCTTGTATAATGCTTAGGACCGTGTTACAACTTCGAATTTAAAAAATTCTTTTTTTGGCTGCTAATACTTAAATGCTAGACAAATGAAAATCACTGAAACTTGTTTTGCACAGAGAAAGTAATGATTTTTAAGGCATTAAATTCCTTGCTGTAAATTTTCTTTGTAGGGAATCTTAAATACCAAACCCACACACATTTAACATAGCTTGATAGATGCTTGTACCGACTGTGCAGTGGAAGTTCATTGATTCCTAAAGGTATTCAGCTTTCCACATTTATCCATGTTGGTTTACTTTGGCAAACTGAAGTGGGACAGAAATAAATCTGTAGTAGAACAGACCAGATACAGCTTTGCAATTTCTAATGTCTTTGTCCCTTTAGCTAAGAATGAAACTCGAGCGTGGCCTGCTGAATCCAAAACACCAGAAGTTCAAGAAATCTCCCCCCAGTCCCTCCCAGGTAATGAAACTACTGGTTTTAGAAACACTGTGTCATATCTTTGCCAAATATATAAACTAAAATTATATCCCTCTTTGTGTTGCTTAATCTGCAGTTAAAGGCTGTAGTTGGAAAACAGGAGGATAATGTAGCTGGATTAGTAGCCATGAGTGGTAGATGCGCATAAAAATCTGGATCTGATTTTGGAGGAAAATTGGAGATGCTACAACTGTTAGGTTTATAAAAACTCTTGGAATTAGAACCATATATTTGTGCATTGCTGGATACCTTGAAATTGTGACATATGGCAAAACAAGAGTTTTCTTGGGATACACCTTGAAATTCTGACTTTCATGAAATATAAGAAGAAAATCGGGGTTAAGACCATGACTGTGTAAAATGCATGCACGAGATTAAAATGGAGCAGGCGCAGACAGTAACAAGCTTCATTTCAGAGATGCAGAGGATGACAGCGTGATGTTCCATTTAGGTTCAGTTTTGAACACATAATTCTTGCCACGCTCTCTCTGTGGACTTACTGGCCCTACTAAAGTAAACGTGAGCTCTTCACATACATGAAAAAGGAATATGAAATTTGATCCTAGACTCATATTCAAAGTTATGTGTCTGTGAAATGGATTTTGACGCGTATATTGGGAAGATGGAAGTTTTTTATAATCTACTTGTGGCTGAATAAAATATCACTTCTTCAAAAGGGCATACTCAGATGCTAATTTCTTACACTGTTTGAAAACATGACATGAAATTTTAGAACTTGCAAGATTTACTGCCTCTGTTTGCTTAGGAAACAAATTAGCTTAATGTAGAGAAACTGCTTTGTCAAGTTGTATGAGAAGTATAGCCCTGTATTTTAACATTTGCAATCTGAGGGCAAAAAGATTGGAGAGAACCAAATTGTCCAGAACCAAATGAAGGAAGAATGATTTTCCACTTGATTTATGAACCCACATCTTGGAATTGTTTAAGTAGGAATATGCCTATCTTAATTTTCTGTAGTCTGGCTTTTATCCTGTCGCTGAGACTGAAGTCTTGATTCTGCTGTCATTAGAGGCAGTAGTAGGCTTCTGCCAACTTCTTTGCTGAACAGGAGAAAGGAGGCTTGAACAGTGGCAAGGCATTAAAATGAAAAAAGAATCTGAGGAAACAATACAGTGAAGGTTTGCTTAGTTTAGTCATATTGTGTGATCTTGCGGCGTTACACTGTTCCGTCTGCAAAGTATTTCCTGGCTGGCTGAAATGGTGTAGCACATTATTCCATTGGCATCACACAATTCACACAGATACTGCCCTTAAATATAACTACATTTATTTTATTCCGTAAGTGTATGCCATACTTAATATAATATCATCAGACCAGCGTGGTCTAAATTTAAAAAAAACCAAAACAAAAATAAAAAAAGAAACAAGAAGCCCCACCCAAAGAATATGTAGGATGAAATAATGCGGCAAAATCATGTAATGATTGGCAACCATCTTTTAGATTAAACAATCCAACTCTTTTTTTCTCTGAAAATGTTTGCAGAATTTTATTTTCTGCTTGATAGATAAGTATATTTGCCAAATTCTAGTTTCAACCATCAGTTCCTTTCTGCAAAACCTTCATGTAGATAGCTCTTTGCTGTTCATCCTAAGTATTACAAGGAAATCAAAGATGCTTCTCCACTGGAATTTATTATCAAAGGGGACTCAGAACTTTACTAGTTTAACATATGTGTAATAACCTGCTTGCTTTTAATTGGAAATTTGTGGATGCTTTTTTAAAAATATTAAAGAATACCTTTTTTCTCAATTTTCTTTTGATGTTCAGTTTGAGGTCTCTTGTGGACTTAAATTCTGCAGTTATTTTACTAAATTATTTACCTTATCTAACTCACTGCAGAACAAGCAAGCTACAAGTATATTTTATAGAACTTTTCTATTCTGCAAAAATGAGAGCTGGATGCATAGATTTATGTAATTGACTCTCCTGCAAAATCCTAGTCCTCAGGCTTGCACTCATCTAATCAAAATACATCATTCCTTGTGATGGAATTTCCTGGTTAATCAGGTAAACAGTGTGAAGTGTGCCACCAAAATTGATATATCATGCCAGGGAGGAGGGGATCAGTCCATTCCATTTCCTTTCCTTTGTGTTCTGAAATGGTGTTTATGTACCTGGTATGCAGTAATTCTAACCATAAACATTGTCATCTAGACACAGCACAGAATTGTATGTTTATGAAGTTGGATACTGTTTCATTACACATGATAATAATTGGCAAGTACTGCCTTTTTAGTGACACATGATATATTTCTTACAACTTAACATATTCTTACTGCTACCACTCATTTAGTTATTTACTAAAATGTTCAGAATCATTTTCATCGTCCACTTCATGCTTCCTGTATGGTTTTGCTTCTGTGGCTCTTTTTCTGTGGTCACCATTCCTTTCAGTCATTCTTCGTTGATCACAGCACCAGTGTCTCATGTATGTCATATCTGACATATATGACTATGTCACACTATTTACATTAGAGAATGTATTCGTTGTGGTTACAGTATTCTAGTTAAAAAGAAAAAAAAAAAAAAAGAAAGTAGCAGGAAACAGGAAAGTGAAAGTGAATCCTTTAAAAGAAAAAAAGTTCTTTGAGCGTAATTTCTGTCTAGCCATTACATATGCAAAAATAACTTGAATACACAAGCATTTGAGCCAGACTTTCAGAAGTAACTTAAGTGAGAGGTCTGAGCACCAGCCTTTTGCAGTGGTTGCATTTGAGAGGCAGGGTAATGCAGAGGCACAATTAATTGCATTTAGCAATAGGATCCACTTCACTCTGTTTCATTTGGACTTCCCTATTTGAAAATCATGCTGGATTCTTTGAGTAAGACACAGCAATTATTTGCTGTGAAAGGTTTAAGGCCTGGTGCCAGAAGTGGCAGCGGACCACTGATTGAAAAGAAGCTCTGTGCTGGAACAGCTGTTGTGTCATCTGTCATGCAGGAAGGGAAGAAAGGAGCTTGAAGTATTTCAGCAAACGGACTATGTGAAAGGCTTCATGAGCCAGGCTGCTCTTGTGTTCTACTGGGTCCTTGTCAGAGGATGTCGTTTGTGATGTGATATGTTTCAGTAACGTTTTTGGGGTGTATTTGTCAGCCAGGCATCCCATCATTTTCTTAATTTCAGGCTTCCCCTCCCTTGGCATGCACTTCCATGGAAAGACTGGTTAGTAAGCTCTTTTATGTTTTGTTTTTGCCAGGCTTGTTACAATATTTTCCACTCAGGAATAATTTATTCTTAATACAACAGCACAAATTCATAATGCTTTCCCTGCCCCCTCTCTTCAATTTTTAAAATGCTGTCTAATATACTTCAAAACACCACTACATTTTTTCTCCCAGTTGAGTGAAATGTGAGCCTCTTCATTAACTTCACGGGGAAACTGGAGCTAACTAACAGTTAGAAATATCAGCACATATGTCTGGGACAGGGAAGAACTAATTAAAAAAAAAACAACCAAAAAAAAAAGCAAGTTATTTCTTTACGTAAGGGATTGGACCAGAAATTTATCAAAGCAGATTTGTGAAATAGAGAATAGGCTTGAAATGAAACGTACCACATGTGAATCCAAACTAGGGTTAATGGTTAGTAGGAATAACTCCTTTGTTGCCATATTTCCCAAGTTTTGTTCCTCCTGTTCTCCTCCTGGCCCCAGAAGGCTTCCTCTTTTGCTCATGTGGGACATGAGGAGTGAGAATATTGCTTCCATCAGAACGTCTTCAGTCTAGTTGTGGAGGAAGAAAGGAACATGAATGAGAGAGTCAAGAGAAGTTAGAGGAAAAACAGTTTAAGAAATGTTGCCTAACTACATTCTTGCTGTATTCCATGCTGTGATGGTAAAGTAACTTACCTTGCTTGGTTGTGTTAACCATTTACTTTGCAGCCACCATTGAACCAACACATTAAGCCTAGATTACCTGGTGCCCTGGAAAAGTCAAAGGCATTTCTCTCTTTTTCTCTGATTTAGCTTTAAAAGCCTAAACTTTCTGCTTCCTGTGTCTTGTATTACAAAAATGTCCGCTGCTGTTTGACATCATCCCTACAATGTTCTGTGAAAAACAGAGGAGAGCTTAGTTTCTTTTGTACCAATTCTGGGCATGCTTTTCCTTGTTGGGCTTGCTCAGTTAACCTAGTTGACAGGAGATATGCTTCCTAAGAATGTAAACCATGTGACCTCTAAAAAACCCCAAAGCATAACGAGTTCTAAATTTTGGTATTTGCTTTTGGTAGTTTTGGCTTGTGGTTTGGTTTTTTGGGTTTGTTTTTTTTGGGGGGGGGGTGGGTGTTGTTTGGTTGGTTTGGGTTGGTTTTGGGTTTTTTTTTCTTCTTTTCTTTGTTTTGTTCTTATTTGGATGTTGGTTTTTTGCATGATTGCATTTCACCAGAAATGTTACTTTTTTAAGTACTTCTGAGGTATGGGTACCTGTTGTTTCTGGGTCTCTCATGGGTGAATTTTCTCCCACAGGCTTCATAGAGATAAATTGCTTTAACTTCTCTGTAGAATGAAAAATTCCTCCCACAGATTACAGTAACAGCACTGTAACTGACTTAGAAGGTGAATTGAGTCCTAATAAAGCAGCTTATGTGGAGACTCCAGCTTTTGTGACACTGAAAAGCACCATAGTCCAAAACAGAAAATTCTATAATAGTTGTAACTGTAGTAGCATCTGTGCAGCTATTTAGAATCTGGAAAACAGCATGTTTTCTTCAGGAAATGAAATAAGAAGCTTATAAACCTACGTGACCGGTTCTTGCTTGAAGCGTGCTCGGTAGATTGTGGAAAAAGCAAGGAGAGCATGCCAGAAAAACAAAAGTAACTCTCTTCTGTTTTATCTCGAAAAGAAATCTTTTATTAAGCTGAATGAATACTAAAACTTAGTGCTATATTGGTGATGATCACCAATAGTAAAGATCCCCTCTAAATACCAAAATGTGCTAAATACTGTGCAGTTTGCACTGGGGAAGGAATCTTACCATATTCAAGGCTGAGACCTTACTGTCCTCTCTGTTCCCTATCAGTAAACTTTGCCATTTTACAATCTGAGATTACCAGTTCTGTGTACTGTATAACTGATTAAACACCAGGGGACCTCCAGCAAGATGGGAGAAGAAAGAAGTGATCGTGACTTACATACCATAGGAATTAAATGTTATGTGAAACAGCTGGAGGAGTGTAATTCTGCACTAGTTTATTAAAAATTGGTCAGCAAGTCAGTTTACATATGTGTAATGGCTGTTTAATAAACTGCTCATGCTTTACTCTGAAGATGTAGAATTAGAAGAAGGAGTGAAAGTAAAAAGCCTAATATAATGTTACTAGAAATATGAAAGAGCAAAGGTATTAAAGGTGAATCTTTATTATTTCTCTGATAATTTTTATATTACAATGATTAAAAAAATTCCAAAATAGCAGGGAAAATATTTGTAAATACACTTTGCAATGTAATGGGTGTTGTTTATACTTATGTAAAACTGCAACAAAATAAACCCACAACTTCATATAGACTTTGCATCTGAAAACAACAATAAATACTAATCATGATGTAGTCAAGCTGCTGCAAAAATAGCTCTAGTCAGGTAGCTTAAAATGATGATAAGAAAATCTTTGGGCAGTAAATAAAAAGTCAGAGGGATTCTATATTAAATAAAGCTTATTTTTTCTAGCTCAGGCTGAGAAAAAACATGGACCTGAGGAATTTAAATCGACGCCTAGACCTGAATTGGTGCAAACTCAAAACATACTGGGTAACTAATTCTGCTGCTTTTTACCTTCTTTGTTCATTAAATGCTTTTTTCACCTCCAGCAGAATTTTTCTTCTACTTGCTGGATCCCCTTTGTATTGACTCCAAAGGAAGTCCTAATTAAAATTTCTGGTTCCCTTCATGTTTCCAGAAGCTGACACATGAAACAAAAATCAGGATGCATCTAGCTCTGGCTGAACTGTGGCTGTTATACATATGATTGTTGCTAACAGATTTGACTGGGTGATTCAATCTTATTTTTCAAAGTAATGCTTTCTGTCTATCTGACTTGCATGATTGACATCACATAAAATTTCCATCAATAAAATTAACCTTAATGATAGAATTGAAATAATGACCTCCTTGATTTTATTCTGATGACAGGTCCATTTAGGCAGCATCAGCAGTGATGCAGAAGGAAAATTTTATATTGCCTGTTTATATAATTGTATTTACCCTGGAGAAAAAAAAGAGCTCTACTGATTTTTTTCAGAGATGTCTCAGAATGAGAGATTTGTGATCTAAGTAGTAGTATTGTTAGTTTTATCATTTGGAGCAGCATCTACTGACTTCTGGCATTCAGAATTCTAAATTCTCCAATGTTGATCTTGTTGCCTGAATTTTAATCCCCAAACCATGCAAAATTATGAACACAAATCTAAACTTGAGGTTGTTGGGGTCTTTTTCTGAACTTTGATTATATTTTTCTAAACCACAGATGGCATGCATATACAGGATGATGTATGGTAAAAGAAAAAATCATCAGCATTTGCAGGACTGAAATACAGACCTTCCCATGAAGAGGACTGCTAATGCTTCTCAACAAATGTATTTTTACATAATCCTATTGATTCATGTTAATGTCATACTCTCTCTTTTGTTTTCTTTTTCATTTACAGTTGCAAGCAGATTTGCAAATTTTACCGAAGCTAGATCATCAGTCAATCTAATTTTCATTCTTACCTTTTAATCAGTTGTTTGGGTTTTTTTAAGCATCATCAGCCTTGCTTGTTTTTTGCCATACTTTTAAAGATGAAAATATGGAATGTAATCAACATGGGTCACTGCTTAATTTCTAACTAGGTGGTCATAGTTCTAATTCATTCATTCAGGTGGTCATTCAACTGATGGATGTTCATTATCGAAGTCCTGTGATTGATGGATCTTTATATTACAATTAGAGAAAAGGTGATTTGTTCATATTTCACACACCTTTTTAATTGAGGATGTAACGCATTTTTTTCCTAGGCTGGAACTATTTTTCTTTTTCATTAAAAATCATTGGTTTCAGGAGTGAGTGGTTTATAAGCCAAAAAATAAATCCATACTGTGTCTTGTAATATTCTTAATCAAGTAAAGCCTTGATTATTTCTTTTATCATAGTTCCTAACGAAATACAGCCACTTCCTTCTGGATCCAGAATCTCTGATGCTCCAAAAAGTCCATTGACAGAACTTGGTAATTACTTTCTTCATAAATTTGATAAGCTTCAGTGGAAAATTATCTAATTCTTTCATTGTGTCTGTGGCTGGTAGGTTTAAACGCTTCAGCTGCTATAACATAATTCTGTATGTGAAGTAGGAGCCATTAGTAAATTTCTTCTTTCATTCTAAGTCTGGTTTTGCTTTATTGTCATGACAGGATGCTCCAAATTAATGCTTCATTGTAAAAAATAAACAAACAAAAGCTTGTGAGGGTATTTGGGCTAACTTTTATCTATGGAGTGATGATGGCAACTTACACTTAGCTAAAATCACTGCTTTTAGTTTTGTGATTTTCTTGGAAGTACCCCATAAGCTTCTGAAATTGTATTTCTGAGTTGGGAGTACTGTTCTAGCCAACATCAGTTCTGTGGATTTCCATGTAGTTTGCGAAATACTTGTATATTTTGGTAAAGTAATGCCATAATTTATAGGTATTGATGTGGTTTAAATATTCATAGTTTGCTTGTTTCTGGATTCATTAGTTGTTTGGCAAGGAACTTCAGGACACTTTGGGAAGATCTGATATTTGAGGAAGCATGGTGGTACTCACGTTTTCAAAATAGGTTTACCTGGGTTAAGGTCAAAATGTTGGGGTAAAAATCTTATTGCAAGAGGAAACACTCCTTTTCTATCTTTCTTTCTTTTAAGTTATATTTTATATAGATACACATTTACATGTATGTATAGACATGTACTTACATATATGCGTATGTCTCTACATGTGTGTAGATATATATATATAAAGTCAAGAATTTATTGTTAGTGTAATGGAAATCTATCTATTTCAAGAGTCTTATCTAATTCAGGAGTCACCATTAGTTTGATTTGACTCTTGCAGTAAAACAAAGAATATTAATGTATGTAGAGTACTTCCATACAGAAAAAGCCTCAAAAATAACTGTAACATAATTCAAATAGTAACCCACAAGCTTCTTAGTTTCTGCCTTTTTCCCTGGTGGTTTTCTCACCCTTCCAGTGTACCTCTGGGTCCTAAGCTTGGTGATTTCATGCTTGTGTCAGTGATGAGCGAGGATGTTTCAGCAAGTTATGAGCATCTGGAGTCCTGTGTTGGGAGGACTGTGATGTTTGTGTTGATGATTTCTTCGTCCTCTCTCTTTTCTTTCTTTCTTCTGCTGAAAGACACCTTACATCTGATTTTAATTGTATATGGTGCCATTTGTGTTCTTGTTGTTACCTCTAAATTAAATTTTGTCTGGCTCCAGGGGTGTAGTTTCTGTAACTGACCATTGCTGAGCTGTTTATGGCATGACATCCCATGCCTGTACTCATCCACACCGTACCTGGTGTCTCCCCTTCTCAAGACACCTCCTCTGCTTTATTACAGGCCTGTATTTCTCTGCACTGTGTCATTGTGTTAGTCACAGCTATCTCATCCTACTGAAACAACTGCTGGCTGGCGCTATCTATATAAACAGCGATTACACTAGTTAACTGGAGTGACCTTGGATCAGTATGGATTTATATTTCACTACGCATTGCTCAAGAAGTTATCAAGTAATAGACAGCATACTTTTACTTAATTCAGTCTGCCAAATTTTAAAGTAATTTCCAGGAATAGCTCTTCCTGAAATGCATATTTGAACCAAATTCTCAAGAACATGAAAAACGATGTTCACAATTTATTCTTAATTGGCTACAACTTTTGACAGCTTTTTTCCAGATACGAGTGGATGGAGATACATACTTGCTTTCACTGCAGTGAAATAAATTTGGCTAAATCCAGTTAGAGGCAGCATTGGAGAGAGAGACTCGATGATTTAAGAACCTATTTGCATAAATGTAGCTGAAAATCTGAAAAGTATTAGGGATGGGAAGTATTTTTGCTTTCTGTTGGGGAATAACATAATCCTGTTTGTATCAGTGGTAAAGGTAAAATAGTAAGAACAGTTGAGGCAAAATACTTTTCATTCAAGTATTTATTCTGCTTTTGTTCTCATGTCATTCCTGCCGTGCAGTTCTACTTAGCAAAAATGGGATTTGTTGTGTGAGGCTGGGCTCAGCCGTTGGGTCAGCTGGAGCATCTGTGCTCCCCATGAAGTAAATGCTGAATTCAAAGATACTCCGTGAGAGTGGGGAGGGGGGTCATACAGAGGAGATTTCTCTGCACTGTGCCTCTGCGTGCCTTGGATCACCTGCTGTCATAAAGTCAGCAAAGAAAGCAAAACCTAATTTCTGAAGTTTAAGTGTGTGTGACCTGTATTCTGCCCTAGATCCCCTGAAGACTTTTTTTTCTTTATTTTTCTATATTGATTGTACCAGAGGGAGACATCTCCTTTGTTTTATAAACTCTCTGTGTGGTCGGTATATTTTGAATTCAAACGTTTCTGAAAAGATAGCTTTGTTAACATGTCTTCAATGTTCTGATGCCTTTGGGAGATCTCTCATAGTTCTTAGTGGATGTAAGTGGATCAATGGAAGCTTTTGCCAAAAGCTGTGAGTCATATGGCTTTTGTTGTTGATATTTTCTTCTCTATAAATATAGAATAGAATAGTTCCAATGGGACCTACAATGATCATCTGGTCCAGCTGCTGAGTCCAGCTATATCAGGATGGAAACCTGAGATAATTTTTGTTAATGTGATAAGCTGGTTTGAAAGTAAAGGGGAAAGTAGATCCAATAAATGAAATAAGTGTTCACTTTTTGGCTTATATTCATGTAGCCTACATTAGAAATGAACCCTACAGCTAGTTGTTTGAATGTTTTTCTTAGTTTCAAGCATTCAGAGAAGTTTAATTTAAAAATTCTGATGAACTGTTTTTCAAAAAACCTCATACTGGTAAAGACCAATTAAAAATATAGTTGGGAATTTTCTCTTTTAAATATTTTGTAACCTACATGGGCACAAGTGACTGATGCAGATCAGTTTACTGGAAAGCACTTACTGGCCTGTTCACCCAGTTGAACAGAATCAGTTTCTTACAAGCAAAACAGTAGCACAAAACCTACATATGGTGGAAACTCATTCATGATGGCCTTTAGGTAAGAATGACCAATTCCACCTTGATTCCCTGTTTCTGTTGGAGCACACTCCAGGTTATCTATACTTTGAAATGTTACCTATGCTTTGAAGTGAAGTAACCATAAGGTCTTTGTAATAGTCTTCATTACAGCATAACAGATAAAAGATGCTCTTTACTAATGTCCATGATTATTTTACTGACTTCATTGCACTACTGTTTTTTTTTAATCTTTTCCCATTATACATCCTTTTGAAATAGTTACATGTAATGTAATAGTAACCAGTTTATACAGACCTGTGAGTGCTGTGAAGATCAAATGGGTTGTGTTTGGGTTGCTTTGCCGTGAGGAAAAACCTTTTCAGTAATACAGATTCAATCTGATTAGGTAATCAGCCTATTTTAGGTAAATTTAGGTAAATTATTTTTAAATATATAAAATATTTATATATTATATATATTTATTTTTAATATAATATATTATATATATAATATAAAAATAATATATATATTTATATTTTATATAAATATATTAAAAAATTTAGGTAAAGCCTAAGTTTGAATAGGGTAAAAATTATTACGAAGAAGAGACATTAAAACCAAACAAAAACTTGCTACTTACAGTTAAAATTAGATTTTGTACGACTTGCAAGGAGAATGTCTCAGTATCGTAATTTTTTTTTTTTTTCATTTTTGCTTTTAGCTACTCAGAGTCCAGCCTTGAAATCCGTATCTATACTTTCTGCGGAAACCAGAGAGATGGAGATGGGTAATCAGCAGATTAGTTCCATGATTTTTTCCCATTATCTTAGCATCACGTAGAACTGCAAATTGTAATTTTAAGATCTGCTTTAGAGTCTTGGCTACCAACACTCACAGACAGCTGCTTATTCACCATCCCTGTGTCTGTGTAACCAGCTGACAAATATATTTGTTAATGGCTTAAAAACTGCCTAAAGACAGTGTTGTGGTATCTCATCGTTAGCTTCTTTCTTTTTGTATAGCTGCAGCGCTTATTCCAGAATTTAATAAGATAAAATTGCTTACTGAGAAGAATTCTTTGGGGCATGTGGAACTCAAATTTCAAGGCCAGCAGAAGACTGTATTGCAAGCCATCATCTCCTGTTGCCATGACAGAGTTGACTCATGTCTCACTTCCAGGCCATCTGCCGTCTTGCTTAGCTTTGCATTAGCATCATCTGGAATTGCACAGCCTTCACTAAGATATTTGATGCTAATCCATTAAGTTACAGGTGTCTCAGCATTTTAAGCTCGGATTCTTTTTTCAGCTTTTGAGGAAACAAAGGCTGTTTCTTCAGGATCCAAAACATCTGGTACCACAGAAGTGCAACCAACCAGATCTGGTAATGATTTCTCATAAGATTAATCCTCTTGACAGAATTTTCAGAGGAGACACAGTGCCTCTCATTAAATAATTTGTTCAGTTTGACATAAATGAAGAATAACTGCAGGTATGGAAGTATTGTATCAAATAGCAGGTTATTTTATGATATTTTATAACTAGTAGTTTGAAGATTTTTCCATATATGGCTACAGCTTGTAATTCTTAGCTTTAAAATTAAATCTGACCTACAGTAAATACTAAATTAAAATAAGCCTATCTGCACCTGAGTTTCATAAGTGGAATATCCTGATTTGCTGCAGTATTCAAGAGTCCTAATAAATTAATGGAAACTGCAAAAACGTAGATCTTCTGTATAAACACAGACATAATTTTAAGTGCCCAGATTTCAAAACTGGCACTACAGAAACATGTCATTGAAGATTCAAACACTGGCTAATTGGTCCTTAGAAAATTTCTATGATGTGCTTCTCTTATTTTATAAGTGAGTTTGTAAGAGCTAGTTATTTACTTGGGGCCACTGACAGTTATCCAAAGAAAAAAAAATAGTGAGCTGAGAGCCAGTTGGAAAGATGTCACTTTATTAGCATGCCAGTAGTATAATGCCTGATGAATATGCTTTTGAAATAATTTAAATTTTGCAGGTAATCCTTTACTAAGATTGCAACTGTCAGCCTTTTCCATATTTGACAAAAGACAGTTTATATGTTTCACTTGGTACAGTTCCTGCTTTGTTATCCTTTTTCCTTCTCCAGTTTCAGCAGCAGGATATCCTCCTTCTTGATCCTTGGAATACTAGACAAAAATTCCATGCAGTCCCAATTCACTATTTTTTATTCATAATTTGTTCTCCTTTGTTGAGCAGCCATGTATTTCTCCTTTTTACCTCTATAGGCCAACTTCTATTTGTGCAATTCTGACAACAGTTTGGTCATTAGCTGTATTATGTGTCTGTGCATTAATGCATGTTTTTGGAAATTGTTTGCAAGTCATACTTAATTAGTTATTGTACATTTCAGAGTCTACCTTTCTGCCGAATGTAATATGTTAAATATTACCTAGAAGTTTCTTCAGCTCATAAAAGAATAAGGTGCTGCGGCATGATGGTTCTTGTCACTTCAAAACAATACAGTGATGATTTTTGGTTTTATTTTCCAGCTTCACATGACTTTCTTGCTGTTACTTCTGCTCCCCAAACTTTTACAGCTTCAGAAATACCAGACACTGGTAAATTATAGTAATGTTATTTCAGAAGCATACCCTTTTGTTTGTTTGTTTGGTGCTGAAAAGTTTATTACTCCTTCCATGTTGATCATTTCAGACAGTTATTCCATACTGCTTGCATTGGGTCTTGCCCTACATGTTAGTTTTTCAAATCCTATAGCAGCATACTTAATCCTCAGATCTGGCAGAGCAGAGGTTTAAAGCAAGAATGCAGCTAGCTCACAGAGCCTGAGTAATGCACTATTGATCAAACAGGTGTGTCAGGAAAAGATTTAAATTTTTCAAGGCTTAAGGCTGTTACAGTTGTGATTGTTTTCTTTCTCTCTTTCTTTCTGTCTGGTTTTCAATGTCCATATACATTTTGCTGTTATTTTTCCTATGTATTGTCTTAAAATAAGAAAGTAAACACACGTCAGGCCAGCCCTTTCTAACTGAGCTAGACTTCGGGTTATAGCTTTGGAGATATGTTGTTGTTTTTCCTATAGCCTTTGACATGTGAAAATGCTTAAGCCTTTTACGTGTAAACTTGCTCATGTTCAAGCCGTGCTAAAGAGGTGGGGGCAGTGGGGAAGGTGGAGGAGAAAGCAGTTCATTGCCCAAAACTTTACTCCGAGCAATGCACTAAAAAAACTTTACTAAGTTCTCTGCTGTGTAACCTACTGGTTCTTGGCAATCCCGATACGGTTTTCAAGAGTTCAGTTTTGCTGCACTGTTCTATAAAGCACCCGAATCCTAGGAAACTGTTTTAAATCAGGTTAGTTCCTGCTGTTACATGGGATAGCTGGGACCAAATCTGACTGAAAAAAAATGGGCCAAAACAAGGAAACTGCATAGAGTTGAGTGACTTGATTAAGTGGTACTGAGAATCTTCCATCTCCTGAAATCACAGTTTTTCCAAGTTTTCTGAAGAATTCTTAACCTCATGGAAAGGTGTAGTGTAAAGTTGTATAGCTGGTTTTTTTTCAGGTGCTGTTTAAAGCAAATGCATGTAAAACTATATATTGTTTTTCAAAGTCTTTGTGAACATTTGCACACATGGCAAAACTCGAGTAACATCTTCAGCTAAGTAGTTAGTAAAGGTATTTAAATAATTAGAAAAAATAAGCTTAATTTTTTAAATAAATAATAATAAAAAATAATACTCTGCAGAGAAGTGGAAGGTAAAATTTATCTCCCTCAAATCTTCCTCCTTAATTTATTTACATGAAGTTATTTCTCAGGTATATTTACTTTTTCTTTGTTTGTTTTCCTGCAGCTAGTGATACTACTGAGTTGGAATTATTCAGACCCATAATTACTACAGAACCTCAGTTGTTAGAAACAGCACTGGGTAAAATTGATAATATGATTTTATTTAGTTTTAAATATTTTGTTTGCATTTTTATCCTTGCTGCTATTTTTGGAAGCTTTGCGTTGCTTCAGTTGTCACCATCCCAGTAATTCATACCACTTACTGCTGCCATTAACTAGATTCTCATCTGCACACATCATTCATCTTTGTGTATGGGCGATTGGGGGCATAGGGGTGGCTTCCCTTTAGTTGGTTGCGTTTAGTTTTCTCATTATTGAGGTTCCCAGCTATGGACCTGCCTTTCTCAGTTTTTGATTTGTTTTCTTTTGGGGCTCTTTTTCCTGCACTGAGAGAAATGAACTGAGAGGGAATTAAGCGCTTAACATGTATTTCTGTATAATTTCTCCGTGATCAGGTTGTTCTGATTAGCTTTATATTGGCTGGCCCACTGAGTGCTTCCTGGATCACAAGGTGTTTTCTTACTATCTGCAATTCTTAATGTTTTAAGATTATTGAGTAGTAATAAAAATTCTCATTATTATGAATAATTAGGTCACATGCTTTCCACATTGAATTCCATACCAGCTTAACAGTTCAGGAGACACAGTAATGCCTGCCTGATTTGCAAGCAAATTTCCCTGTGCTTCTAGTCTAACAATGTAACATTTGTCTGCCGAGTCCTGTGCTACCCATAGTTGCTCTGAGGCAATTAAGCCTTTTAATGCATGATTATCTTTTTGGATTTAGGTGAAAGGAAACCTCTTTCTTCAAGATCCACAACATCTGGCATTCCAGAAATGCCACTAACCTCAGCTGGTAATGATTTCTCTCTTCATTGTAGCTCGCTTGACAACTAGGCAGCCTCTCAAAAGACATGGCAATGCTTTGCTAAATGGAGGAGGGTTTCTGACTTGCTCTATATAAAGGTGTAACTGGAGAAAGAGAGGCTAGGTGTATCTCCTGCAACGTTTGAGAAATTTGGAATGAAATGTTGGAATGATAAGATAAATTTTTCTTATGTTTCTGAACGATTAGCTAGATTGTCCTATGGGGTTGTCATCCAGGTTTTCTTGTGTAGGATTGTGTATACATGAAGGCTTACTATTTGGAAAGGTTAAATAAGTTCTAACATGTCAAATTTGGTCCTTTTGCACATTGGATGCAAAAGCTTTTTCATGTGTGGAAAAAGATTTAGCTGCTATTCACCATGGGAAAATGCCAGATACTAATTTGGTTAGTTAGTCATTGAATGTTGCTAGAAAAGGTTCATGTGGAAGGGACCTGAACAAAGTAATTTCAGTTTCCAAAGGTTGGGAATATCAGAAAATCCCAGAGAAACCTCTAGACACCATCACCTTATTGCCACCAACTTTATCTTTGTGCATGGTTGCAAACTGTCACCAACAGTCTTGTCTCCCTTACATTCAGAGTCAAGCAAAGATGTGCAGTGCAAATGACTAAACACAGACTAGGTTTTACACTGGTTTATGTATGAGAGTGTGCATTTTCTCTGTGCAAAATTGGGATAAGAGTATGAGGAAGTCACTTTAACCAAGTTCCTTGTTCTTCAGTGTACAGTGACATGATGGATTGTAGAAGTTTAAGCACTTGAAAGATGTGGTAGGATTCTGAGAAAAATTGCATTTGGTCACTTGTTTACAGGCATTTCTCTGCAGAGTCACTGAGCTCTATTTGTGCCAAGGACTGAGATTTCTGAGCCATAGAATGAAAGACTTAATTGATTTGAGGGAAAAGTCAGGTCAGAGTTGAATTCTGCATACAAAGGTGTGTCTCTTGGCTCCCATGTTCAGCAGCCACAACTGCTTTTTGGCATCTTTCAAGGAAATGTGAGGAGTGTTTTGGTGAAGGAGACCTTTAGCCATTCTTCTGCTGATGGAGAGCCATTTAGCTACTGAATTTCTAAGAATATTGTGTTAGCTTCGACCACGGCAAGACGGTTGGCTGCTGACTGATCGCTGAGTCACGAGCTATTGCCAGGAGCAGGGGTGTGTTGCCCTAAATGCAGAGATTTGGGGTGTTGTGAGCCAGTGATGCTCGTGCTGCTGCGAGCAGGCTGTGAGGGTGTCTCAAGGTTCTCTCCGTGTGTGTCTGTAGCAGCCCAGAGACCGGACCTGGAACCCACCTCCCCTGCGTCACCGGGAACCGCAAGGACCGCGACGGGTAAATAGCCAGTGATCCCCTTCCTACGCTGATGGCTTTGGCAACGCTTTTCTCCGCAGCCATGAGCCCGTTCAGATGTTTTGGTGTCCTGAGAAGGTGATCCACAACGCAGCTGGTCCCTTACGGCTCGTTATCAGGAGCTGCTCCATCTGCAAGCTTTCTGCCACCTCTTTTGGGGTTCCACTTCCAGGTTTCCTCTGTTCCCTTGGGCTGCCTGTGGCCGTTGCGAGGTAGCGTCGTGCTGCTATGGGGAGCGATGCTGTGGCGTGGACGCCTGCCCCGAGCAGGGCCGCAACTCCGTGTTTATAGCTCTGTCTTGATGCAACTCATGCAACAGTGGCCTGTCTGAGGACCTGAAGGTGGTTTTTGTGTTTGATCTTAGCTACTCGAAGACCAAGGCTGAAGTCCACCACTCCTTCCTCACTGGCAACCCAGAAAACCCTGATGGGTAACTAGAAAAAGCCTTTCTTTTTCCGTGTCCCCCTTGCTCTGTTGCTCCCCGTCACGCCTCCCACCCCAAAGCACCTGGCATCCTTGTCACCTTCCATGGAGAGTACGAAGAATGGTTGGTGCAGCTTGCTTGCCGAAGCACTCGCCGCACTTGCTCTGTGGTTCTGCTGTTCGGTCCCGTGCCTTTTCCATTGCTGATGGGCATTTTCTGCAGGGACGGAGGGACGGCTTGTGCAGGGAACGCACTCTTGCACTTTGCCTTCAGCTGCCATTCCCCTGCTTCTTTGTGTTTTGGTAGCAGCTCTTCCTTTCTCTGACGCATTCAGGTACGGCAGCGTTCTTAGGAGGCAAGTTGTGCGTGGGCTGAGCTGGGCTGGCACAGGGGGGTGGCACCATGGTTGAGCTGCCCGCCAAAGTTCCCTGGTCCAAGGGTGCAGCCCTCGGCTGCTTCACCGCTGACTCTCAAGGTGGCTGGTGGTCTGCCCACACCTTGACATTGCTGTCACCTGGAAGAGGGGGTGCTCTGCTCTGCTCTGCTGCTGCTTTTGAGGGCACGTTAGGGTTTAAGAACGACGCTTCTTTTCAGCTCCTGGTGCATCTCGGCACGTTTCTTCAAGGTTCAAGCGCCGGCAGCCTTTGGTGCTTGGCCGTGCTGCCGACCTGATCTGGTAAAGATATGTCTTGCAGGTTCGGTAACAGTGCAAGATGGGAATTGTCCCAAGATATGTTGAGCTTTTAGCCGAACTGTTACTTTTCTGGGGCCTGGATTGGGGTGAAGGGCAAGCGCAGAGATGGAATGGCCGTACGTGAAAGGCCGTGTTTGCTTATGGCGTTGGATATGGCCCGTGACGACAATGGGTGGCGATGCTTGTGGCCATAGCTTCTTGCACACTGGGAGGTGTACGAGACCAGTTCTGCAGCCTGGGAGTATTTTTTGGCCCATGAGGTAACAAAAGCTTTATGTGAACAGGCTGGCAGACCCACAGATGTGAAGTTGAGTGCGAGTTGAAGTGTCATGAACCTCATTAAGTGTCTTTGAATTTTATTTTTGCACTTCTGTCTGTAATGTTCTTGCTTTCGTATCAGCTATGCCATGCACTTCAGAGGGAACTTACATTTCTTGCCTTGCATTATTTAAAGGACTTTTGTTAGCTTTCTTGTTTTTACAGTGGAGAAATCAGGTATTTGTAATTATAACAAAACTTATAAATTTGGCTGGGATAAGGGTATTTTTTTCCCTGTCTGGTGATTTTGTCTGTTTATATTCTTTTATTTTTGCTGATTTTTTTAATTAGGCTTTTGTCAGGATCATCACCTTTATATTTGCTTTCTCTTTGCTTCCCCTAGCCCAGTGTTCTTGTGCTTTTTCAGCCTTACATTCTTATTAACCTTGTGGGAATTTTTTTTCATTCTTCTTGTGATGTTCCATTTCATTTTTTGCATCATATCTGTGTGGGTTTGCACATCTTTGCGTATTAACCTTTTTCTTTTAAAAAATTTGCTTGTTTTGCAGAATATATTTTTATGTTTTGTCAGTTCTTAATTATTCACACACTAAAACATCAAGTTCATGGTTGCAGGTGATGCCGAGGTGTGATGGCTCACGTATTTTGTTAATAATAAGCCACAATTTTTTTTCCAGCCTCAAATGACTTTCTTGATGTTACTTCTACTCCCCAAACATCTACATCTGCAAAAATGTCAGAACGAGAGACTGGTAAATGGCATTTGGTATATTTCCCATCCTTGATCTTTCTTGACATTTAGGTAGTACTATTCCAATGTTTGTTATTTGTCCTGGCTTTTTAATTTTTTCTGCCATCGTCTTTCATTTGTTCATTAAGGCTTCGTGTTGTTTGTAATGCCAGGGTCCAGCAGTTCTAGCCTCAGGCTAGATATGATATGATCTTGATATGATCTGGCTATTTGAGGGTAGTATCACATTCCTGAAGGCTTGGGGCAGAATTCAGCAGATGAGAAATGAAACTGTCCAGCTTTGATGGATTTTGGTTTGTCAGTGTAACAGTTATCCCCTGGGGACAGAATGTTTTCTCTTTAGCTAGGAGGCACTTTTAAAGAGATTTGCTGGTTGAACATTTGGTTCAACTTCATAAGGTTGTCTCTAAGATTCAAAAGACTGCAGTGCAGTACAGCATTTTGTTATTAAAATTATTTTACAGTGCTTTCTGTTAATAACTTACATTTATTTCTCCACATATATTTATGGAAAGCATAGTTTTGTAGGCAGAATATGTGCTTTTGTGTTTCAGCATGAGATTTTACCCAGAATGTGGTCACAAAAAAAAAGAGGGTTGCTGTGAGGGTCCCATCTGTGTTTCTGTTCACGCTGGGATGATTGAAGCAAGTCATATTTTATTACATCATTATATTAAATATCATTCTTTTTCTGGGGACCAACTTTAAAATTAGTTGGCTTGATTCTGCAGTATACTACGCTGAGAAAACAAAGCAAGCATATGCAAAGCTGGCTTCTGAGTGAAAAATTAGTTTAAGCTACTTCTTCATCTCTTCTTGATATGTTTACAAGTGGTGTTCAGTATTGTAAGAGCAGTGAGCATTAATCTCTTTGGATGGACTTATGTAAGTGCTATACAATGCTTGTGTGTCAAAAGATGCATGCCATATGGCCTGATTGAAATGTCTTTATTTATAAATTTTTGAACATGCACAGATTACATGAAAACATAAGACTGTGGATACTCCACATTTACTAAACACACAGACACAATATTACGTGTCTCTGGAAGGATTTGGTCCTTAATTTTAAGTGTACAGGTTCAAAAGTGCTAGGTGGTATGAACTGAATTGTGCTTTGAGAATAGTAAGGCTGTATTTCTTTGGTCAGGATGTCTAAAGTAGAATAAAAGCCTTCAATATTGTAAAATTCATTCAGGTCTGTGTTTGCTACTCATTTGCGCTTTTGTACTCTTATTTTGTTGGTGTATTAGTAGAACAGGTGGCTGAGTTGCTCTGAAATCCGTTTGGTTGGTTATCCACTGTGTGCAGGGATGAGTAACTGCCTGAAGTACAGAACAGGGGTATATCAGACCTTGAAGTCTTCAGTGTAAAACAGCTGTATATGTTTTTGGTCCTTTTAAGTTACACATTCCAGCTCAGTGCTGCTAATTTTTCAATTTCATAATTCTAAAACTTATAAATGGACAGCTTCTTGTATTTGTTGCTGTATTGGTTAAGTGCAGCTTAGTAAACATAGCTACAGAAAAAGTGAATTTGTTAGCAATCTATTTGTAAGAGACAGTGCGATCTAAAATCCTAACACATGAAAATGACATATTTCTCTATTACAGTACCTATTCAAGTGCCTCTCATACCTGTTACATCTGACAGCAGTGAAGTGGAATTGGGTAAACGATCGTTAACATTTTTTGTCATCTGGAGATTAGTTTAATACAACATAGATACACTGTTCTTGTTTTCCTTAGTCTTATTTGTTAAACTTTGGTCAGTGTTCTACTTTCTCACTGCAGATAAGTTTAGAAAAGCCTTAGCTTTTATCTGTTGCAGAATTCACACTGGACACAAACAAGATGCAGCTGTGTTAATACTCTGTGGGTGGTACTGACAGTTATCTTGCCTCTGTGTGAATGCAGCATTTTTGTTTCCTTTTAAAGTTGCAGACTCTCTTTTATCCAAGGTCATTTCAGTCCAATCAAACCATCTTCATTAGAAGGAAAGCTTTTAGCAGCTAGTGAGGTGTGACTTTACTGCTCTCTGCGACATGTTCTCTCAGAACTACCACAGCATTCTCTCTTGATGTAAAGAATTGGTCTATTTAGATTTCTTATTGTCTTTCAACTTTTAATGAATCGTGAGTGCTCTTAACATCAAAAGCACCTACTCTTCACTTCTTCATGTACCACTGCCCATAGAAATAGAGCATGTTTCTTTCATGCCAGTTGCATTATTTTTCTAATGGAAATGGTGGCCTTAGTGATCTGATAGAATCTGATTATTTTTTTTTTTTTGGATTTGTGTTTCATTCAAATATGGTCATAAAAACAAAAAGATGTTTTCAAGTCATTTTCTGCCAAGGCTGGTCTTTCTCAATAATCCTGTTTATATCGAAAACTTTGTGGCAGTTGTCGAGAAAATCCAATCCCTGGGCAAAATCAAATTTGTTGACTGTGTTGAGGAAAGTGTTTTGATACCGCCTGTGTGAAGACTGCCTCAGTATCTCTTTTGTTAGCTTCCCAGAGACCACATTTGATCAACGTCTCTGATATTGTATAACCAGATGCATAGCGGTAGCTAAATAGCACATAGTTGCATTGTAGTTTCCACTTTGTCGTCGCTGCGCTGGACTGTGGGAAGACCAGAAGTCATTATCTTTAAACAAAGCGACTCTCTCGGGTTTCTTGTGCCATACTTTCATGTCAACTATTTCTTTTTATTAGCAAGTAGAAAGCAATCTGCTCAGATTGAATATCTGAAGAACATATTTGTATATTAATGTGAGCACTTTCATGTAGGTTGTTTTTATTCAAAATCTTCACTATCCAGGCTCTTCAAAAGGATGCAAATTCTGTGTCTTGAAAGTTTAATAGGTAGGGAATACCACTGACTCTGCTTATGTTATATCCATACCATAAGAGGCATGGGGTTTATGTCAGTCATCCTATAGCTGACTCTCAAGCCATTTACTGTCTTGATTTTTTTTCTTTTTCATTGTTTCCTTTTACAGAACAGCTTCTGCCAGATTAGGTACTGGGGTATTTTAGTGGCTTTGATGCCACCACAACTTTAAAAACTCAGATTCTCTTTTCAGCTTCTGGTGAAACACAACCTATTTCTTCAGGATCCACAACATTTGCTATTCCAGAAATGCAATCAACAAAATCTGGTAATGACATTTCTTGAAAATGTAATTTTATTAGTGTTAGGAATTCTCACAAGAACTGTCCTCGTACTTTTGGTTGTATTGTTAATTTACATTTCTTTACCTTGGGGTTAATATTATTAGAGGAAGAAGGTGGTGTATTGCTGCATTTGGGATAACAACATTGAAATAGTATGCTTTTAGGATTATTGTGACACAGAATAGCGGAGTTTAGAGTTATATCTTTTTTTTTATCATTTAATTACACACAAATTACCATTTTCCTGGAAGTTTTAAGAATAGAGGTGACTCGGATTATCATTGTTTATTTGTACTTTGGTCAAACATAAATTTTCTCATAAGATAATTACTGATTTACATTGCTATTTAGCCCTGCTATGATTCAGCTGTCCTGATTTTGCAGAAGTGCCTTATCAGCAGATTCCCTGAAATCAGTGTAACCACTAGTAGCCACTAGTGGATAGTTATTCTGAAGAAATAAATAAATAACAGAACTTTGTCACTCATAATACTCCATTTCTACAGTGCAATTGCCCTAAAATCTTTTCCTTCAAAATGATGATGGCAGAAACATTTATTGTGATAAATAGTTGATAAATAGTTAGTTTGGTTTGGGTTTTTTTTACAGTAACAGTGCAAATCATGTTACATTTGACTTGAGTAAAGTGGAACTGGGTAAATTATTATGTTGTCTTCTTAATGTCTAATATGATAATTTCTCAGCACAAATGTATTTTCTTTTACTGGCTTTTAGTCATGAAAACTTGCTCTTCAGCCTCTTTTATTTCAGGTGTTATGATAAACTCTAAAGCCTCTCAACAGTTTGATTTTACAGAACACGTACATAGTGTGGTCAAATTAATAATAGTCATGATTCTGACAATTTTCATGTCTCTCTGTGAATGGAACGCTTTCTTTCTAAAGCTGAAAATTTTATACAGTTTCATGCTGTTGCAGGTTGTTTGCACTGTGAATGTTCATTTGATGGAATTTTTTCAGCATCTAGCATACTGCTGCCCCTTCCAACCTGTTACGCTGTGCTTCACTGATTCTGTGATACTCCTTCAGGGTGATACCACGTGCTGTTTTTATGCAGTAAACCATTCCCACATGACTTTTAAAAACACAGGCTAGCTGGATTTAGTATGTATCCCACATTGCATCAGGTGTGTTTAGAAACTTTATCATTTAGTTTGTAACTTCCATGCTTAGTACTGAGGTTTTGTGTGCAGGCAAAACAATGTTTCTCGTAGTTTGAGGTATTAATTTACTCTGTGCCTTTGCCTAAAGAGGTCATTTACAGAGGTCAGAGGTCATCTACAGGCTTTTTTCCATGCCAGAGATACATGTTTTCCAACTTGTGTGCATAAAGTGATGTTTTTAGGTTTAATTAAGCCCCGACTTAAGCCGAAACTTTATGTCTAATTTCTAATGTGAAGGCATGCTATATCAAAGTAACATTAGGCTTTTGCAGCTCCTTATTTGAAAGACTTATCTGGAATGTCCAAACTAAAATATAGGGGAGGAGTTTGCTGAGAGCTGTTGCTTTTGGATAGAATTTTAAACCCAGATGCGGACAGCTGGTCTGGTAGTAAGTGCCTCAAAATTAGTTATGTATCCATAAAAAAATGCCAAACCTCACAAGGCAAAGAATGGAGTAGGCTACCACAAATATCAGTTGGAAGTGCATATACAAGAAATCTAAAATAAATTTAGATCTTTTGGACCTGCTAATAAAGGGCCAAAGATCACCTTATCTAAAGACTGATCTCACTCACTGTTTTAAGATTGTTTTCATATTTATCTTAGCTACCCAGGGACCTGGCCTGAAATTCACACCTCATCCCTTCATGAAAACCAGAGGGAGCACGATGGGTAAATAGCATGTAATTCCATTAGCAATTCCATTAGCTTTTCCATCCCTTGCCACCACTTCCATTGGCTGCGGACAGCGCTAAGATTCAACCAGACACATTGCTTTGAAGAACTTGATGCTAGGCTTTTTTCTCTCTTCTCCCCCTCGCTCCCCTCCACCAACTCAGCCATTTCTGTATAATCAAAGCTGAAAAGTAGTTTGTCACACTAAGTAATGAGTTACAAAAAGACCTCTGCTAGCATGTTACCTTCATTTTTTTTTCCAGCAGTTGCAATTTCCTTTCAAAGAATAGGTACTTAAACAAAAAGGTCAGTGAGAATTCTACCTAGCATGAGATACCAGAATTGACCCAACTTGATTTCACAAGAGCTTCAGTGTTTGTGTTACATAAACCTCATTTCACAGCTGATCTCTAAAGCTGCTGCCATCTTGCTTGACCTCCCGTCGGTGTTGTCATGAACTGCCCAACAGCTGCTGTCCGGATACTGGCTCTGAAGTCAGAGCTCATTTGGACTCCCAATTTTCTTTCAGCTTTTGATGAAAAGCAGCACATTTCTTCAAGATCTGAAACACCTGGCATCCAAGAAATGCCATCATCTGTACCTGGTAATACTTGAAAACATGATTTTAAATAGAAATTCTCACAGAGACTTCATCATACTTTTAGTATATTTTTAGTTAAGTTTAATATGAATCAAAGTAACTATAGAACTCTTACAATTGATTTGCTCTCTCAAATACCAGACTAACTTAGCAATTGTTTTATGATGCTCTAAAACAGTAAATACTTTCTTCTAATTTTTGCCTACATTCCTAATATATTTACAAATCTGTATTGTTGTGCTTATCATAATAGCCTTTGGCATGTCTACATACAGTAGTGTTCCCTTTTTAAGTTGCAGTACTGCAGATGAGTAAGTGAAAGCTAACATAAGTTTTGTTTAAGTTCCTGAATGAAACTGTTCTAATGGTTGAAAGTGTTGAGTAAGTCCCATAGAAATAACAGGATCAATAGCAATAAATACGTAGGCTTCAAAATAGTGAAGAATGGACCCTTAAATCCTTTTATTTGAATATATTTAAAACAGTTAAAGTTAGACATTTTGCTGCCGGTAAGTGCGACAGCATAGGTCCAAGGCTAATAGAAAAAAAACCAACTAACTTATGCTGTATTGTTTCAGTACAGCTTTTTAAACTGAACAGTATTGTAATTAAAGAAAATATTTGCAACAAATTGATCTTGAGGTTGTGCTTCTGTGGTAGATGTGATGCTTTCAACACCCTTGAAACCTGTTATACCAGACTCCAATAAAATTAAACTGTTTGGATGATGGTATTTTTTTGACATTTAAAGTGTTTGGATTGTTAATACGTAATAATCTCAAGCATGTAGTTTTCCTGTTCTTCCTTGCCTTCTTGAGGATTTTTCTACTTCCTCTGTTCAGAAAATAAGCTGAAACTTACCAATGTCTTACAAAATGACACTGAACAAATGCAGTTTTATCAATGCCAAAGGTTCTGCTTCTTTGACTGTCCCTGCATGAAGAAATACTTCATTTCCTTTCAACAATGACAATTCCATCCAAAGTCTATTTGAGGCTGTTGCCAGAACTCGCTTGCAGTAAAAAGTGGACTAAGTGGGTATTTGACAGGAAACTTCTAGTAGCTGTCAGCTGCCTGTAATTGCAGGTTAATGGCAAAGCTTGCAGATTCCAACTAAACATTCTTAAAATCAAGAAATGGAGATTAGTTAAATTTTATGCAGTTATTCTTCAGAGTTATTAATCAATATTTATCATTAATGCATCTTCCACACTGACCAGTAACTTACAATCAAGTGCCTTAACAGAAAGTTTCAGCAATGGTTTTCTATATATCGATACAATAGCACATCCAGGTTCAATACTTTATTCTGCATGCTTTGCCTATAAAGAAAGTTACACCGCACTCTTTTCAAACGAGAGGCGTCGATTTCCCAACACTTACAATGTGTGGGAGAATGGAGAAAATCATGCCTGATCTAGTCTGGAATTCAACATAAACATTTCCATGCAAAGATAAGTTCCAGGTTTGAAGTAGCATTAAAGATGTGATTAAATATGATTATAATGTTTACTTAACGTACTCTAGGCATAGACTTCGTATGCAATGGGACCATTAGTGTATACAGTTGTTTGTATTTAAAGAACTTCCTTGGAATAACCTAAGAAATTCTGGGTTTCAGTGTTTTTAGTGTGTGTTGGGGAAGGGAGCAAGGGAGAGAAAAGGAGTTAATAGAAGAATCTTTCAACTAAAGGAAGGTGAGGAATTCCAGCCACACAAGGGCTGCACTGAAATACTTGCTTACATGTTATTTCCCCTGGAGCAGGTCTCTTAGTGATCTTAATGATCTCCTCTAAAAACTTGTTGCTTAGTTGGTCACGTTAGGGTTTTTTTTAGCAAATGTTTACTTGCTGAAGTTCTTCAAGCCTGTTTGAATTCCTCTTCATTTCTTGAAGACTGATTAATGACTTCTCAGTTATTGTACTCCACGGAGCTCCACAACCCAAAACACTAACGTGGTTATTTAGGTAATGAACAATGCTTTCAATCTGGACTTCCTTTTTTCCTTTAAAACCACAGTGTTATTACTTGTGCAGAGACTGCCTATTTCAAGATGACTTTCATATATGATTTAGCTACATAGGGGACTAGTCCTCAGGTGTACATCTCATCCCTTTTGGAAGCTAAACGGTCAGTGATGTGGAGGCAGTGAGGGATTCCATTTTAGTTTTCATCACATTGCCACCTGCTTCCTTTTTGCTGCTGTGAACGTGTTTGCTTCTAAGTCTAAATGGCAAGCCTGTTAAAGAATTGTCGGTCACTTCATGATCAGCAGCTAGAAAGCATTTCTGGTACAAAGTACTGAAGGACCAGTCTTTTATAGCAAATTGTGACAATTTCATTTTTCTGTTGGTGTAATTTAAATTCCATAAAATGTAAGAGAAGATTCTTAGGAGTTCTGTCTAACATCAGATATTGGATCCTGTTACTACACTATTGGGCTACATATCTTTCTCCTTATTCACATGATACAGAGAGGACTTTTAAGTGTTCAGTATCTTGATTGTGTTTGCAGTTACATCATCTTGAACAGCATAACTTGTGCTGGGTACTGTGTTGTGCTGTCCCAGCAGTGAGATTCCTCAGCATTTTAAATCCAGATTTTCTTCTGAGCCCTTAGTGAAACACCAGTAGTTTCACGATTCACATCTAAAAGCACCTGGAGTCCCAGAAGTACCATCAGTCCAATGTGGTAATGGCATTTCTTGTAAACTGAGGGCTCTTGACAGTGAGGAATTACCAGAGGAGTTCCCAGTGTGCTTCTGAACAAATGCTGGTTTAGTGTTCTTTACTTTGGAGCTAAGGACAACTGCAAGATAAAAATTCTGCATTGGGTACTATTTTTGTTTAAGGCAGTGTATATAATGTTTACAATGCTGGATTATGGCTTTTTTTTTTTTTTTTAATTCATAGTTCACTTCTGCAATACTAATTGGTACTATTATCCATAATTGCCACTGACCAATTGTATATTACTTAATATAATAGAATTTTACAGTATAATGTCCTGGGTACTTCTGTGCCTGTGAGGCTCATAAATGAACTTGAACTTCTCCATTATATGCAGAGTATCCTGATACAGATAACTTCTATATTACTTCAAGTTATACTTCTTTTTATTTTATATTTACTTTTTTATTATTATAGTCAAGTTTTGTGGTTATTGGTATTTAAGGCATCTTTCTTGTCAGGAACCTTTAAGCTGTGCTGTAGTGGCAAAATTCTAATTAGGGAGATGAATGATAGCACAGTGGGCATTGCAAGTTCAGGGTTTTTTTTTAAATAGCTCAAGAGCTGGTAGTCCACATATGTCTTGGAGAAAAAAGAAATATATGTTTATTTGGGGACCAAAAAAAGGTTTGTTATCTTCTGCATGTATCCTAAAGAAACAAGCCAGTTACTTTACTATTTTTCTTCCTCTATAGGACAAATTTAATGCTGAACACTGGAACTCTCCTTTTCTTCTTTTGGTATACTCTGAACCTTGTCCTTTACTGCAGACCTCTATAGGTATCTGCAAATGTTCTATAGTATTCCCCTGTATACTAACAGGCAGGTACTCTGTTTTATATTTGCCATCTTCACTGCTGTGTTTAACAGTTCTTCAACTCAGTGATAGTAAAGGTCCAAACATATTTGCGGAACTCTTGTTATTCCCATTTTTCAGCAAACAAAATGAAGATGGAAGGGATAGTAAATAGCCCAGGGCCACAAAGCAGAATGTATTCAAATGGATCCTTGAAAGGGAGAAATTTCTGAAACTTTCAGTCCATTCCCTTGTGAGTCAAGTCTACAAACTTGTATTGCATTGTTGAAGGATTTTGTTTGCTTAGACTGGTGGAGTCTAACAGAGTTCTTTCAGAACAAGAATTCTGTTTCAAATTTTCAGTTTGGCCCCTCAAATTTGTGCTTTTTCCACTCTTCCTGTAAGGTGTTCTTGCAAGTGTGATGGTGGTTTCAAAATTCTGTTCATTTTCTGAACTATTTCTATTTTCTGAATTTCTAATTTCTAATTAAACTATTTCTAATATTTCTGAACTGCTATTAGATGTATCTTCTGCTTCAGTTAAAAATTTGCTCTATGCTTCTTTTTTCCCAATAACATTCTTATACAAGTAAAGGGATTTTTATCACGATATTTGCATTTCACTGTTGTTTGCATATCTGTTCACTAATTTCTGGAACGTGAATGTGACTCTTCTTTTAGCCCATCCTTTTCTAACTGTGGATATGAGATTCTGTCTGTTTGAAGTATTTAATACCTCTTCAGGATGAAAACTTACTCCTGTAAATCAAGGAAATGCTGTTCCATTAGAGGCTCTTAAAGATTTTGGTTAAGAAATCACAAATTTTTCTTCTAGTATTTGGCTCAAGTCTGATGGAAGTTCTAATTAAGTTCACCTGTATGCATTTTTCTGCAGAGAGGCTATTCTTTCCTTTATTTCCAGGCATATATTTTAGCCCCAAAGATCAAATTTTTAAGGGTGGTGAAGAATATAGTAATTACAGCTAGTTAATTGATTTTCAGATTAAATATAAGGTGGTAATTTCCAAAACTTGACAGTGTCTTTCGAGGCGGAAGTTCTGGCTATGCATTCATTGACTAGTTCTCAATTTATAGTTTGAAAATATTTGTTTGATGCTAGAAAATGGGGCTTGGGAATCTGTCATTTACTGCAGTTAAAAGGCAGCTTTAGAACATCACGAATGCCATTATAGTCTACTAGGAGCAGTGCTGGGTTTCTTTTGATAATACAGAGTGACAAAAAACTGATGTATGATTTATTTGCTAGGAAAAGTGTATCTAAGAAACCACAATTTAAATGCTGATTTATTTGGGTGTGATTAAAGTGATGTGTTCATATGCATAAGACAGAGTGCTACAGCATCTCAGGATAGCTTCCATCTCTGATCTTAGCTCTCCCAGTTCTGGAACCCACATCTTTTCCTTCTCTAGAAACCATGAGGGCAGTGATGGGTAAACAGTGATTCCATCTTATCGTTCTGGCAAAACTTAAATAAGAAAATAAAATTTAGTCAAAACCTTTTGATTCTTTTTTTCCTGTTAATGGCAATGCCAGATGTATTAGTGAGGTGGTCAGTCATTTATATAAATGATAACAAGGAGATACTTAATTGTTAAGCTTCTTAATCCCTCATTGCTCTGTAGGACTAGTTCACTAAAAGGATAACTGTTTCTATTCAACACAACTCAACTAGGCAACCCTGATTTGAAAATGTGATAATATTGTAATTAATGCAAATATTTATGTAAAAAAGCTGAATGTAATACGAGCTTCATTCTTTTAAAAGTCTGTACTGACATTGCTTTGAAAAAAACCTGTTCATCTGTAACATCTGAAGGCAGTTTTCTGGTTTCCTCTTAGTTACTCAGAGACCAAAGCTGAAATCTACTTCTCCTTACCTTACAAGTCAAAGAGCAGTGGAGGGTAAATATGATGTTTTCGTTGTTTTTTTTTCTTTTCCTCTGGCATCACTTAACATAATTTTCATCTGCTTTGAGCAATACCTGGGATTGTTAATGCATTTTGGCTTGCGAAAAACACTTGCCATACTAATGACATGATTCTGGCATTTGAACCTATGCTTTTTTTCATCACTTGAAAAATCGCTTTTTGCAGGGACAGCAGGCAAAAAGAATTTGTCATGCAATGTCTGTGTGTCTCTAGATGTGGGTTTTATTTTGAAAATTCTAGAATTAAATGTTCCAATATGGCAGAAACATAATTTTACTTCTAAAGTAAAAATGTTGTGGTATAGTGGTCTCGTAGATGCCTTAAAGGACATCAATGTTTTTTCCCCTTTTATTGAGCACTTATGTTCAAACTTAATGAATAGCGTGTGCTTACTGGCTTAGAGACTAACCTAAAGGAAGAATGGGAATTTTCAGATGTCATGGGGAGTGGTGAGGCCTTCTATAGTTGGTGCTTGGTAAAAATAAGGTAGTAACAACAGTAAAAAAATAGGTTTTTGCATAAAAATTATTAAACTTTTAAAAAGACCTGGAGTTATGACTGAATACAAATATAGTAATGTGCAATTTATTCCTTAATTCTGGAAAAAGGAGGTATTTAGTGTTTGTAGTTGCTTGCGTGAGATGTAACCACCACCTGTCATCTTTGATTCTGCGTACAAAGGTGTGTCTCTTGGCTCCCATGTTCAGCAGCCACAACTGCTTTTTGGCATCTTTCAAGGAAATGTGAGGAGTGTTTTGGTGAAGGAGACCTTTAGCCATTCTTCTGCTGATGGAGAGCCATTTAGCTACTGAATTTCTAAGAATATTGTGTTAGCTTCGACCACGGCAAGACGGTTGGCTGCTGACTGATCGCTGAGTCACGAGCTATTGCCAGGAGCAGGGGTGTGTTGCCCTAAATGCAGAGATTTGGGGTGTTGTGAGCCAGTGATGCTCGTGCTGCTGCGAGCAGGCTGTGAGGGTGTCTCAAGGTTCTCTCCGTGTGTGTCTGTAGCAGCCCAGAGACCGGACCTGGAACCCACCTCCCCTGCGTCACCGGGAACCGCAAGGACCGCGACGGGTAAATAGCCAGTGATCCCCTTCCTACGCTGATGGCTTTGGCAACGCTTTTCTCCGCAGCCATGAGCCCGTTCAGATGTTTTGGTGTCCTGAGAAGGTGATCCACAACGCAGCTGGTCCCTTACGGCTCGTTATCAGGAGCTGCTCCATCTGCAAGCTTTCTGCCACCTCTTTTGGGGTTCCACTTCCAGGTTTCCTCTGTTCCCTTGGGCTGCCTGTGGCCGTTGCGAGGTAGCGTCGTGCTGCTATGGGGAGCGATGCTGTGGCGTGGACGCCTGCCCCGAGCAGGGCCGCAACTCCGTGTTTATAGCTCTGTCTTGATGCAACTCATGCAACAGTGGCCTGTCTGAGGACCTGAAGGTGGTTTTTGTGTTTGATCTTAGCTACTCGAAGACCAAGGCTGAAGTCCACCACTCCTTCCTCACTGGCAACCCAGAAAACCCTGATGGGTAACTAGAAAAAGCCTTTCTTTTTCCGTGTCCCCCTTGCTCTGTTGCTCCCCGTCACGCCTCCCACCCCAAAGCACCTGGCATCCTTGTCACCTTCCATGGAGAGTACGAAGAATGGTTGGTGCAGCTTGCTTGCCGAAGCACTCGCCGCACTTGCTCTGTGGTTCTGCTGTTCGGTCCCGTGCCTTTTCCATTGCTGATGGGCATTTTCTGCAGGGACGGAGGGACGGCTTGTGCAGGGAACGCACTCTTGCACTTTGCCTTCAGCTGCCATTCCCCTGCTTCTTTGTGTTTTGGTAGCAGCTCTTCCTTTCTCTGACGCATTCAGGTACGGCAGCGTTCTTAGGAGGCAAGTTGTGCGTGGGCTGAGCTGGGCTGGCACAGGGGGGTGGCACCATGGTTGAGCTGCCCGCCAAAGTTCCCTGGTCCAAGGGTGCAGCCCTCGGCTGCTTCACCGCTGACTCTCAAGGTGGCTGGTGGTCTGCCCACACCTTGACATTGCTGTCACCTGGAAGAGGGGGTGCTCTGCTCTGCTCTGCTGCTGCTTTTGAGGGCACGTTAGGGTTTAAGAACGACGCTTCTTTTCAGCTCCTGGTGCATCTCGGCACGTTTCTTCAAGGTTCAAGCGCCGGCAGCCTTTGGTGCTTGGCCGTGCTGCCGACCTGATCTGGTAAAGATATGTCTTGCAGGTTCGGTAACAGTGCAAGATGGGAATTGTCCCAAGATATGTTGAGCTTTTAGCCGAACTGTTACTTTTCTGGGGCCTGGATTGGGGTGAAGGGCAAGCGCAGAGATGGAATGGCCGTACGTGAAAGGCCGTGTTTGCTTATGGCGTTGGATATGGCCCGTGACGACAATGGGTGGCGATGCTTGTGGCCATAGCTTCTTGCACACTGGGAGGTGTACGAGACCAGTTCTGCAGCCTGGGAGTATTTTTTGGCCCATGAGGTAACAAAAGCTTTATGTGAACAGGCTGGCAGACCCACAGACGTGAAGTTTTGTTTCTTGGTGTCTCAGTCTAAGAGGTGGAAACTAATTCTGAAGTGTGTTTTTGTGGCACTGTAGAAATCTTGTATTTTTTTCCACTGAGTGTCGTGTACTTCTGTGTCTTCTCCATCAATGCTGTAATTCTTGCCTATATTAATCCTTTTGGGGTCCTTCTACCCTCTCTTTTGCAAGAAAATGCTTTCTGTGTATCAGTTACTGTACATCTCTCCTCTGTTACCTGTATTTTTAATAGTGTTTTCAAACAGAGTTATTTTATGTCACACTTTGTCCTGAAAGACATAAGCAAGTCTTTCTTTGCCTTTCACCTCTTTTTTTTTGGTTAATTTTTATGTTCTTCTTATTTTTCCATCATATTATGTGATGTCTTTGAATATTTCTTCGTATTTCTTGGAAGAGCTTCTTCATCATTTGCATCACTATTGGATCTTCACACATTTACAGTAGAAAATCCATTCCATGTGCATTTGAGACCTTTTCCTGTCTGAAGTCCATAGGTCCTTAGTAATAGGTTGAAACCTGTTCAGTCTATAGGTTCAAATGATACCAAAAAGAATTTTTTGTTTTGTTTTGTTTTCCAGCTTCACTGGACTCTCATCATATTACTTTCCTGTCCCAAACATCTGCATCTGCAGAAATATCAAAAATAGAGACTGGTAAATTGTTTAGGATTTGATTATGGGTCAAGGTTGTTACAGTACAGGTTGTTTCCTCTGCTTGGTGTTGCCTGAAATGGGGGTTTGTCTGCAGTGTTTGGTGTTCAGGCTCTTACAACTACACGGTGATATTCTATGGTAGAGGATCAAATAGAAAAAACACAGGAATTGGTATTGATTTGGGTTGTTTAAATCTGTTGGACATAAGGATCACTAGCTAGATGGAGTCAGTATCAGTTGCAAAGATATATAGATATATAGATATAGGTATAGATAGATATTTTCTTTGGGAGATTTACCCTAGGCAGCGTTTTGTGTTTTGTTAAGTCATGCCATACATGTTATTTTGCAGTTTACTCCATTACTAAGCATTTTTTTAACTTATGTTATTGTTTCTGCTTGGAACTTTTTCTCTTGGAACTGAGGGTCATAGCTGTTGAAGATTAAATTTGTATTCCCATCAGAGGTATGAATGTGCAAGAGATGAGAAGGAAAATGATCCTAAATCTGCCAGTGAATATTTCAACAGTGGGTTTTTTTTAATTGCCTCAGCTTCAGGCTCTTCAGTGTGTCACAATGATTGTGTTCACTTATGTTATGTCAGTTACATAAACTATCACAATTTAATTTAAATGACAAACTACATGATGTGTAGTATACTAAAACCTATAACTCAAAATACTGGCGTCTGTAAAATTGAAACAGGCAAAGCGCTGGCAGTAGTAATACCTGTTTTCAGAAATTCATATTAGCATATGTTTTAAGTATGTAGGTCTCTTACTGCAGGTGCAGGCGAAGTGAAAAGCACAGGGCTTTGATGCTGCATGTGCGCAGGTCGATTGCTGTCGATGTCTGCCTTTAGGGGGACCACAGGTTCTGCCGGGGTGCGTCAGGCGTGTGTGACTTGTTCAGATCTGTCAGGTTTTGTTCATTTCAAGTTGGAAATCTTGTGATGTTGTATTATAGTGCTATTGGCATCTTGTGAAGCAGTGTAAAACAATCTTACTTTTTCTGATATCCACGCACCCCCAACCCCCACCCCTATTTCTGCACCAGTATGAATCCCTCTCTCAGAGTTATTTACATTTTTCTGCAGTTACAAGTTCAGCTGACCTGGAAAAATCTATGCCTCCGCTTTCCAGAACACCTCATGTGCTAACAACAACTATGGGTAATAGCAATGCATTAGTTTTTCAGTTAAACCACTTTAGGTGTTTTCAAAGCAATTTTGGAAATGCTCTTCATCCCAGATATTTTGTTCATCTGCCACACCTGTCTTCTGCTTGAGCCATGACCATCAGCGTAGGCAGGCAAATACCCTTTTTTACATGACAATTTGTGCTTACTGCTGAGAAACTCACCTGAGCATGTTTCTAATCGTACATTTGTCTCTCAAAAAGCTTCTAGGGCTATTTGGAGATGTAAAATGAGGTAATCTTAGTTTAATAATAATAATAGTAATAACAATAATGCACAAAGCTTAATAAAAGTCTTAAAATTACTTGGGTTTTTTTCTTTCAAGCTTAACTGTTCTGCTCTCGGAGGGATACAGACATTTATATACTCTATATTGTTTATGCCAGCATAGTAATCTTCTTTCTTATGATTTCTTACTGTTGTGGGTTTTTTTTTCTTTATTTTACCCTTGTTTTATATGTGTACATATTTACTCAGATTATGTGACATTAAAATTCACTAACAAAATCTTGACAGAAAAAGCTCTGAAGAGAATTAAGATAGTCTTTCTTACAGAAATATGTTTGCAGTCTTTTTTAGGGGTTTTAGATTATATTTTTTCTGCCTTTTTTGGAGTGCTTTATGCTCATAACCATGGTGTTAGAAGTTCTTTTATCATTTTATTTTCGGGGTTGCTTCAAGCTACATAGGCCGTGCTATCTAAAGTAATAATAGCTTTCATTGGCTGACACTTTAGTTTTAGTTGTCGTTTTAAGCACTAGCTTCGTCTCCCACTCTAAACCAGCACTGCTCCGTTGTCAAGGTAAGGCATGCTTATTGTGGGTGGACCTCTGCATTGCAAATTAGGTATAACCTATAACATTTTTTCTTTGTTCTTATAAAACCAAAAAAGCTATGTGTAGAATTAATAATTATAGATACTATGACTTTTTGTCTCTATAGCTTTCAGTGCTGTTCAGCCTGTTCTTTCAAGCCCTGTGACACCTAGTAAGCCTGAAATAGCAGATGCTGGACCAGGTACAATAATCTACCTAGCTTTTAATTCAGAAGCCTAAACCACACTCTAAAACTCACTGAATTGTGTACACTGGTAATCTTTGCTTTCTGTGCACATCTGGATTAGACCCGAACACCTGAATTTTAAACTTAGATTGCTGTTAATTAATGGTTGAAATTGGTGCTTTCTCACACTTCCACTGCATATGGCAGCTCATAGGCAGGTGACTCTCCTTCAGTATTTTGAAAAATGTGCCACACAGATAATGGAGAAAACAGTATTTACTGTCAAGTAGTGCTGTTGAAAACACTATGATGTATGCTGTAGGCTGCATTCTGCTGCTGTAGCTTTGTTTAAAATATTAAGGGGAGTGTATCCTTAACAGCATGAAGTTGGTTAAACAGTTATAGACACTCAGCGCTTTTGGACTAAAGCTGTAGTTGGATCAGTTGTCAGCTTTCTACTCCAATTTTTCTATGGTTTTCATGTCTGACTGTTTGATTGTTCAACATAACCTCTTTGTTTAATCCCTACATTTTACACCATACCATTTCCCTGAAGTAGTGGACCAAACCTCAAAATTTTCAAATGCCCAACAGTCATTGAGATCCAGACCAGTTGCAGTGAAGGCAGCAGAAAATAACACTGAGAATTTCTGCACATCACAAACACCATGATTTATAGTCATTGAAGCTGTGTGCAGTTCAAAAGATTGAATTTCTGTCTAATGCATACTAAACTGATAAGTGTCCAAGCATTAGTGAAGTATTTGTTGTTCTTGTAAAAACAAATGTGGTTTTGCTTATGAAGGAAGAGTTTCTTCCGTTAGGTCCTTGCTCTCTTATGACTGTGTCACCGTTCCTTCCAACAGCAAGAAGTGAATCCATTCTGGAATCTTTCACAACTAAAACTACTCGTCCTTTTCAATGGCCAAGGGTAACATTAGGTAATGTCGTTTTCAACCAGTGAAAAACTCAGTTTGTTTTGAGCTATTCATCACATATCAATTCATTTCTTCTAGCATATCATTTCACATGCATAATCATTCTTTTTCCTGGTTATAGAGTCTTGTTCTTCCATTGTCATTAGACTGATTCTTCTTGATATATCTCTGTATGAGAACATAGTTCAGAATGGTTTTACTGTCCTCAGAGAAGTAAAACTTGCTGCCTGCATGAAAACACCATCATCCTTTTGTTAGTGTTCTGTCTCTCTCTTTTACTCTCATGCACATGCATGTGCTATCTTTCTCTCTGATATGAAGAGCTTTCATACTGGACATTTTAATTGTTTTGGAGACATAAAATCTATTTCTGATCAATGCACAGCATTTCAATATAATCACCATTCCACACTTTAAACTGATTTCACCGGATAGCTTTGGCATTTCATGCTAAGTTGTCTTTTCTTCATTATAAACTTGTGGCATTGCTGTTTGTTGTGGGAAACCCTTGATAAGGTTTTTTTGATTGCAAACTGAGCTCTTTCTTTCAGCTCCAAAAGAAATACCAATTATTCCTTCTAAACTGAAACCGTCTGCTACCCCAGGAGTACAGCATGTGAAACCTGGTAATGTGCACACCGTTTTTATAAGCTGGTATGCAGAGAGAGATGTTCACTAAAAAGCAAAACTTGCTAAAGAGGACAGGAGCTATGCAATACATAAGTGTCTTGACTAACTCATCGTTCTAAAATTGGTCATTTGATGTTGCCTAACAAAAGGAATGAGAGTTAAGCACATCAGTTTCATGCGTTTGGGTCCAGTGATAAAAATATAAACGAGTTCTGTAAACTTTTTAAAGACTGGAAAGGAAAAAAAGACCTTCTTCTAGCTGGCACAGATCTGGTTTTTTTCTATCACTTACATAAACAATATATGTGATTATTATTTCTATAATTTCCTTTGCCAGTCCCCATCTCCCACTTTCACACAAATATACTATGACAAAGGTGGCATCTTTGCTAGCCACAGCAGTTTGTTGATTGAAAGTAAATTGCTACTTGTGTGATCCTGTCTTCCTGCAGGGAATTCAATGGAAAGGATTGCCATTTTAGTGGAAGTAGGAGAGCTTTCTCAAGGTAGAAGGGGAAACTTTCATATACATGTGAAATTCATTCTTGGAGCATGGGAGCATTATCATCATGTCATGCGTTTTGGGTTTTTTTTTCTTTTCTTTTTGATCAAAAAATAGATGTCTGAACTCATTTTCTTCTGATTTGGGATTAAGGGAGATGAATTTGTCTCCTTTAGTGATTTGGGTACTGGACCAATAAATATTATGGTGTGCATTACTAGAGTACTAAAATGTTTCTGTTCTCGTATCTTATAAACAGGCAGGTTAGTAAAAAACAGGAGTTGCCTTTGATGTCTTACAATTGACTACAGGGTCTGATTTAAGTTTTCAGCAAGATTTTTAGGCATTTCCCCTTAAGTATAGATGCTCTGGTATTTGTTATGGACAGCAGTCTTTTCTTCAGTCAGAGACTTCATCTGTCCTTTCTCACTATTCCCCCCTAACAAAAGAAATATAGCTGTTGATTGAATCAAATAATGGATTTAAAATGTCCTGAGAATATAAATATGGGGAAGGAGCCTTAGAAGCAGACTTCCACACATAGCCATGAGCATACAGGGTGCGGTTCTATAGGAAACAAAACTTAAAGCAGTATAGGGTGTTATGCATAAGAGTAGGACTTAGTTGTGTGCTTACCTAGTCTATTTAAAATCAAACAGACTAACCTCCTGAACTATTGGAATGATATCACTTTCAGCTTACTGCTGATACATCTACTGATCTGTTCAATTACACCTGAATTTTTCTTTTCTAGCCCCTAAACCACCAGTTCTGGAGCCTAAAACTTCTCAGACTGTTGAACAACCAAAAGCAACGCTAGGTAATACATGTTTCTGTAGCTGTTGGTCATTTCTCTGCAGTCCAAGCTGCAGTTTGTACTCTGTTACTTTATCTCATAGCTTTTATTATATTTAATCCATTTCTCTGAGAGAGAAAAAAGTTAGGAAATAAGCATTCAGAAATAGTTTTTTCCAAACTTGGGAGAAAAAGCAACTTGAGTTTTTTTCATACAGTTTTACTGTTTCTGTAGTGTAGTAAAATTTTGGGGATCAGAATTGTCTTCCATTTTGTTGGGAGTTTTTCTACAGCAGCACACACTTTACATTTAGAAAATGATCAGAAACCCACTGGAAATAAAATTGAAAGACCAAGTGCAAGGTTAGTATTGTGAATGTTAGTCTAACTCTCAGTGAAGGATTCCTGTGGCACAAGGTGAATGTGTTAATTTTACGGTTCTTTTTTTAATCCCTCTGAATGTCACTTTGGCTTGAAAAACACCTTCAGTCATTTCATGTGTCTGATTCTGCTCTGTTCTTTTGGTAAATGTCACTTTTCCACTGTATCTATTGTTATGAAACTTTTTCTTAGAAAGCAGTCTTATAGCAGTGCTTTATAAAAATGAACACAATTACTGACTATACTACCTGAAACTTGCTTTCAGATTGTCAGATTAACAGTCATATTTAGCCAATTACAGTTTCAGCCCATGCACGTTTGTGGGGAAGAAAGTTTCTGGGACTGTTGCTCTTAATTCTTACCATTTAGATCATGCTACTTCTTTTTTATTAACAGAATTCAGTGACTACAGATATGAAGCGGTTCCCTTTTTTATTATTTATTCCTTTACAGCGTTGAACTTCTTTACAGTGTTGAAAATTGAGGACATCTTTGCATATTTGGTCTACATACGTCTATTGATGGCTTAAAAACAACCTGCATTTCAAAAGAATAAACAGAATTATTATTTTGCCACTTGCAAAAATGAATTTTCTGACTTAATGAGAGGAATGTTTTGATGTGATTGTAAACCACAATTACATATTTTAAATCTAATTACTGACTTTTCCAGTGAAGAACAAGCAGAGATTTTGCTGGGGTAGTGATGTCAAGATTTTTGAGAGGGCTTCTTAGCAAATCTGATTTTGCCATTTGCGTTTGTTCCCAGAAACCATTTGTTGCTTCATTTCGGGCTTGAAGAATGTGATTTTTGTGTGATACAGTAGGAAAGATAATCTTATAATCCAGTATATTTCTTTCAGCTCCTAAAGAAGCAAAACTCATACCTTCTGCATCTAAACCTAGACCATCTGCCAGACCCAAAAAGCCACGAACTAAACCTGGTAACTAACTTCCATAGCAAACATGTTTTATAACATATCACTTAAGTACTATATGTTCGTTTAAATGTATTCTATGTGAAGCTCAGCATTCAATTATCAGGAGAATGGACACTGAGGGGAGCTGTGCTCTATGAGAAATAATTGAACCAAAAGAATTTGAAGCAAAGCAAAAAAACGTAATTTTTGTATCCGAAATCAACAAGTTGCATGCCATGGAATTGAAGCATTTTTTTCCTCTTTTTCATTTCAAAATAACAAGTTTCCCAGCTTAGTTCAGTGCAGGGTCCAGAAAATGCAAATTCTCGAGCTTTGCTGATGGTTATAGCATCTTGCCTAGAACCATAGGGTTTGTGTTGATTCAATGATCATTAATGCATATGTAGACTTACCTGAAACTGGAAATGAGTGAAATTCTGCTCTGGAATGTAGTGAAGGCATATTTCATGATGGCAAAGGAAATTGCACCTTCACACCAGGGTTAGATTTAGTCTATGATATATGTCAGAATAAAAGGTAAGTGGCATTTTCTGGACCCGAAGAATAGGGGAATATAGTTACAAAGTTATTACTGGTGTTACATGGTTTATAATTAAGTTAGAAAGCTTAAAATTGCATAATTGTATATTGTAAGAATATATTATTTGATCTTGGAAGAGATCAGGCAATATTATTAAATTCTTTCCAGATTATCTGGATTATTTTTTTGCTCATAAGAAGAATTGCTGTCTGAGACCAAGTAACTCCTTGTGAAACTTGTTAATTAAATTATACTTATGACTTGGAATTTTCTCAAAAGCATGTGCATAATTAGTCTTTCATGGTGATTACAGCTCCTACAATATTTTTAGTGTAGGATATCCAGTATTTTATTACTAGAATTATTGCGTTTCTCTCTGCTGTAGATGCCAGTGTCTGAATACAGATCTGAATCCTGCATGATTTTTGTTTGTGGTTGGGTTTTGTTGTTGTTTTTTTTTTAACAGCAGAGATAAAAACAACTAATTTGGAAACTTACATAAAATTCTTTTACACCCTTGGACTGTCAAAATAAACACTGTATATTGATGTTTCCACACTGAATAGCTATATAACAGGGGTTTGTATAACTACAAAGAAGACTACAAGTTTCTGTATGTGTGTGCGTGCCTCTTGTTCATCCTCTCCCTGTTAGTGTTTTCACTATTCCACATCAGGTGGAATCCTAAGAAACACTTTTTAATCATAATTAAGCTTGTAATGATCTTCCTGTAAGTAGGTGTTCGTGAATTTGGCATTTGTTCTGATGGGACAAATGGTGATATTCTTGCTCAGGAATTATTATGTGAGGCACAAACTATACAGTGCACAGGAATAACCTGGCTTTTAGGTAGTTGGCCAAAGAGCAGGATCTCCTCTGTATTCCAGCGTTATTTGGAAATTCAGCTTAAATTAGAAAGTTGTGTCATGACAGTGGTTGTCACCTTTCATTAACAGTGAATCAAAATAATGAGGAATATGTGCCACATTCACACTGGATCACTGACTTAGTAATGACCCACTTTGGGTCAAACAGAATTCTTGGAAGTTTAATTTGGCTCTCATTGTTAGTAAGACTTTTGTAATGTTTCTGGTAAAGTATTTCTCTTTTTGGAGTGGAGAATAAATTTAATTTTAAAAAAACCCAAAGTTATAAACAGTTTTCAGTGCTTCCAACCAACCAACTGTACCTTCAAGTGAAAGTTTGCAGCTTCATTCTTTTTCTTGATATTAAGTATTTTATTCTGATGCCTGCATGAAAAAAAAAGTTCTTACTGCCAGTGTGATCCTGTCCAGCCATTGCACTCGCTTGTACTGTTGTCAGCATTCTCTAAGCATACGAAGTTTCCTTTTTTCAGGAAAGAAAATGCTAGTGAATTTTCTACTGTGCGTCCAGCTGCACTGCAACATTTTCTTTCCAGAAAAGTGCAAGAATAGCTCTTTCTAATGAACCTCCCTTGAGCCCCTGTAGATGCGTTATAAATTTGCACTCTTGTGCCTCTAGTACAGAATGCTAGTTCTTACTATTTGTAGGTTTCCATAATCTCAGTACAGTACTGAAGGTAAGATAGTGTTAGACTGGTGCATATGTGTGGTTGTTCCTTTTACAGTCTTATCTCCATTACGGGCACTGGGAGGGTTGTGGAAGGGCTTGTAAACGTGCATCTCCTGAAGCACAGTGTAGCAGAGGACCATGGCTTCTCAGCCCCTGGACACTGCCTGATAACGTGCTGCATGGCTCCATTTGCTGTCCTTCACAGTCTCAGCTTACCTGTTTGCTCAGTGCTTGCAACCTAATCATCTGATAAATTGTTTAATAACATCGAGAGTGGCTTTTCTGCCAGTCCTCTTATACTGTCTGGGAGTTTTATTTAGATGCTGGGTTTTCACAAAGGTCAGAGGAAATGAAAGGCATTTTATTTCCTCCCAATCTTGTTCTCCTCTCGTCATCATCCTGAGAAATCCATCTCCCAGCTGTACCTTTTTATCTAGAAAGTCTGCATCAAATGCGAATTATACATCTATTAATGAACTTGTTTTAAATGGCTTGAAAACGAACCATTACCAGAGACTTTCAGGATTAGGAGGAGGATGGCATTTTTTAATTTTGTTTGAAAAAAACAAAGAAATTAAAAATAAAAGCCACATTGGAGTGATTCAAGATTCATCAGAAAAACAGGCTACAATGTATATATGGCCCTAGGTGAGTTCTGGAAGAGCGTGCAGAGTACCTAGGGCGGAGGTTAGCTTGCCTGTACTGGTGTCCGGCCCTCTCTGCATTTGGAGCCGCGTAGTGCTGAGGATGGGCACGTTACGCAGCACTCGGCGCTGCCGAGTGTAGAAAGCGGCCAGTTGTTGGATAGGTAAGAAATCCCTGCTGATCTTTGTCAGGACAGAGCAGCGCTTCCAGATGTGACACTTCAGAGAACTTGGCAAAGACTAGTGAATGTTTTTTCCATAGTTGCTTCTGTGTTTCCTCATTGCTCGCCTTTTGACCCCAGCTAGGACCAGAGCCCTGGGAGCAGGGACTGATGGCACTGGTTGGGTTGGATTTGTGCTTTTTTTCTTTTTAAAAAGAACAGAGCTGTCGCTTCATGTGAGCCACTTCATGCATGACCATTTTAAATAACTTGGCTTTAAAGGGAATTGTCAGAGGAGAGATTTACCTACTCGGCAACTGTTAGTTTAAAGATCTGATTCCCAGACAATGTAGGAAAACTTCATAGTTGCTCACTGTCAGATTTTTTTTCCAACTTTTCGGTTCCCAATAAAGGTTCTCCTTCAAAACCTGAAGCCTTTTGGCATCCAGAATAGCCTGTGGCAGTGCTGGGTAATTGCTGTGTCCTTTCACAAAGTCACCGAAGAGGTGAGGCTGGGAGGGACCGCTGGAGCTCATCTGCTGCAGCCGGCCCCGAGAGCCGCCCAGGCAGCTCTGCAGTACCTGCAGGGACTGGGGCGCCACAGCCCCTCTGGGCAGCCAGTCTGCTTAATTGCCTGAGTTACTTGTCCTGAAGACATTTGGGAGTATTTTGTTTTCTTAGAGTAGTTGCAATAGCGTCAAATACATCAATCGTTAGCTATAAGAAATGCCAGTAAATAAATGAGGGAAGATTTAAAATTCTGCGTGAAATACATCAGTTTCTTTATTCAGTCTTTCAAACTTAAACACAATCATCCCCCCCCCCCCAATATAATTCCCTCATCATAATCCTTCATGCAAGGAAATGGAGACTTTTAAATTAATTAAGTGATTTTGTATCTAAACTGGCAGAGGTTTGGGTCTCAGATTTTATTTCATTTAAAAGTACTATGGTAAATTCCTCAAAATCAGTGTACTTGTGAGTCTTAAAATGTTTGTGAATTTCAACGTGACAATTTGTAAGTATGTCCAAAAATCAAGTCTGAGGCACACTGTACAATATTAATCAATCATTTTTTTCTTTCCTGATTAAAATATGTATCACGATAAAGAGAGCGACAGCACCAGGAAGTATAGGTGCTAAACCACAGGCTGCGAAGAGTCAAAGCAGAGTAAACAAGTGAAGTAGAGTTTGAAGGTTTGGATAAGCACGTTGCTTACTTAAGGATCGGAGATGTAGTTAAGATTGAAAATGGAAGTTGTAAAGTCATGCTAATACTAAACAGTTCTACCAACTTTGTCTTCAAAGGTGTTTATATTTTTCAGTCTTTGGAGTTCTTTCAAATTCAATTACTCTGGATAGAGGTGGGAAGCTTGATTGTCTAATTGATTATCTAATGTGCTGTAACACTAGATAACATACTGGGATATTCAACCGTACTTTCTTTGAGTTTGCAGTTATTTGCACCTAAAATCTTTTACATCTAACTTTTGCATCACTGTGGAAGAAACTCAGGAAAATTAATAGAGAGGTTAACTGAAGAAAACAGATTTTGCTGGAGTTGTCTTTTTTTCAGTGGTCTACAGTCATAAAGAGGGAAAACTGTCAGGAAAACAGGAGGGTGACGACTGAGCGCACTCCTCTGCCAGCTACAGTGTTCCTGTAGCATAAATGCACCTTTTATTTTCAAAGAGCAGCAGAAGCCACACAGGGTAGTTACTGTTGCTTAAGAGTATTCAGTACAATTATTACTTACTCAGTGTTTCCATTTGAATAGTAGGGAGGTGGTAGATTTTAACTGGGAAGCAAGAGCAGCATAGTAATACCAGAAGTTGAGAAACAGAGACAAATGCACTTGTATTTCTCTCAAGAAAATTCTCTTTATTCCAGCAGCAACCATTCCGGTGTCAGTCACTGCTAGGACTCCCTACACATATGAACATCCAAAGACTGCAGAGGGTAATGATCACAAACCACCTTTAGTCATTCTTCTTTCTGTTGATCTGGTAATGTGTGCAGCTGAAAACACTGTCTCCTCTAGGCTTCTTGCTTATTCATCTGTGTCCAACCCCGGCGAATGGAAATGCAGTCGTGGTGCTTTGTTATTGCTCCATGTTTCTAGCATGGAGGTAGTATCTTCTAAAAGACAGTATACCACTCCAAAGGTATCTGATTAGAAACTTCAATTATATTAGAAGAAAGAATAAGAATAATAAGAATTATTGCAATAATAAATATAAAAATAAAGATAATTAATCTAAAAATCACATTTAAAACTACAAACTGCTGAACCATTTCTGCAGAAGGGGTTCTTTGATGCACATAACCAAGTATTGCTTTATAATTTCTCAGATGTATGGGAAATAGTGGATCTTTTCAATTATTCCATGAAAACTTGTGTTCAGTTTAAGAAAGGAAAAAATATTCTATTATTAGTGAGGAGGAAAGTTTGTATAAACTAGTTAGCTTTTTTGGTATGGGGATGTATGTTTAGTGATGTGTTTAACAGATAGGTTATTAATGTATACTAAACCCAAAGGTGTCCTGTGCAGTAAGCCTTGAAATGTTACATCTAATTCAAAGAAATATTTGAGTCACAGTTTGCATCTACTGTGTGGATTGTATTCTGAGAAGCACCTCAAGATGTTTTCAGAGGTATAGCTTTACTCTAAAACCTGGGTGAAGCCAGCTACTTTACTGGATGAGGATGGCTTTAAGTCTGTTTAAATGATTTTACTAAATAGAATAAGTTTGTTCTGGTTAATAAGCAACAAATCACTTAGATTCACTGTTTCCAACTGCACTAAGTCCTACTTCATAAAGTACTCTCAAAATTCTTTTAATTACCTTGGTCTGTCAAGGTCAACACTGAATAACAGTGTTTACTTAGCATTATTTCTTAGCGCTCTCTTCTTTTGCTTTTGGCTAAACTCTTTGAAGCTAATTTTGCTGCAAAGGAACATCCAGCTCTTTGATTATCTCTTTCTTCAAAGGCTCTGTCTGCTTGTTTTGTTATATCCAATATATCCAACGTTAATATCCAATAATACTTCATGCATAAACCCACAGCACCATTTTTTCCTCTCTTTATTCAGTGATATGAACTGAAGGTCGTTTCCTAGACTTCATTTCTTCATTGCTGAATGTGAATGTGATTCTTCTGTGGGACACCATTTACTTTCAGTTTAAATACTGGTTTTTACAAACCAAGTTTTTTCTGGTATCCAAAATCACAGCCCGCACACTTGAAGCCCAAAATCACCTCCTAAAAGTGAAACACAAGTTAAAAATCTGATAGAGTACTTCTTTTGAAATTGTGTACTTGGAGGCTTGCTTTTAGTGCGGAAAGTAAAAATGTGAACATCTTCACCTTTTTTTTCCTGGAGGAGGGGAGAGGGAAGTCATGCATCATTCTGGGATAATATTTATACAAAGAGAAATGAAATGGCATCAGAAAACAATTTGCAGACCTAACAATTTTATTCCGAATATCTGAAGTTTTCTTTCAAAGAACTCGTTGATTTTTTGAAGTCAACCTGAAAACAGAAATGAGTGTTTTGTAGAAAAAGATTTAGAATTTGAATTCTGAAGGTAATTGATTATTTAAATGGCAAAATCATCGCATACCAGGGATATGTAGTGAGCATAATTAGTTTAAGTTCTCTGTACAGTATTTGGCCATTGTCAACAGAAAGAAGTTAATTCGGGTTGTTTTGGCTTTTGTCCCTTATTTGCAACGATATTAATAGTAGGGCATATTATACTATACATATAGGTATACATATACCTATACATATAGGTAATAGAAGTGTAAGAAATACCGAATCCCATTTTTAAAATAGATGTGTAAGAGTGCTTGGGAGAGAAGTGAGTATGTATCGGTTATAGAAAAGGTTCTATCTTTAAGTGCATATGTCTGTATGTTATGTATTATTTTAGTTCTTACTGCCTTGAGAAGACAGTTTATTAATTAATATTATTTTAATATATTTTCTGTGCTGCCAGGAAATTTTTATAGACTCTACCATTTCATTATTTAGGATCATGATATGTTTTATGGGTTTTTTCCTCCATTCCCCCCCCCTCCCCCTAGTTTGGCATAGTTTGTGAGAAGGAAAAAAGGATATGATGTATTTGTTTTAAGATCCAAATTGTGAGAGGATGTAATGAGAAGAAACTAAAAGGCTTTCTCCAAATAAGTTTTTTGGGGGTAATTATATAGCTGTACCAATAGCAGCCTTTTAGTCCTCTGCTTGACTGCTCACCTTAGAGGAAAAATCGAGTTGTTTTGCCACGGCCAGCATGCCAATTTCAAGTAGCAGCAGACTTCAGTATGGGGACATCTGACATCTTTGTATAATGAGTCCCTTGCTGCCTCTGACTTAAGCTGTATGATCTCTTCCCTTGCTTTTTCTAGGATTTACTGACTTCCTTTAACATATTTCTGCTTTCATTGCCACCAAATTTGTGCAATTATATTTTTCTTATTGAACCTGTATTATTTGGAAATTTAATTGTCCGTGATTTTAAAAAATAATAGTTAATTTGAAGATCCCCATTACTGTGGGGTAGTATTAGCACCTGCTTTTATACTTAACCAGTGGAGTAATTTTAAGTTTTCTGGAGTACGTTCCATACTTACCTTGTCACACTCTTTCTGTTGCAGTCTTGGAACCTATTACATTTAGAATTGAACCACCAAGGTCAACAATAGGTAATGATATTTCCGTGGCAAACTGTCATGTTTGCTTTTTTTCATCACAGAAAGCATCACTGAAATTAATCACCTTATGCCTTAGAATTGTTTCATTAAACTTCATTTTACTTCTAGGTATTTCTCTTGCTTGGCGTTCCTGACGGTTGGGTGTATTGCTCCCTTCACAGCTGGAATGTCTCCTTTTTAAGAAATCTGTGCTGGCACCTCTGAATTTCTCATAATTATGCTTGTCTGCGCTTGTCCCAGCTTTTTATTTTATAAAATAAAACCTGAGCCTCAAAAATTACTAAAACTCCACACTCTTGCTTCAATTGTTGTAAACACACGGAGAGTATTACCTGACTTGCTTTCCTATCTCCTATAAAAATACTTTTTTCTCTGTTGCAGGTTTGAGGTTTCTTTGTGTGTTCAACTTGATACTAATTGCTGTGCCATTTAACCAACTTATTACCCACGTTTTCTCTTCCAGCTCCAAAGGAGACTCAACGTGTTCCTTCTAAACTTAAAACTTCATCCAAACCTCATATCTCACAGGCCAAAGATGGTAAACTGCTTTGTGTGATTATTTCTAATACAGTTTATATTGCACTGAAATGTGTGTCTGAGCAGCTGTTTAGTTATCTGAGCCAGCTGAACCATAATGCGGTTCTGTTCAGCTGTGTGTTCAGTGATTGATTTGCAGTTCTCAGGAGTAGTAACATTCACTAGGTGTTTTTCATCATGCAAAAGAATAAATCTTTGCTACTTCATGGCAGCAGGATGAGAATATTGTTGTTAAACTCAGATTACAGTGGTAACTAAAGCAGAGGTGGGAATCAAACTACATACTGTGGTTACTTATGTACAAAGAATTGTACCACCTTGCTTTGCATTGTTAGAATAAATATGTTTCCTTTTAAGTCGTGATTACTTGATTTCATGACACTATTATATTCTGCATGACTTAGTAAATTACTCAGTGCATAGTTACTATTTTTTTAGTAAATATTAATATTTATTAGCAATAATGATAATTTATGTTGTATTCCAAAACACTGGCTTTTTATACTGTGTCGTTCAATGTGAGTGCAGTTGAATTCAGTGATGGGCAGAAAAAATTACTCTCTGTCCTTTGCTATCGAGTTGGTAATATCAACAGAAAATTAACGAGGGTATCAAATATCAACATATGTTACCTTTTGGTGATTGTGAAAAAAATTATGGTAATCACTTCACTGAAGATCTTTAAATTGCAGACATAGAACAATATTTTTGAAGTCTGATGTTATCATCTATTTCCTCATGTAGGAAACAGTCAATATCCTTGTTCTCTCATATTTTTTTAACCATGGCAGCTAGTTATAAAACATTGTTTCCAAACTACAATTTAAAATGCAGCAACTAAAACGGTAGGGTGGTCTGGCCTTCTCAAAAAATAGTTTTGTCATACAAATGTTACAGGTTTGTACTGTTCTGTGTTTGTTTTTTTTTATAAAAAGAGTAACTGTTTCTTCAAGAATCTATAACATACAGAACTTTTTTTACAGCATCATCTGCTTATCTTATGTCTGTCTTAAAAGATGCAAAGCATTGTTGGTTGCCACCCATACAGAAGAACTGACAGAGAGGGATACCACTTCTGTTGTGCCTGTGTTTCTAACGTGGGAAATGCAAGAAAACAGCATCAATTTCACATCCTGATGCCCCTTAAACACCTGATTTATTTTAGATCCATGCCAGTTTAGAGCTGAAGTATATGATCATGCAATGCAGTACACCATAACACTCTTTAATAATACAGCATCCAGAAAACAAGCAAGTGGTCTCTGATTCCAGGTGTACATAAATAAACTACATTTGAAATACACCACAAAGGGAGGAGGTTAGTGTCCCTAAAAAGCCATTTGCTGAATAAGGGAGTGAAACGTTTTTGGATGGCTCATCGAAGCCCATGGGAGAACTAAGTTCACGCTGTTTCAGCTTACGCTGCTTTCTCAGAGACTTCGTTTAATGTAGCATGTATTAATGTTGAAAGAGGCAGCATACATAGTACATAGTTCAAAATGCAGTTACTAGTTAATTGTAAGTGGAGTTATTCCCTTCAATTTTTGTAACAGCTTTTATGGTTTGTTTCTGATGTGGTCCTGGAATGTGTAGCACTTAAAACTGATCAACTAAAACCAACAACGTTTTACTTACAGAGACCATCACGTTTAGCTTTTTTCTCAGTATACACTGAGCACCACAAGTATATCTTCATTGTACTCCGCTATCATATTTTTTTACTATTAAATTTAGTTCTTTTGTAAGTTTTCTTTCTGATTTTACACTAACAGTTCATAATCATGTTGTTCATTTTTTCATGTGTAAAGAGGATGGAAGCACCACATTCTGCCTTTGACTACGTGTGTCTCTACTCAGTTTCTGTCGTGTGCTGCTTCATCTTTTATACTGGCCCATCCATCCTGGCCTTGCTTTATGCCATCCTGTTAACAGAGGTTCTCCATCAGCACTATTTCTTTGTGTAGCACACATTCATAGTTCTCCATTACTCATACAAGCTTTCTGTGTTTCCAGAAGGTCCCAAAGGCATGTCGCTTTTTATTACTATGCCTTCTGTCAGTCTCAGTCCTTGAAAGATTTTAATAGTCGCATTATTTTTTTTTTTTTTTTTCAGTTCCAAAAGAAACACAGCAGGTTCCCTCCAAACCTAGAACATCACCAAGCTCAGAGGTGCCACGAACTAAACCTGGTAAGCACATTGTTTCTTTATCTTGTCATACTGATATGTGTGTGTTACAAATTCTGCTGTGATCAGTGGAGCTTCAGAGTTACATGCATCCCTTGGGTGTATATGTTGGAGCATCCCTCGAGGCATAAAATCCAATATTACATGGCATGACATGTGGAATTCAGAAGCAATCCGGTAAGTTTAAAATCTCTATCTTCAGTTCTTTTTTACGTTTTAAGTCATTTCAACAGTGGGCATTTTCTGTGCAGATGTCAGTGAAAATAGGTCTTTTCTGTGTGAATTTTCTTGGGTTTTGGGAAAGTGAAGGTGAGAAGGAGGGCTGTTATTGCAAAGAGGGAGGGTTTTTTTCCGTATTTCTCAAATTGTGTACTTTTTTTTTTCTTTACCAGGCACAATCATTCATTTCTACTTTCCAGTTCACTTTTGCACAGCCCTTAAGTTGTTCAGAGATTTAAGAATGTGTAATACTTTCTATAATGTTGTTTACACAGCTTGGTATAGAGCAATATATAACCCTGAGCTAATTAAGGACAGAAGAAGAAAGTTATAAAAGTCACACTAGCAATTGCATGAGGTACTGTGGTGGGTTGACCCCAGCTAGCAGCTGAGCACCCACTAGCCACATGCTCATCCACTCCGCAGTGGGATGAGGGAGAGAATCAGAAGAACAAAAGAGAGGAAAAAAACCCATAGTTTAAGATAGAAACAGTTTAACAAGTGAAGGATGAAAAGAGGGGGGAAAACCAAGTGATACAAAGGCAACCACATACCACATTCCACTAGCAGACTATGCCAGTCTAGGAGCAGTGGGTCCTTCGAGAGGTTTTGTTGCCAAGCATGGCATTATATGAGGTGGAATATCCCTTTGGTCAGTGTGGTTCAGCTGGCCTGGCTGTGTCCCCTCTTGCCGTAGCATCTTGCCCACCCCCAGCCTACTTGCCTGGGCGCAGAGTCAAACCCAAAGAAGTCCTTGATGCTGCAACAGGTACTGTTCAGCAGCAGCTAAAACATTGGTGTGTTATCAACACTGCCTTGGTCATGAATCAGAGTACCACAGGGGCGGCTATGAAGAAAATGAACTCCGTGCCAGCCAGACCCAGTACAGGTGTCCAGAGCGTGTGCTGTATTAGATGGTGCTCCTGGAGAAATGGGCAGAAAGACGGTAACAAAACTTCCTCTCCCCCCCACTAAGTCTGCACCTATTGTTTGACTCCAAACCTTGTAATAATTCAGGAGAGTGTACAAAGCTGAAGGTGAAGACCACCCACAGTTTCTTTATGGCTTGTTGCAAAAGCTTCAGATTTATATCTGGGCTCTATTCTCTGTTAGAGCTATTGCCTTGAACTGGAGGCAACTTTGAGCAGCATAATACTCCGATATGTTTGAGCTTCAGGGAGTGACCATCTGTCACTGGCTGTAGCAGGGATGCTGTGATCATTGTGGAAGTAGTTATTGTAATGTTTTGGTTGTTCTTGGTAATACTTGGTTTTGGTTTTTATCACGCTAATGCAGTGCTGGAACCAATTACATTTAGAACTGAGAAACCAGAGTCAACAGTAGGTAATGATACTTTCTTACTTCAGTAGTCACGTTGTCTTTCCTCTTCAACACAAGTCATTAGGAGTAGTCCTGCAGAAAATTGTCACCTTTCTTTGTATGTACCTTTAATAATTTAACAGTCAAGATTCTCTGCCTCTTTTCTTACTTTCTACAAAGCAGTTGAGAAGGATCCTTGTGCCTTTCAAGTTGTTATGCACCTAACACAGGGTAAATTCCTTTTGTATTTAATGATAAATGGCAGAGGGCAGATGGGAACAGAATCCTCACTTGGTGTTCTCACTCGTACTGCAGCGGTGGGACTGTTCTGGTTAGTCTTATGGTCTGGGTGAGAAGAGCTGCATGCTGCAAGCTTTGTTTCTCTGCTTCCCTTCCCCTGCGGTTGTACTGAATGAAATTCAGTCCTTCACAGAGGTCTGAAAAATAATTGTTTCACTCCAACTTCAATTCCACTGTCAGAACAGAAACATTTCAGTGATCTTTGTGTCACATGATCCCTTAAGGCAGATCCATTTGACTAAGGTGTTTTTATCATTTGAAGCTAGTACTGTGAATCATTCCAGTACAATCCCCATTACAGAGCAGTGGTGTCTATGTATTTTCAGCTACTTACTTTGTTTTCTTCTTTTTTGTATTTTTTTAAGTCCTCATTTTAAATAGAACCAGTAATTCTGCCACATGTTTAATTGATGTTATGTCACAGAAGATTATTTCTTTTCTTTATAGCCTGATATTGTTAAAAAAAAAAACCTTTTCTTTTCCATCACTTCCACAGAATATCTTCAGTTCAAATCTTTTCTGTTTTTGTTGACTGTTACGGTGGTAGTGGACATTGATACCTGGGAAAATTTTAGTACAGTGTAACCCAGATTCTTTCTTTCAGCTCCTAAAGATACACGTCATGGGCCTTCCAAACCTAAAACATCACCCAGTCCACGTGTTCCTCCAACTAGAGCAAGTATGCTTATCAATACTTTGCCCTTTAGTGCATGAAAGTTTTGTCAGTTTGAAAATTGTCAAAACTGCTGAGTTCTCTGAAGGTACACTGATACTTCTCGAATAGGCTGTATTTTACTGTCATGATCAAATTTTGCATGTATAGCTGTCATGGAACAAGATAATCAGCTAGATATTTGTACATGTCAATAACTTGTATAATGGTAGGGACGTGGGGGCTAACACTTATGTTGAGCCCTTGCTCATAGGAAAATTTGTGTCTTAATTTCCACAGAATGTGACAGAGGTATTTTCTAGTTACTCATTTACAAGTGTAAAATTACAGTGCTTGCCTGTTCCCAAAACTTTGGAAATAGTTCTCTCCGTTTGAAAATTAGTGGTATAATTTCCACATTTCTTCTGTTTTGACTGCTTTGCTGGAGATTTTTAATGCAGATTTAATTTAAATGAGCAGCAGATTTTTGGAATGTGAAACACTTCTGAAGTGTAACTAGGCAAACTGTTAGAACTACAGCAGTCTTTAGTCCCTGCACTAACATAATCTTGATTACATCGACAGGAGATCTCTTTGTGATTATTTTTAAATGGAAGAAATAATTCCTAAAAAAATTCTTTGCAGCAAATTAATCTCCTGTCAGGAAAATCAAAAGACTGACATTGAAGCATCAGCCTCAATAACATGTTCAAAACTTTGCTCATCTTCACAGGTCCGAAAGAAAGTCGACGAGTCTCTCCCAAGCCCAGAGCATCACCAAGTCCAGCTGTACCCCACACAAAACCTGGTAAATACATTGGTTTTTTGTTGTGCTTGAGTATTCAGCCTTTCTTTTGGGTTGTCTTTCCTCAATGAATCTAGCATTAATTAATATCTCTTCATATTACACACAAATAGATTTTCTAATGATTGTTACATACATGTTTAAAGGAAGATAGAGCTGATTTGTATTTTTAATGGCTGAGTTTTGATGAGCTATACATGCTTTTCAGCCACACGAGAGCTGTCACTGATGAACAACCTGTATAGCAAGATAGACAACATACAAACATTGTAAGCATGTTCATGGAAGAAACTGCATCTCTTCTGTCCCTATCAAAGGATGCTTAGAGAGAAACAAATCTGATGGCTTCAGTGTATGACTGAGTATCCGTATCTCAAACAACTTGTATCTCTGTGTGCCCTGGTAATGGAATTTGAGCCTTAAAATTATACTTAAAAGGGTTTATGTACTAGTGAGTTCCAAACCTCTAATTCCTGACGGTTCTGAGTGCATCAGTTGAACCTTCCTTTTGAGTGAGTGCATATTCGCTAATTCCACCAATAAATAACTAAACACACACCCCTTCCCAACCTGGCTTTAGTATGCATTACAATCTGAAAAGAAATCAGTCATCTAAAAGAGAGTATTTTTAACCCTTTTGCTTTTACTTATCACTAGTTCTGTGTACATACTTGTTTTTAAGAAGTTTTGGCGCCTACTATATTTACAGTTGAACAATAAAAGACAGCAACAGGTAAAGATGTTACCTTGGGCTGGTCATTATTACTTTTTCCCTGCTGCTTCTTGGACCAAAGATTGTGTATCATTAGCCTGTTTTTCATGTCACCTGTCTGAGGTTTTGGTTTGTTTTCTTTTCTTCTTACTGAACTTATTTCTACTCTGTCCAGGTGTTGAAAGATTCCTAGCTGTTCTGTTGTCTTCACAGAAAATTTTCGCTCTGACACATGTTGTAATTCCTTTGACACTTGCAGGACACAAGCATGCCATGGGTATTGCAGTTGTAAGCTCTGAAATACAGATGGAAACGTGCAATATAGCAGTCTGTGTTCCTTCAGGTTTTGTTCTTTGACTCCAGATTTTGCTTACTTGATCAATTTTCCACCCAAGTTTTCCTTCATGGTTTTCTTTATTCTTTAAATTCCTGTATGTATCTGACACTCAGTTTTCGGCATGCAATGCCTGTGCAATAAATCTGTCTAATTTCTGAAGAGTGTAAACTCTTAAAACAGGTCTTTTCTTTCAGCTCCTAAAGAACCACAGCGTACTCCCTTTAAACCAAAAGGAGCTCCCATCCCAGATGCTCCACACAGCAAGCCTGGTAAATTATCTGGTCTTTTGTCAAGCTGCAGTTGATAATTGAGCAACTGCTTTCTGGGGGGGCAGTGGGGGGAGTTGTCAGCAGTAGTTCTGCTGGTACCTGGGTATCGTTCTAGCTTAAGAGACCTCTGCAATGCTGCACTTCAGTCATGCTACTGATGGGAACTGCAGCAGTTCAATACAATTTTTTTATATATTATGCAGATATTGCCAGAAGAAGAAATAGTGGTGACCTTGTATGTTTAAATCAATAATAAAAACTTGTTCACAGCTTGTATCTGAGCAACTCACTTCAGTTGTTTGCACCACGTTTTTGAAGCTCTTGTGAGAGAAGCCTCCTAAAGCTGTTGCAGTGCTTTTCCTTTATATATACATTTTCATCCAGATTAGGCTGAGGATTCCCTTCAGTTTTATTTTGATTAGGAGACTCGCCATCATAAATCTGATTGACCTGTATAAGATAGTCTGTGATTTCACTGAAGGGTTATTATTGTTGGGGTTTAAGTCTGTAGATGTTAAAACAAACAAAAAATCGAACTCTTCATAACCATAAATTTCTGAGGGTAAATGTCCATTGCTGTTTTACAACATCCCTTTCCTGGCATATATAGTATAGTGCTGAAGGTTGGGGTGTTTTTAAGGGGGTGAGAGGGAAAGGGAGAGTCCCTTCATTATGCTCTGCGTTTATCAACATTTTTTCCAACAGAAATCATTCCGACCTTCCATGAACCAGATACTACCATGATTCCTCATATTCCTGAAAGAACAAAGGCCACGTTGGGTAATCATGTGTATTTCATAAATAGTTACTCTATTTTCCATTCTTGTTAGAGAAGCTCTTCTTAGAGAGAGTTCATCACATGATATTAAAAACTAATAATGACGTTTTGCTCTGTTCTAGATACTTGCTTGCCCTTTGATCTCAGTAAGGTTAATAATGCATGAGCTGATTTACTTGTGAAGGTTCTTTTCTTCATCTTCTAGCCTTTCCAGTCAGGATGATGTAATTCCTTCAAATGTTACATATTTTCCAGTAAAAAGGGACTTTACTTAAAGAGCATGTAGTGATTCCCTGTAATTTCTGCATCTGAGGTATGGATACTGACATCCTAAAATACTCTTCTGCTTCACTTCTCATGGTATGATTTCACAGAAGGAAATTGCAAGAAAATGAGAAGGTATCAACTATAGCATAACATAGGCCAAAACAGACCAGCTATGTGACCCTCCGGATCAAATACTAGTTCTTAAAGCCATCTTCTCTGCTAACTACTAGTCATCTGCATTGGGAAAACTTGCTTAAATATATGAAACATTAGCTGGAATTCTTTCTTCCTAAATTAAATGGTGGACCAAACAAGGGCCAATGAATCCAAGCAGTATTGGGCAGCAGGAGTATTGCTTGAGGAATCGTAGTTAATAATCACTTATCTGGCCCCAGTTTCAGAGGCAGACATTGACCATGGTTTTCTGAGAGTGAAATGGTATCGTTAATGAAGTATTAATAGCCATTTAATAAGCTTCAAATTATGTTTTTTTTCTTTTGAGGAATAGGAAATGAAAATGCATTTAATCATGTTTCTATTTAAATATTCCTTGTATGCATTGATCCTTAGGTTAATATTAATTTGATATCTCTTTATGTATCTTTATGAAGTTTGTGTGCCCTGTTGTACACATCTGGAGCTATTGGATGCAATATTCATATGCAGAACAATGGTTCTTCAGTGCAAGGGGGGTGAAGAGTGCACAAACTAAGGCGGATATTTTGAGGCCATCTTACATTGGTGTGGATCACAGACTAGCATGTGCTAAGATAGCCTTTTCCATAAATGATTCCTCCATGGCAAGAATTTGTAACTGAACATTATGAAGATAACAGTATTGACTAGTTCCCACATAAGGACAAAGAAGTTAATTTATAAATCAAGTCTGATACGCTGGAAGGTGAATGAAAAATAGATCCTGTCCTCAGATACTCATGTATGGCAGATATGGAAGTTGTAGGCTGCTAGTCTGGTTTTGTCCTGCTACTTTACTGTGTGCTCTTTGAGACTATATTCTTCACTGCTTCATCCAGAGCCACAAATTTATATATAATTTTCAGTAAGTCTGTCTGTGTCAGTGGCCATTTAACTTGTTTTCCTTTCATTGCAGGAATTCCAACTGATTGATTTTCACCTTTACCCTTACATAATTTGCCTTATTACAGATTAGATCATATTTACATACTATGAAAGCAGTGTGTTTTTTCAATTATTGTTGCGGGTGCTGTTTGTTTTGATTTCAGCTCCAACTGAGAAACAGTTCATTCATACCAAACCAAAAACATCTGAAAAACCAAGACTGCCACACACTAAACCTGGTAATGGAGCCATTCTTTTAATTTTGTGTGTTTGTGTTTAATCATGCTTTCCCTTAGCCCCAGGTATTGTGCTTTTTAACAGAATTAGTCATAGCTGGTTTCGTGCTGAAACATATGCATTCCACTTAAGTCAGTCAAACCAAACCAACATATGCCAAAACTACACTGAAAATAATAGTAGGATTTGTAGTATAGCATCAAAAAAGCTTTTCCTTCTTTCTGTTACATATGTAGTAATGTGGGTGTTGACAAATTTCACTGGCTAGATAGACAGAGTTCTGTCTGAGTACTTCCTGATGATCTTCAGAGATGCTTCTCTTCTAAGTATTTTTTTTTTTAATCCATAAAATGTGACAGAAGTCTTTTGCAATGTGCTTGTACAGTTAGCAAGTCACATTGTGTGCTATACTGAAACAAATAGTCTTAAAAATAGTTACACAGGCTGTATCTCTTGCCATTTTTGTTATAGAAGGGATGTATAGGATAAGTTAATAGAAATATAGTGGTATTTGTCAGCAGTTATTTTTAAGATAGTCTTCTACTCTTTAGTTTGGGGAATTCTGAAAGTTTTAGAAATAGTGCAAATGCTAGTTTGTTTCTATTGCATTGAATATTCTAAGATTCTTCACATTTTCTTCTTAACAGCAATACATCAGACAACTCCACAACCAATTATTACAAAATCTTCTACTACTGTTGAGCATTCAAGGGCAACAATGGGTAAATAAGTTTCCTTAAAGTGAAAATACAGGTATTTTTAATTTGTCGATGGAGAAGTAGCTAGAGAACATGCTCCAGTGTGGTATTTTGTGTAACATCATTCCACTACCCTTCATTTTGCTTACATGTGTGCATGATTCTTAATACAGATGAGTCTCAGTTCTAGGAGTAAAGCAGAAATAGCCTACAGCTCATGTCTGTTCAGAAGCCTGTATTTATCAGATCTGCAACCAAATTCAGTGGTTTAATTTTTCTTTTAGAGCAAGAATTTTAGTCACTAACTCAACTTACCCTACAGCACAGCGCTAGGACTTTTCTGCATTTTGGATAGTCATTTTGTTTCAGGTTCCAGAAAGCCATGGGATTGTTATTGTCTTTTTTTCAGGCATTTGAGTCATGCATTTTCTGTGGGCTAAATATGACATTGGATCATGACTCCAGAAGAATACAATAATAATCTTTTTCCTTTTCTTTCAGCTCCAAAAGAAACACTGCTTATTCCTTTCAAACCCAAAACATCTGTCGGGCCAGAAGTACCACAGACAAAACCTGGTAATTTAAAGTTTGTAACTTTCAAACTGTTATTGTGGCACTGCCTTAGTTACACTTCCTGCTGTCATTCAGTACTGCAGTCATGGGATGTGCATGTGTAGTCAGAAATTAGGATCGTTTTTCAGCTCAGAGTATGTTAATAAATTATATCAAAAAGAATGCCCAAGAAATGCATCAGTTTCCTTCCATGGATAGCAGAAGCAAAGATGGTTTGTTTTTTAACAACTGTGTGTTGAATTGGTAGGTATAGCCATTAAAAATGTGAGGTATTAGATTAATTTTATTAAATATGTACTACTGTAGCCAGCTTCACTAAGTTCTTTTCTTTTGGGGGATTGTGTTACCCTAAATATATTTGCTTCAGTTTCTCAAGTACTTTTGAAACCTGAGTTACAGAATCTCAGTCCAAGATAGTTAGATGCCAAGGAGTATAGATACATCTTCATACCAGTGATTTTTGCAGTACCTACAGTAGATTTAGGGATTCACAGTTATACTGACGGATGATGATACTTCAGCTTTACCCTGGGTGTGAACTATTTACTGAAAAATTACGAAGTAGGAAGGTTAGAGGAGAAAACAATATTGTTAGAGCAGGGTGACAACATGGTTTTAAGAAAGAGCAGCTCCTAATCTTTCTTACTCTGGTCTAACCTCCTTAGTTTTAGAAAATAAGTTAATTAATAGGTTTTATCATTTCCCCCTTTTTTCCCTTAGACTTCTAGCCCTTTTTATGTAGCTGAAAAGAATTTAAGCAGAGACCCTAGTAATTCAAGAACTGTACATAGATATTACTGTGAAAATGAAACTGACAGTCCAGGAAAAAGATTTTATTTTCTAAAGGCCTTATTTTGAAAGGCTTTCTGTTAAGTAACCAAGTTAGATCCTAAGTCTTGGTTGAATAAGAGCTATTTCGAGTCACGTCAGTTAACAAGTGCCATGTTTTGGTACCACTACAAAGTTAATTTTAGACAAAGAATTTCAGAGAACTGAATTTATAGGTTTATTCTTTTCCTTTTAGATTTTAAATAATTATAATGATATGTATGCAAATAAGCTACTGTTAGAAAAGTTGTTAAAAAATTTGATACTATTTAGCCACTGCCCTTTTTGCTAGTAAGTAGGTTACTGCCCAGCTTCCATATTTTAACCTTATTTCTGTAAGACAGAGGGGCACGTAGTGTGTGCCTCTGACTGCCAGTCTCTCCTTTTCATCCAGTAACTTAGGTATCTTTCACTAAATTCAATCAAATTTGAGTGAGGGAAGAACATCTGAAAGATAATTGCGTTACTACAAGCTTTTAAAAAAAATTTAGGGAAGTGCAAATGAATACACCCAGTGTGAGACAGACCAAGGACTGCCAGAGCTGCACCTCTGGGGCATTTGTTCCGAGGTTGGTGGGGGCCCAGTGGAATAGTTGCACCGTCTGGCTGTCAGCGTGAAAATACATCCAGACTAATCAGAACACGTGTCTGTCTCCTGTTTGCTAAAATTGTCTTAGCAGATGTGTAGATAGGTTTGTAGGAAACAAAGGGCACAGATCCTTAATGAAATCCAACATCTTTCATTTCACTTCTCACAGAACAATGTTTTATTTCTTTTAGCTCCAAGGACAACACACCTGGGATCAATTAACCTTATAACAGTTCATGTTGTTGATGGGTCCAAAATGACTTTGGGTAATGAGAATATTATGTCGGTTTATTTTTCATAAAACTTTACTTTCTCTGCTTTTGCTATATGGCTACACTCACGCTTTAATCAACAGAAATACCTCAATATATCTTTATGTCATGTTCATTTGTTAGGCACATTCCAATGCACATACAAAATGTTGCTGGTTTTAATTTTCCAGCCACTTCTTCTTTCATGCAATTCTTTCTAGAAATAAGTACTTTATGTACAGGGCTGAGGAGACATATTAAAAAGACATTACCTGATCATCTCTTCTTCTTTTGTCTGACCTACTAATGATACATATCTTCCCAGTCGTGAGAAGTCTTTTACCTGTATAAAAGCATGATTTTTGGCCAGGTTTCTAGCACCAGCTCTTTTTGTTTATGGTCTGCACAAAGACAGTTTGAATTTCGCTTCCACCTGTGGTATCTTACATTTAAAAGGAAATAATTTGCATTTGATAAGCAATAATGTCTTTACTTTCAGTTCCCAATGAAACATACCAAATTCCACCCAAGCCTAAAACTGCTGTACCAACTGAAATTCCACGGTTCCATACAGGTAATTATTAGGATTTAATTAAGTTGTTGTTTTGAGAGTCTGTAGAGCTTAAGTAAAATCAGTACGGTTTAAGGTTTAATGATCTATTCCTTGTTACCTTTAAAACTATTCAAAATATATCACATGAAAATTAATTTTTCCCCTTATCAAATGATTTTTGTTCATTGCTCTGAAAATCAAGGTTGAATCAGTATTGCCTCAAAGATGGTATGAAGCTTTTAAACAGTACTAGTGCTGTGTATTGGATCCTCAGATGTATAGTGTTGCAAACATAAATGTAACTGACTTCTGCCTCTTGACTATAAAATACTAAATCTAAATCTGTAAAACGTTTCCCAAATGTGGATGTCAAAACTGAGTAATACTTTCTTTCCTGCCTAAGTATTTTCTCTGACACTTCAGAGAGCCTGGATTAAGTGTTGTGCTTAGAATGGTTGTTAAATTTGAATATCAAATAGCTAGGTCTATTTATTAAAAAAAAAAAAATAGTTATAGAGGTTGATAATTTGGCACAAGATAGCAGTGACTACTGCTTATGCTTTCAGCTTGCAGTGTGATTCACACAGATTCCTAACAACTGAAGTATCAGAACTATTTGGCAGGGGAAAGGCACCGATAAGGAAAGGTGAAAGGCTTCTGATTTTAACCTTGATGATGACAGTCTGCTTCAGCAGCCCTACGCAGTGTATGCATTGAATGCTTCCAGTTGTTTTCTCTCCAGTATTTCAATGTTTCATGTTTTTAATCTGAATATTTGATTTGGGCGGTGTTCGGTTTGGTGTTTTATTTTGAGGTTTTTTGTTTGTTTGTTTGTTTTTTACAGAACCTAATTAAATGTCTTAAGGCCATGGATACCTTGCAGAGCTAACTCTGTATCTATATACAGTTGGGTAACTGGCTGTAAATATTTCATATCTTTTCCTAAACCTAAACATGAATGTTACTGGTCAGACTGCATGATGGAGTCATCTGACCACTAAAGAAACTACCATTTTCAGTGTGCATTTTGGATTGGAACTCATAGAATTCTCATATGTCCATTTTGCTGTATCGCATTGGTGCATGGACCATTTTTCTGGCAAATTACGCTGCACTATTGGTGTTCCTTTTACACATAGCATTTAAACTGAACCTTATTTCTTGTAGCACCTCATAAAACACGTCTCACTTCTGCAAGACCAAAGCCATCTGACAAATCACAGACCAGACCTGGTAATAATTGTTTATTCAGTTGGGGAGGGGGAGGAGATACTTAATTGATTTCACCTATTCTCAGTGGAATTTTAAGTGTTGCTGAAAAAGGGGTGTATTTTTTTAAAAATTAATTAGTCTAGAGGTAAAGCTTTTCCAGATCAGAAAAGAAAGAAACCAAAGCTGTGTGTATCATTGCAGCGAGTGTTACTTTTCATTCTCTAATGTGGAATTTTTGGCATCACATAAAAGTCTGTTGGGTTTTCTTCTCATGGAACTTTTTTTTTCTTCTTTTTTTTTTTTTTTCCTTCTGTTTTCTTCTTTTTTCTCTTTTTTTTTTTTTTTTTTTTTTTTTCTTCTTAAACTCTTTCACAGCTCTTAGTAAAACCACACTAGCACCAGCTAGGACAAAAACACCTGGACTGCCAAAGTGGATTGTGCCAACAACAGGTAGAGCTGCAGTTTTGGGACTTAAAATTACCAGTAGAAGACAGGCTTGTGACTTCTTCAAATCATCTTGAGCCCTGCAAACTATTTCATTGCATTTGATTATAGAAGTTAATTCCTCAGAATGCTGTATGTAATTGCTGCTACTGGTCAAGTTATATAATTCCTGACTGTCAGTATGACTGATGGTGACACTCAGTCAGTGTAAACTTGCAGATAGATAATTATGTGGCTACTACTGCTGTTTTCTAGATGATAGGTCCAGAATAATTGCTGGAAAACACTTTGCTGAAAAGGGTTACCCAATTGTTTAAGTTCAAGTCAGAAGGCTTGGTGAGAAAGCCTTTAACACCAGGTATCTTGCTCGCTGCTGGCTATGCACGCGGGTGTTCATGTCGGACCTGCTCACATTCGGGCTGGGTGCTGGTCAGGCTTGCGTACGTCAGCGCCAAGGAAGTTCTTAGTTGAGGGATGATAGAGAAGGGTGAGAACTGTCACTTCAATTCACACATCCTTACACACACATATAACATACACCCCTAACCACAAAGATCTATTCAAAATGTTGGTTTGGTTGGGGGAAAAATCATTTATGATAAATCCTTTTTCAATTGTACCTGGTTTTTCCATCCCATCAAAATAATGTTGTCAGTGCTAATGGATAAAGAATCATTGCTTTAAAAATTTAATAAAGCATGAATTTATTAGGTCACTACAAGTACCTTTTTTTCCTTTTAAATACGGCCATTGTCTTTTTTTTAAAAAAAAATATAGCCATTGGTTAATTAAATACAGACTTTTAGGATTCTTCATCTATGATGCAAGTTTTAAATAATAAAAAAATAAAATAAATAAATAATGCACATCTTCAAAGCAAACTTGGCTGTTCACCCACAGTTAACAGTGCTACTGTGTCCCATACTACTGCTCTGTGCTAGCCAGGTTAGGATAACCTGAGTAATATACCATCTGCTCTACACATTCCTTTTTTTCTCTGTGTAATATTTCTCTGTACTGGGATTTCCAAAGTACCTTTGGCAATTTAATACCTGTTGTTGACTTTTTAGTATGATTTGAGCTATTCATTCCTGCACACAATTTTCAGAAGCCCACCATGTTTTTAGAAGTGGCAAAACCTCAAAAGAGATGGTTGTATATTTAAAATTAAAAGTAGCCTGTTCAGAGCATGGCATACTCTTCTGCGTTACATACAGAGTGGATGCCTTCGTTAGAGGTATGTGCTCTTTGACTTGTTATAGTCCTTCTGGCAGATGAAATGAGCCCATCAAATTCCAGGACTATCAGAGACAGCTACAGTATTAAATGACCGGTGGCAGTCGTTGTGGTCAGGAAGTTTTGTTCTTCAGTTGTGTTGGCAGTATCCTTGTAAGTGAGCTTCCTAATGTCTGATTTCCAAAACAGGCAGAATACACACAGGTCTCCAGGAGTAAGTGGCTTTTGAAATCACATGATGAAATTATGCATAAATACACAATTATGTTAGAAAGTATGTTAAGCTTTTCCCTTCTCTCATATAGCAGTAACCTTGGCTGAGGTATCTGTAGATTAAAAAGAAGAAAAAAAAAAAAAAGAATGCCTGGTAAGGAAATCAGCAATATAAGCATAATAGTAGACATGTAAATTGTTACATGCAGTTTGTTGTGCTTAACACTGTTTTAGGTGACTGACAAAGTATTGTTTCAAGCAATCTTATTTTAAATGCTCCTGTTGGAGTGCCCGCTAGTTGTCATTATTTCCATGTCTTTATAGTAGTTCCAGTTGCCAGGAAGATCTAGAGCTTTGGTGTGGTAGATGATACCAAAAATTGTCACAAGTCTATTACCTTGCTGCACATGCTATGTGTACTCACAGGTGAATAAGTACCTTCTTTTAGAATTCTTCCAGAAAACAACACTTCTAGTAGTATTCTCCATTGCTCAGTTACAGTCTTTCTTCTCTAAGTTAAAGAGCCATCCTGAAGATGTGCGTTACCTAGATGTTGTGTCCTGCCAAATGAGCCCTTATAAACTAAACCTGGTGTCCCAAGCACTAAGGAAGAGCTGGCATTTCTTGCCTGCTGTCTGTTTCTTTGTGCCCCCAACCCTGCTGACGTAGCAACTCATTGGTGACGTTCTGAGTCTGCCCCTTTCTGCTCAGAAGCGTAGAGAAATCACCAGTGAATTTGTGTGTTCATGACAGGTTGAAAGAGGACTGCAGCTTTTCACAACTTTGCAGTCTGTACCTTCGTTGATGACTAGTAAGTGAAATCCCAGGTGTTCTGTAAAGCAGGTATGTCACATAGTTGTGACATATGCAAATGCAGTGTCCGAGCCTGCAAGGCTGTCTGTGCTTACAAAAATAATTTTGCACAAGCGAGTTCAGGTAATCAATTGAAGAAATCTTCCGTATCTCTCCCAAGCAATGTGTAATAACATACTGCAAACAGAATTCCTAAGTCTGCAGAGAAGACTTAGAAAAGATAAATCTGAATCTTCCCAGCTGAGCAAAACCAAAATGTTTCTTTTTCAGGAGGTGACATCTTAGAGAAATGATAATACTTTAAGATATCTGGATGATTTTGGGGGTTGGGGAAGTTTATATCTGCCGTTACGAAAATGATGTGTTGTTTTCTGTAGTTAGATTACCAGAATCCTTAATTTCTGATCTAGGCTGATCAGAATCCTTAATTGGACTGTAAGGAACAGTATGTTTTCAGGCTTACCTTAGATGTTACATACTTTTTTCTTTCTCTGAAGAAGAGCACATTTACTGAAGAGCCATGGGTACTCTGTTGTTTGAAGACCAGTACGGATCTTTTAATGCCTTGCTGGGCTGGCACTGCTTTGCAATGTGCTCCAGTTCTTCCTGACTGTGCTCATTAGCATCGGCGCAAAGATGTTTCACCCCATGCAGTGTGCCTGGCAGCTGCATGGCCCAGATGATAAGCAGTGGAATTTGTTTTTTCCAGCAGCAGCACATGGGGTTGTGGCTGGTTTCCTGGCAGGCTTCTCAGTCTCCTGGCTAACTGTGGTGCCGGGTGGTAAACTTGACTGTGGGAGACAGGCAGGGATTACCTCCTCATGACTAACATTCCTTTTAGTTTCCTGCTTTTTTTAGCCATTTTCTCTCGAATTTCACTTTATTGAGATGGCTTTTTGTATTTGTCTTAGTGTTTATAACTTCTCTTAGTTGTGGTTTATTTTGATGTTTGTTTTTTTTTTATTTTATTTAATCCTAACCATTTAAAAACTGCTCCAGATCAGATTAAGCTTCCAGACAACCCTCAGCAAACAAACGGAGCAACATTTCCATTTCCCTTGTGAAAGAAAGAGGTAGCTGGCTTTCATTATACAATGGCCATTAACTTTGCCTTCTATTTTCTTTTTATTTTTGAAACTGTGGGTGTATAGCCAAGTTCTGGAGAAACTCAAGCATTAAGGTATTTAAGTTTGTTTTATCAAGGGCTCTTTTTTCCAGTTATTCTCTTAAAATGGTCCACCCTTCTAAGGTATTCCTGCTATTAAAGATGCAGGGGTTAGTTTTAAGGTGTTCCAGGTCCCATTAATATTTCCAGGAAAAAAAAAAAAAGATAGAAGTAAAAGAAGACACAAACACACATGCAAGTAATACATCTGTTCTCAGTTCTGTTAAGTTTGGATGAATGTGGTAAGTCAAAATGCTTAAAATAAGTAAGTTTTGTTAGGTGGCATAAGGCAAATGCTATGGTGATGCAAGCTGTTTGGTAGTGCAGGTGCCTTGTCTGAAAACACTAACATATGTGTAACTTTAAAGTGCATTGAAATATTCAAGAAGGAGACAAGGTTTTTTCAACGGGGAGGTGGTGTGGTTTGATAAGCTTTTTTGCTGAAACTTTGACTTATTTTTCATTACTACTTTACTAATGGCAGAATAGCAGTGCAGGTTTCAGGGGAGCAGGGTGGTGGTGGTAAAAAAAAAATTACTACTTCCCTTTAGAATGTATACAATATTTCTTCATTCCTAGCTGGTGTAACTCAGAAAAGGTTGTGATTCTAAATTAGATTGTAAGGAGCAGAATAGAGGTAGGCTTTCCTGTAGACACTGTAAGATGCAAAATTAAATTAGACTTGTAACGGATACTTGGGTGATTTAGTCATATGTGCTATACATTTTGTTGATGTGTTTATTGTAAGATGAAGCTAAGAAACTAAATATACTCTGACTGGTGTACAAGATCATTTTTCTTTTTAAAGCTGATGCTGATCTTCTCATGCCTTTTCTTCTTTGAACACCATCCACGGGAAACATTGATTAGCACTTTGGCGCTTTGTGTATCTGAAGATCTAATTAACCACTTTGGTTACCTGAAGACATATACAAAAGCACATAATGTGTTTAGAAATTTTAGTCACAGGGACCAGGTGACCTCTGTCCTATTCCCAGCTTACTGCAAGCCTCACTAATCTTAAGAAAATCATTTAATGTATCCATACTGTGGACTGTGGATTCTGAAGGTATGCCTAGCAAGAACGGCCAATTAGTAAAATAATTTAAAAATTATCTACTTCATACTGTTAAAATACTAGCTTAGTCTCAAAGCAGACTGAGTACCAGATAATAAACCTCTGCGATTTTTGGTTGGAGTGTTTAGATCATGTTGGACTAGAGTTGGAATTTCATAATTAATTTAATTTTGAGAATTTTTTTAAAATACATTAACTTTCAAGAGGGTTTTATTATGTCATGAAAAAAAGTGATTTTTTTGTTTTTCCCATGATGAAATCGCAATGGATCTTTACAGTTTACCATATATAGAACTTTTATAAAGTAAGTACACTTGTTTCACATAGGGAAAGCATATTAATTTAAGAGTCTAGCTGTCCTATAAATATCAGCATGTGAAACAGTTGTTCTGTACTAGGAGTAATTGTGTTGATCTTTTTAATGCCATTTACCTCAGGTTTTTTTAAATGTGTTTATATAACTTTTAAGTAGGACTTTCTTTTATATACAAACTTAATTTTATGCACACTTTGCCTCCAGTACACCAAATACGGTATATGTTTGGTTCTGAATTGCTCTAGCCATTCAGTTTGGAGGATAACTGAGGATCATATTCTGAGGAGAAAAACTTTACCCTTTGCCAGAATCAATGGGCATTTTATTCTCTCTACTGAAAATTAGAATGTTCTCTGTACTCATCTTTCCACATATAATCTTTAACTCATCTGTTATCTCTTAATCCTATTAACTCTCTCTTTCAAAATACACTTTTCTCAAGGAAAGTTTAAAATTAAATTGCAGGCTCTAGACCCAGATCACTTTGTACTTACTTGAATAGGAAGATAAAGGGTATCACAAAGTTATCAGTAAAAACATAGGTGGGACGTATATGCTAGTTTAGCAATTAATGTTATCTAGAGTTTGAACGTATGCGATACACAAGTATTCCGTGACTTGGTGCTGCACTGTAGATACTTAGTTCATTTACTTTGTTTCACAGATGATGTATATACACCTGAGGATATTGCCAGTCAAATTGGTGTGGATGTGGAAAAACCTTTGGAATATAGTGATACCTGGGAAAAGCCAATTTCTGGTAAGACTGATAAAAGAAAGCAGTATAGCAAATGTTAACAGTTACGAAAAATAAAAGCACCATCTTTCCTATACAAAAAGCACCTCCACTAAGAAGAGAAAATAATTCTTACTCATTCTCATCAATACACCTTCTCTCAGCTTCAGGATGCTACTAAAAGTCACCAAAGTAAGAATATTTTGTGGTCACTACTTAGTCACCAACATAGGTTGTGTATTAAAAATGACCACTACCAGTTTGTACCCTGATGGTCAAACAGCCACAATACTGTAAATACTGATTTTTTCATACTAATATTTTCTGCATAGCAAGGGAGAATATGGTGAATGATTTATCAGAAAGTTTTGTTGAATATCAGGATTGTTGGGAAAATTAGAATGTTAGGCTTGAAGCAAAATAATAACATGGTGTAAATAAGGTTACAGGTTTTTTTACGTGTGCTCTACTGGGCTTGTCAGTTTTACTTTTCTTGCAAGTGTTGCAGTCATATGTTCAATTTTTTTTCAATATTTTCAAAATATTTTTACTGAAAAACAGCTCCCAAAATAAGCCTTCAAAAATAAACTTTGTGTATTTCATGTTTCTAGTCAGCTTTTTAGAAATTTTCTGTTTCAACTCAGAAGCTGTAGTATAGAGTGTGTTTGCATGCCACATGTGTACACACAAACATGTAAACACCCTTACGTACAGAGAAATTGTTTCATAAGCATAACCAAAATGAAGCTTGTTTTAGCTGTGCTTTTTTTACTGTCAGAAAACCTGACTGAAAATAAAATTCTTTTGGTTTTACCCTTGCATTTACTATTCAGCTGCAGCTGCTCTTTTTAGTTACGTTTTCCTTTGGAATCATGTTATTAGATTTAAAAACACAGATACAAAGATATGTCTCTAGTTTATAAACCACTGTTTGCTCCTAATCTCTCCTGAATTTCCTTTGCTCCTAATTTACCTGCACCAAGACAAGAGTCTATCTTGACAGCTCAGTTCTGATGTTTTATCTTTTTAAAGTTCATTCAGTCTGAAGATTGAACTTTGTAAAGATTAAGTCCAGTGCGATATACTGTCAGCAGCAGCTGGTAGCAGACTGTAAGCTGAAAAGAAGGATGGTGCTCTGCATTTTTTGTAGCTGAATGCCAGGCAGTGGTGTGTACTTAAGTAAATCCAGCTTGTGATTTGCAGAGACTGGAAGGGGTTTTTTGCATGTAGATTTGAAGGAACATCTGCATCTGCTTTTACTCATCTTATGACATTAGGTGTTTGAAGTTAAGCTTTTAGAACTTTGAAGTAAACCAATACCTTGAACTGTAGTCATAAAAGACATTCAGGTATGACTGTAAAATTAGGTACTACTGTTCTGTAATTTTCTTGTATACTTCTGTGAGCTCAGCAATCTTCATGAGGCTTTACTATGTATATCAAAATTCAGAATAATAGAATCATAGGATGGTTTGGTTTGAAAGGAACCCTTAAAGATCAAGTAGTTCTATCTCCCTGCCATGGGCAGGGACATCTTTCACTAGACCAGGTTGCTCAAAGCCCCGTCCAACCTGGCCTTGAACACTTCCAGAGAGGGGGAATCGACAGCTTCTCTGAGCAACCTGTGCCAGTGTCTCACCACCCTCACAGTAGAGAATTTCTTCCTTATATTTAATCTAAATCCATCCTCTTTCAGCTTAAAACTGTTATCCCTTGTCCTTTCACTACAGGCCCTAGTAAAAAGTCTCTCTGCATTTCTCTTATAAGCCCCCTTTAAGTACTGAATATTGCAATAAGGTCTCCCTGGAGCCTTCTCCAGGCTGAACAACCCCAGCTCTCTTGGCCTGT
>JAVJGJ010000014.1:120748854-120781538 GCA_035590215.1 Microhierax caerulescens
AGTCTCTCTGCATTTCTCTTATAAGCCCCCTTTAAGTATTGAATATTGCAATAAGGTCTCCCTGGAGCCTTCTCCAGGCTGAACAACCCCAGCTCTCTTGGCCTGTCTTCATAGAGAGGTGCTCCAGCCCTCTGAGCAGCTTCTGGACTCGCTCCAACAGGTCCATGTCTGTCTCGTACTGGAAACCCCAGGACTGGGTACGGTTCTCCAGGTGACGCCTTGGGAGAGCAGAATAGAGGGGCAGAATCCCCTCCCTCGACCTGCTGGCGGCACTTTTGAGGCAGCCCAGAATACCGTTGGCTTTCTGGGCTGCAGGCGCACATTGCTGGCTTGTGTCTAATTTTTCCTCTACCAATATCCCCAACTCCTTCTCTGCAGGGTTGTGCTGAAGCCACCTGTCACCTATCCTGTACTGGGACTGACTGGTATTTGCCCTGACCCAGGTGCAAGATGTTGCACTTGGCTTTGTTGACCTCAATGAGCTTTGCATTGGGCCACTTCTCCAGCCTGTCAGGGTCCCTTTTGGTGGCATCCCTTCCCTCAAGCGTATCAGCTGCACCATTCAGCTTGGTGTCATCCACAAATTTGCCGAGGGTGCACTCGATCCCACTCTCTATGTCATCAGTGAAGATATTGAATGGTACTGGTCCCAATACGGACCCCCAAGGGGCACCAGTTGTTACTGATCCATGGTTGGACGTAGAACCATTGACAGCAAGTCTTTATATAGGGCTGCCTAGGCAACTCCTTTTCCATTGAATATTCCATCCATCAAACCCATCTCTCCAATTTAGCGATAAGGTTGTTGCGTGGGACTGTGTCAAAGGCCTTGCAGAAGTCAAGATAGGTGATATCTGTTGCTCTTCCCTTACCCACCAACACAGTCACCCCATCGTAGAAGGCTGCCAGATTAGTCAGGCATGATTTGCCCTTGTCAAGCCATGCTGGCTGTCTCTAATCACCTCCCTGTCATCTGTATGCCTTGACATAGCTTCCAGGAGGATCTGTTCCATGATCTTACCAGGCAAAGAGGTGAGTCTGATTAATCAGGTATTGCTATAACTTAGCCAGTATTTGCTTTTAAATACATTTATTTTTTCTGAAGAAGTGTGTGTTAAAAAATTACATTTATCCTACTTACGAGAAATGAAAAAGATAGGTTAGCACACAAGAGTTAAGCTTGATATGTTCAGAGTCTGTCCTAAGAGGCTGCACACCCTCCTTTGTCGTGAAGAGTGACAGACTCAAGGAAATATATTTGTGGTCCACAAAGAACTGCTGTGATTAAATAAATCCTAATAATTCACCATGCCGCTGTCTTCACAAAAATCTATGCTATCACAAAATCCCTAAATACTATTGTGTGTCCTGTTTACAGGCTCAGTCTCCACACTCTGTTAATTAGATGTGGTAGCATCATAGACCATCACCTAAATCACTGCGGTAATAGTAGAAGAGAAGAATAGGGATTCTTGGTTTTCCAGAGTGCACTACAGGAGGTTCACCTTGACACAGTGCACTGAATGGGATGTTTTGACTTGCATGTAGCTGTTGTGGTTGTGTTCAGAAGACACAATGGATGGAAACCATTGCTGAGTCCATACTTGCATGTTTTTACTCGTAAAAATCTCAGACAATCCCATTCCCTAAATATGGATAAGGGGGAAATGAGTCATGGATGCTACATGTGGTAGTATCTAGGGTATGATGACTTATACATAAAAAATGTATTCTCCTTTTTCAGGTCCTTAGGCATATTTTTTCATCTCCATCTAGGGATTAAGAATGAATATGAAACCTACAACTGCTATTTTCAAAACCATTACATCTTCCTGAGTTAGTTAGATAGAGCGTTATTTCCTGTCTTGGTCTGAGTGATTTTTTAAAAAAATCTGTTTTATAAGTGCCTGCAAAAGTGCAAAAGGAAAAGGGGGCAGAGAAAGACAGAGATGTTCCTGTTTGTATGTTGTAAGTATTTCTAAAAAGGCTTTCCCAAGTGTGTCTTTGGATCTGCTCCCTTCTCACCCACACTCGCTCTATTTATAGGGTGAATTAAGGTCTGATATGTAGGGCCCAAGGTACTCTGTAAAGCCAGTAACTCAGTATCAGTAACTTGCGTATTTGTTGACACTGGCAGCATTATAAGAATTATATTACTCTTGAAGATTTTCTCTTGTTAAGTACAAAAAGTCTTTTGTTACATAAATGTGTTGCACATATCTGCTGGGGTTTTTTCTTAAGGAATGAAGTGCAGAGGTGAACAGTGGAACAAAAATCTTTTCCTTCATCTTTCCTTTTCATAATAAAATCCTTTATAATTGCCTGGAAAATACAGTAAAATGTTTTGTGAGTATGAATTAAGAAGCTTAGGCTGTCCTTTCAGACTTGACTGTCAAAAAACCTTACCAGATAAATTTAATAGGTGTTGGCTGGAGCTGCTCATTGAAACAACCTAGCTGGTGCTTCAGGAGTTTCCAACGTAACAGTGGTCTCTAGCCATGTCAGCGCATGGTGACTTTTTTCTTTTTTTACTTTTGAATGGCATAGAGTCATGTGTCCCTAATGATAATTTCCCTTTTGTTACATCTCTTGCTTCAAGCTGAGGGTGACCAGTGTATCAGTTAGAAAGTACAAAAGATTAGGAATGTTGTGGGTAGGATACTGAAGATGTTCCCAGGTACGCTGAGGGATTGTTTTATCATGGGAAGAAGTATCCTCTTGGCTGCCAAAAAATTACCGTTGACAGAAATGAGTAACTACACAGAAAATGAATCACTGAAAGACTCATACAAAATCCCAAGAGAGCTCCATTTTTTCAGTGTAAACTTGGTTTAGAACTCCACGACACACACTTTCTGAAGAATTTAAAGCTGAAAATACAGTTCATTTCAGCTCTTAACCTCACCTCACAGCTTGCGATACTAAATCAGATGTGAAACAGTGTTTGAGAAGTTAGAATATAACTTGTAATGGGTTTCTGATTTATGGAACTTGAGGTTAAATAATTAATAACGTTGTCTTGTAATGTCATTCAGTAACTACATCACCTGGCCCTCAGCATCCTCCCGTACCTCCTGCCAAGCCTACACAAGTGCGAAGAAAACCCCTGCCTCCAAACACCGTGACCGGAAAACCAGGGAGCCCAGGTATCTCAGCCTTTTCAGCACACGTGGGTGAGATAATACTGAACTGGCTAGCAGGGCATAGGAGAATTTTACAGTATAGATTCTTTATATTTAATTTGTGATATCTATAGAAACTAGTCTTCTGGAACATACAGGCCTTGTGTCTTTTTGTCTTCATACATAAACTCCCTTTTGCTTTAATTTTCCTAACCTAATTATCAAAATCATCCCTAGAAAGGGAGCTGAAAGCAAAACAGCATAGTCCAAGTCATCCTTTAAGAAGATCAACCTTAAGAACATTTTGCATCTACTAATAGCATTTGCAGTTACTGAACGTGCATGTCAAATGGGAGAGATTGAATATTATGCTTAAATGCATACTCCCAACTTATTATTTGTAAAGAAATTCTGTCCCGTATATATGGAACATCCATTAGCCACTGCAAATAATGAGCTAATAGGCACCCAGAAAACTGAACTGCACTGGGAAGTAGAGCAAGCTGAGTTATTTCATGTGCAAAGGGTTTGGCTTCATTCCTGTGCTACAGTATCAGTGTCAGAGCACACAGAAACTTTCACATTTCCTATTTTGTTTCAGTTTTATCCTGAAGCTGATAATTCAGTAACCTTATGTATGTTTTGTCTGTAGATTGTATGTAAGGATCCTTAGGCTAATGGTATTCCACGGACAGAAATTATCTCGTTATGTTTAGCATCATGAAAAGCTTCCCTCTTCGTATTATTCTCTGTAGTTCGCTGGAAATACAAAGGTCTTGGCTCTGCTGTGTTTCCTGTTGGCTTTTTTGGTTTGTTTTATTTGGGGCTTTGTATGCTATTAAGGCACTAAAGACCTAAATAATTCTTCAGTATTTTGTGGAGCAGATTAGAAGCAAGAATCTCCAAGCTGTATGAAACAAGCTGTATATTTACTTAATGGCAGAGCCAAGACTGAAATGTTGTGTCCATACTGTGTTGGTTGGTGGCGTTTCCTTAGTAATAGCTACAACAGAATGTAAGACATTGTCAGTCTTAAGCTGTAGCAAAAAAAAAATAATGTTGACCTGATACATTTTCTGTTGCTTGTAATGAAGTCTATGCTAATTTTCTCCGTTGTCTAATTAATTCACCACTGTTTTGAAATTTCACACTTTTTCCATACGCTAGAGGCCAGGTTATGTGGTGGTCAGCAGTTGCCATACCTTCCTAGGCATTCAAGATGGAATAAATTGGTTAGATGATTTGGTTCTTCCTTGTGGGGCCAGTAGCAGATTTTCCTTTTTCTGTGTTTCCTAGTGTTTTATCCAGCTTAGTTTTAAACATCATAATTGAGTTTCTTCTGGTTCCCTGGAGAGACTGTTCCACAGTACTAACAGGAAAAATTTGCCTCAGTGTTCTTCTTGGATTTTCCCTTTCATAATTCTGCCCTGTTTGTCTTTCTCATTAACACTGTGATTAATTCCTTACTTGCATCTTTCTTACTTGTCCAGTGGATGAGTGTTCTGGGGATGTTTCTATGCAGACATTTAAAGTCTCCTGAATAGAAAAAAAAGGAAAGAAGAGTGTTCCAGAACCTTTGTGAAACTGGACTTTAGTGAGAATCTTAATAAATTTCCACTTTATTAAAGAATTTAATTGAAAGTAGGGATTTTTGTTGTTTTAAATTTGGTTCACCTGAGTTCTGCCTTCAGTCATCATGTTCTTCTGTGTCATATATGTGGGGAAGGTAAGTGTATTATACAGTTCTTGACTTCTGGAGGTTGAGATTCCACAGTCACGGAGTGGTTATCTAGGAGTATCTGCATGTTTTGTGAATGTAGTTCTTGTCTTTTACAGCTATTTTGAAAGCAGTGAAGACATCCTTCACCATGGATAGTTTGCCTCTTGGAAACCGATTTTTTTTTAATTAGGTGGTAACAGCTGGGGCATAAAAGCAATGTCACTTAATCTAAAATAATTTCTAAAATAGCTATTTAATTATGGGAGATAATATTGTCTCTATCACTCAGTTTCTCTTCAAACTTATGGTGCCTACTACAGAGTAGATCAATTCAGAAAGACAGCTTTTTCCCTTGGGTCATGTAGCATTATAAATGTTGAAAAAGTGGGACTCTGGTTGCGTTCTTCTTACCTACATTTGAAGGGCATCTTCATTTCATTTAGTGGAAACGCCAGTAGTGTTCTGTGGTTAAACTCTTAATGCAGACCATGGTTAAGGACCAAGTGTCGATTGTTGTACATGTTCCAGCTCCAGCCTTGCTAGTGTAGATGCTGTACTGAGAGTAGAAATGAAAGGACCTTACTATACTTGAAGGGAGAACCCAAGTTTCAGTTGCTGACTTCAGCTGTTCTGTTTGACAGCTCCTGAAGAAATGTACACTTTTATTTGAGAGGCAGCAATGTCAATAGTGGCCATTTGGCATCCTTTTACCAGTCCGCGTAGGATGGTTCTATGCATTAAACCAGGCCATGGTCTAGCTGACTGAAGTCCTCCAAGGCAGTCTCCAAATAGGAAAGAATTTTCTTACTGTGTTTCAGGAGAAGCTTATATTGGCAATAAGGACAACTTGGAACTTTCCTAAATCCAGCTGGAAGCTGTTGTATAAGTTTTGAGGGAATATCATATTTTAAATGGAAGTACTTGCTTCATGAGGCAGTTGTCACAAATCTAGGTTCTGTTTAGAAAATCAGAAAGCTGTTTCACTTTTCTAAAGAGTGAATGCCTTGTTGTCACAATTTTCTCCTCCTCTCGCTGTAGCTAAACCTGCTGGACCAACAACGCCTGTGAGGACAGGAACATCATACAAGACGCCAACAGCTTTTGCAACTCCAGAGTATTATAGTAAGCATATTAAAGACAGTGCTGGTTTCTTTTTTTTTTGATTTCCAGTTGGTTGGGTTTTTTTCATTAACATAATGGTTTCCTTTTTTCTTTTGCTTCCCTTCCCTGAACTATATCAATGGATTTTATATTTAATATAGAAGGTATTCTGTCTGGGGTGATTCTGATTTCCTTTATGCCACTTTATGACTTCTCTAACTTGTCTGAATTCATCTGTTTGTTTTCTGATGCATACCTTGGTAATTGAGAACATGACATCCCTTCCATCGTCCTAGAAATCAATGCATGCTTAGTAGGCTTTCAATACTATTCAGTGGCTACTTTAAATCTGTGAAAGGAGTAGAAAAGGCAATTCTTTTCCTGAACATTTCTTTTTGCACGGTCATAAATTCAAACTATTTTTGATAGTGACTGATAGTTCTCAACGTGGTGGTTATATCCTCCCAGCTATCTGATGAAACTGCCACCATTTAAATAGAAAAAAATGTATTAAACAAAGCTGTCGGTAATTTGCCCTTTATAAAATTGGGAATTAGCTACAACTTCAGACCTAAATCTCCTCAAAGTGGCATACAGGAATGGGTTTGGATGAGGGTGTGCTTAGAATTTTTTGGGCCAAAATATGCAGCTGTAGTTATATTGTCATAAATGATGCTGTTTCTGATTTGCCTGGATTTACAGTAATACTGAAATCCTTGACTCCTTATAAAGTTTGTGAACTCCCTGTGACCCTCAGTGCTCAGTAAAGCAAGCTGGGTGCTAGATTTATTGAAAAATGCTTGTTGTGAATGCACTGTGTTTTGTCCATTGAGGTTCTTTGTAGTAATTGCATCTAAGAGAAGATTCTGTTCACTGTAGTGGCTATTTAACGCAACGCTGGTGTCATGAATCCTGACTGCTTTAGTACATTTTTGTCACCTGTGTGTTTACCTTCAATTTCCTTCAAACTTTGTAGAAGTTGTACTCTCTGGAGACAGAATTTGTTGCTATTTTTAGTTCATGTGCCAACATAGTAGTGCTGTATATTCTATAAACATGAAACAAGTTCCAAGCTAAACAGCCAGTACAGTGCAAAAAGATCCTTTTTAAAAAGTCTAAAGAGCATTTTGCATATATTGCATTAATTGGATCCAACAGCATTAATGAAGTCTGTCATTTTGATTATGGCTATCTTTACACCAGCAGGTATGAGGTTTACCTAGCATCACAGCCAAAATAGAGCCCTTAAAAGGAAAAGACAGATCTGGCAGCAAAGGTCTACCATGGAGGAGCTTTACCATGATGTAAAATGCCAAATGAACTGGGAAATGCTGCAGTTCTAACACTGAAACTTTTTATTTCTTGCAAATTAAATCATATCTGTATTTCCCCTAGTTGATGCAACTGTCTTCAGCTCAAGCCCTACATCAGAAACAGATTCTTCAGGCAAACCAAGGTACCAAGGTAGGATTTTAATAGCTGTGGTATCTTTATTTTGGGGGAATATATGACGACTGGCCTATTTTGCATCAAAATTATCTTGTTTGGTTATTCAAAGGCCAAAACAATTGATTTTGTTTCACTTTAGTGTCAGACGAAAGGGCTGTAGTGCAGACCATCAGCATATTCTTGACTAACTTTTACTTCTGCTTTCGTCTCTGCTACTACCTCCTAGTTTAAAGTCTTGCCCAAACGTGCTGTGGCTCCTCCTGCGTGCCACTGTATGTACGACTGCGCACTGTGTGCGTTCCACCAAACCAAATGAAAATCTGCCTGTGGGCCTGCAAGCATACCTGCAGAGGCAGTGCCCACCACCGACGTGCCTTACCACAGAACATGGTTAAGATTTTGACAGCCACTTTAGAAACTGCAAGTTTAATGTTGGAATTACCCTGGACTAAACTTGTTACTCTTTCTGGTGAAACAAACTGGTGATGGGCGTTACATCTTTGTGTTAGCATAGCGCTCAAAAGCTGCAAATGGAACTGTAGTGTCATTTTACTACATAAGGACTAAAGTTAATTGTTCTCTTTTATGACGGAAGTGAATTCTTTCAAGCAGTGTGTTTGAAACTAATACCGTCTAATTAAGACTAAAAAAGACACTAAGTCTTTCAGAGTGGTTTTTTCATCAGTGGTCCTAATGGGAAGGGGGTAAAGTCAGAGCAGATTCCATGTCTAACAACAATAAAAAACCTAACAAGCACCTTAATATTGAATATATGGGTTTTTTTCTTAAACATATAAGTTTGACTTGTTCAGATTTTTACTTGCTACCCTGAGATGGAAGTTGTGCACTAGGTGAAATGGCCTTGACATTCTGTGAAAACACTCTGTATTGAATAATGGCTCTTTCCTATTGCTCTTAGCCCCCCATGTCAAGTACATGAAGAAAGATGATGATGTGCCTTGCTCTATCACGAGCTCTCTTGAACATTTTCCTCAAGAAGAAGCTGGCAGCAGGGAAGAACCTACTCGTCCTCCACAAAATCCTCCAACCAACCTCACAGTGGTGACTGTTGAAGGCTGTCCAACTTTCGTCATATTGGACTGGGAAAAACCAGACAATGACACTGTTACTGGTTGGTTTGATTTCTTTCCTCCATTGGGTCAGAATATAGTATTTTCAGCTTATTTTTACTTTCAGAGTGGTTTTATGCCATTTGAAAACTAATTTAATCCCAAGAGAGTCTTAAACCCCGGTGCATTTATTTTGTGCTACTGTCAGTTCCAGTGTGGATAAGAAAATGATACTAGATTAGAAAGAAATTTTCACCAATATATCATTGGTGTCAGTGATGACACAAAAAAATACTTAAGAAGTATAACTCTGTATCTTCTCCTAATTTCTGGCTTCTCTGTGTACAGGATCTGGTAAGATCTAGTCAAGAAGTTGATGCAATGCAACAGTAGTCTTTAGTGTAACAATTCATACATATAACGTAGACATCTTTCTTGACTTGAGGATGTTGTTGATCAGTGGGCCGGACACAACAAAACCTTACATCCATCTAGTAGGTCAGTAGAACTCTGCCAGCATAATACTTGCTGTACCCACCACAGGGTCACCAAGTTCACTATGTTAAAAGAAGCTGTTTGGGGCTTTTTTCATTTCCAAAGGAAGGTTTTTGTATGGAGAATAAATCTTTGAGTTGTGCAGGAATCAATACACAGATAGGCAAGCATGCAAGATGAACACTCATAATTTTTCGTTGACATCTGTCTATCATAGCAAGCTTACCAAAATTGAACATTTAAATCAATTAACAACTGAAAACTATGGTTCTTCTGTACGGTCAGGAAAACGGATTTTCTTTTTACCATGGACACAAAACTTAGATTTGCAAATTCACTGGCTCATCACAGCCATGACCAAATGGATTTGGCTGTGTTGCATTACAGGGGAGGAGAACAGATAAGACTTGAACTAAGACTTGATCATTAACTATTCACTTTAGCATGTAAGTGGGGTGTTTTCACATGTTCTGTATGCATGTCATGGGAGATTTCAGTGCAGGGGTATAATTAGGTGACTGTCACAAGCAAGGCCGCTCTCTTCCCCAAATCAATCCTTCCTTGATTTTCTAAAAATAATTACTAGATGTAGCCTCTAGTCTTTCTTGCTCTTCCCACCATTTTGAAAATAGTAAATGCAAAACCAAAGGGACACTCAAAACAAAAACTAGCCTGCACCTTTTTCTTCTGGGAAAGAGGAAGAAAGTTAGCCCTTTTGCTGGATTGAAATGGGAATAAAAAGAGTCTGTAGGCTAATAAAAAGTACCAAAAAGAAAGGAAAATAATTACTTGGCTTGCTTTCTAAAATGTGCTTCGTCCTGGAAGAAAAGGAAGTGTGAGCTTATTGCTAACCTCAGAATTAGGCTAAGGATAGGCTCTCTGTGAACACTCCCCATTCTAGGCGGTTCTGCAATGCTGCTTTCCGTTCTGGGAAAAGCTTTTTTGTTGCTGTTGTCATTTGGAGGCCTCCTCCACAGACCAGTCCTTAGCTTGATTAGGTCAGATAACATCATTTAGTCTGCATGTTTTCTTGGAAGTAGATGTGCTGTTTTCCTTGAGTATGCTAATGAACCCACTGCAGCACAACCATTTGTATTGCAAAAATAGAAAAATATTTCCACCACAGCTGGTAAAACTGTCAGCACACATCATGTAATGATGAGAACGAGGCCTAATTGCCTTCTGGTGCTATTTCCTTTCTTTCTCAATGCATGTTGTGAAATACAGAGCAAGCAATGCTCGCTGTTCCTACTGAGCTTTTAGGCGGGAACCCTTTCTCTGTTCAGTTCTAATCAGTGTTTGTAAAAGTTAACTTTCCATGAAGTTTCTTCTCTTCTGTAAGACTATTCAGTGATAATGGAGACATCTGGCATACCCTTCCCCATTCCAGAAAAAAAGATTCAGACCTTCTGAGGAGTATGTGACTAATACTCATTTTGCTTCACTGAGAGAAACTTTTTCAATCTAGCTGTCTTCTCTCTAAATATAGTGGCTTTCCCATAAATACCATCTTCATTCTTTTTACCCTCAATGTGTAATACAAAATGTTTGAACTCTGTGGCTTACAAATATTCTCGTTGAGCTTCTCTCCTTCATCTTAACTTCAAAAAATTCCACAGTTAATGACTCATCCAAGGACACTTTTGAATTCAAGAGAAGGTGTTGAATCGCGTTTTCTGAAAACAGTGATTACTTCACATTGGCCCCAGTATGACTTGACTTGCTTAGACGGACTTATATCAAGTTTTCTGTTATCTCTTTTTATTTTTGTAGTTTATACATGTTTTTTCAATCATCTGATTTAGGCATCACATTTTCTTTAATGCACTGTATTAGATAGAACTGTGGAAACAGAACATGTAATTGTTGAGCCATTCTTTTGAAACAGTTACTTTGCTTGACTTTTAGCAGCGTACAAGGGGTTTCATTGTATTGGGTATTCCTAAAAAAAAGTTTTTGCTTCAGTATTGGAAAGATCTGACAAATAATAACCAGAACAGCGATCAGGCTTACCTCCTTGTTTTCATAAAGGCCACAAATGTCAGGAACCAAGACCATTTTGCTGGTGCTCTGCTACTCCTGCTGTGTTGCCACAGAACTGTAGGGCTGTTTGTTGTCTTGCACACCAGGACTTGTGCAGGCACTGGGCGTGCTCAGCAGTTGTTCATGTGTGTGTGCATGCACATGTTTGCACGCCCATTTGTGTGTGCTGCGCTTGCTTTTCCAACTTGAATGAATTAAAAAGTTCACATCACATGTTGACTTGGGGCTGGCAGAAGGCAGCAGGAATGAATTCCTGTAACGTTGCCTACTTGTTCTCTATCTGGATGTACCTAAGGCAGTGGGTATCCACTCCCTGTGCTATGGTTCCTAATAAAAATGATTTCTCTAATGAGGCTTAATTAGGGCAAATAAGGGCTTTTGCACATCTTTTTTCTCCATGGTTCATTCAGCCTTTGGTGGCTATATAGGAAAAGGTCTTTGTTTCCCAAAAGGAAATGTGCAGAGAGAAAACACAGATATATTTTACACAAATACATGCTAACTATCAATGCTAATGTTTTCAGTCCTTGCGTTGGGGTCCCACTTGAAAAAATGATCAGTAGTAAAAGCTCTCTACTCAGTGGTTCCCCACTCCACCCCATCTGAGACAGCCATTCCTGCAAGTCCATGAGTTTGTTTTTAATAGGCAGTGGTTGATCTTTTCCTGTTCACGGGTGACTGCTGGGGGGAGGACTTCTGTACGTGGAAATTTAGAAATCTTCGGCATCGGCAGTAATTCCTTCCTTCATGCTGACTTTCTGGCATACTTTTAAACCTGTTTTAAAGGTTTATGTTGCTCTGTATCTGCTCTAAAAAACTGAGTCTATTACAAGGTAAAGATAAAAAGATGCTGTGTCCTTTTGAAACTGTTGCAGTCAATGTGAAATTCACTTGTGCATACATGTATGTAACTGCTCTAATTGGATTGCTGTGGTTTAGAAACTTGGAATTTTAGAAACTAATTTTTTAGGGCTGCTCTGCGCTTCCATTTAATTGCATTGTCTTACATAATTTACCCTAGCAGTATTGATGGCTGCTCTTTGCACAGAAGACTGCAAAGGAAGCCATAGTTGAGGTCCAAACCACGTCAGTTGGTGTGTGTATGCTCGTTTACATACACGTCCTGCATTTACTAGGAGTGAGGATCTGAGAGTCCAGCAACAATTAAAGGTTTTTTTTTTCCTTTTTAGCACTGACTCTCATTGCAGGTGTTTTATCTTTCTGTGTTGAAACAAATGGGTCTCCTTGTATTGCGAACTACAAAATTTAGGAAACAAAAAAGTCCCACAGTTTTCTAGCATTTAGTTAAGAACTTGAAAATTAGTAGTATTGTTAGAAAAAGAAACAGGAAAGAAAGTTGTTTTCTAGAGGTTTTATAATAACTGTTGATAGGTGGTCTTTATCCTCCTGGTGTAATACCTGCGTTATTCATTGTGCTGTAGATCTAAATGCTCATTGCAAGTGTTCTTTGAAAACATTCTCCTTTGCTGGCTTACAATTGGCAAGGCTGCACGTGGTATTATAGACAGGTTTTAGGAAGGGAAAAGGAAGTTATGGGGAAGTTATGAATTTCTTAGCGGAGAGAGGAAAACTTACAGTATACTCAGTGTGCTTATTAGAAGAGGTTGTTATGAACTGGGACAGAGGTTGCCTGCTAGAGTGAGACTGTATCTTGGACAGGGCTATGACTGAAGCAGTTTCTTCTTCCCAAGCATCTGTTATTAATTCCCTGTTCAGAACATGGCTTGCGCTTGATGATACATCACAGTGAGATGAAAAGAAAGTGGTGAGACTCTATAAATCACACAAATACAGAAATAAATTTTAGAAAAATTATTTCATTCTAAACTGGCATAATCCAAGTTAGTTGGCCAGTTTCCTTTGGAAATCTTAAAAATGTAGATCTCATTTTAAGTTAATCAGGGTTTAATCATTTAGAAACTGTACTTTCATCTTTGATACTTTTTCATTCAAACTGCAGAAAGCTTATACTTATTTGTATTTAACATTTTGTCATTAATGTACCTTTGGGCAGAGGCAAGAGGTTGAATATCCTCTATCCCATAATTGCATTATGAGGAAGGACAAGGGGCTAGGCACTCAGCTGTGTGGAACTGGATCTCTCTTTCCTAACCATTTTAGCATACTAATGTCCAGACTGCTTCACACAAGATGTCCTTACGGCCTGTTAGACAGGAAGAGTGGAAATCAGATCAGAAAATGGAGCAATAACGAAGCTCAAGAGCTGTTGTTTAAGCAATTTTTCTTTATTGTAATTTTCCAGAGTATGAGGTTGTATCAACTGAAAACGGAGCAAGTGATGGGGAAAAGGAGAAATCGATTATCACTACAAATCAAACCCATTCTACTGTGGAAAACTTAAAACCTGACACAAGGTAATTAAATAAAATAATTTTCTAAGTTAATCCAACTAATTTAGACTGTCAGATGTCTGTCACTTCAAATTAAAATACATATGTATGTAAGACAAAATTGGGTTTACTCCTGTTCTGATAGGGAAAAGGTATGCTTTGGATTTGCTTTCTGTTAAGTTAACAGGTAAGACACATCTGAGGAATCTGTAGGAAATTTCCAAGAGTATTTATGGTCTCAACAATCTGCAGAAGTGACTTGTCCCATCAGAAAGAGTAACAGTCAAATGTAAGAAAATATACTGCCTTTTGTCAAGAAATCTCTTCCATTTAGCAGATAAAGAAACAAGATGAACGTAAGAAATATTAGCCTGATATATGAGGTCAAGATTTATATGTACAGTTGTCTCTCTCTGGGGTTTAAGGATGCTCAGCACAACTGACATAAGCTGCTTGTTTATTGAGGTGGTTGTTCATTGAAGTACTGGAATGCAGGCTGGGCCACTGTAGGAAGCTGGACTATTGCATTGCACCACGGAGAGGAACGATATGTTCCTCCCGTATATGTAGTTTTCTTTCAGTATCTCAAAACAGCTGGCAATTTCAAAAGGAGTTGGTGAATTCCAGTTGATCACATTCATCTTATGCAACTAGTCCCAATATAAATTCTCATTTGTAAATAAATAAATAAATAAATAATATTTTTTGTGGTAAAAATCAGAGCAAGGAAGAAAACCATTTGTTCGTTGTTTGTGTTGCTTATTGATTACTTCAGAAGTGTAATGAATGACACTTTTCTTTTTTCCTGTAAGACCATCCATTTGGCTTTGGTAACTGGATTCTTCTGTTTCTGTTTTTATTCTGTTTTATTCTGTTTCAGATATTTTTCTATTATTATCCTTAAATTGGTAACAGCACACAAATCTGCACAAAACCCATCCCGAACCTTTAATTTTAGGCAGTGTGTGGTTTAATCTTGGGTGTTTGTTCTTAGCTCATGAACTCGTGACCAGCAGCTCCTACGAGGAGGAATGAGGAACCATTGCAGAAAATGGAGGGCAAGGGAAGAGAATTGGAAAAGAAAGTCTAGGGGAAATTGTGATATCCAGAAAGAGCTTCTTTGACAAGCTCCAAAACTCCTAAGGTGGGCTCGAATTGCTGTGTATTGCATTAAGAATATCTGTTATTTCTTAAAGGCTTGTGGCTTGTGAAAGGGTGAACTGCAGCTGTGTTGTTCTGTCTTGGTAAGAGGCAATTAGAATGTTAGCAATACAACTGGAGAGCAAAAATCAGTTTCCTCAATCAGTTGAGAAGGCTTAGAAGAGGCAGGAAGAGACAGCAAAACAGTATGTTTCTGGAGTAGCAACTAAGAAAGGTAGTAGGTGCTGCTGAACTTGTCAGGCTATGCGGTTTGTGTTTCCATTTCAGTTCTGCTTCAAAATAGTACAGTTGCATCCTTGAAAAGAACTGTATGTTATTAATGAGACTCTCTTCCATTACACACTTGAACTCTTTGTGTCATACATGGTGACAGAAATGGGTGGATTTGGTTAAGTATAGAAAAGACATGGAAGCAAAGAAAAGTCCCTGATGCTGAGAGCAATGCCCAGGTGGGCAGAAGAGAAAAACATTTTTAGACTGCTCTTTGTTCAGAAGGGAACCAAGGTGGAGGCAGGCAGACCCAGCTAGAACCATTGGAAGGGTCATAAGGAAGGCAGGAGCTATGCAGAAGCAGGTAAGATGGATTTAAACTTTAATTAGTAATAATTCTGTAAATCCTGTGAGAGCACTTCAGGATTTTGGTAAGCAAGAGCAGACCAAAGACCATGGAGAAAAGCTGTCTTTGGGAGAGTGGATTTCGTTACTAGAAGCTAGAGAAGGTATCAGTACTGACTGGTGGAGGCTGACTTAAGATATAAAGGGGTGACTTTTCCCTGATGGGGTGGTGGCTGTTATTCTCCCCCAGGCCTCAAAAGAGAAAGACAGTGAAAGTCTTTCTGGATTTAGGACGCCATTGCCAAAATCAAAAATGTTTGATATAAATTGCAGTGCTGCGTGTCCCTTGAGTCTCATAGGACTTAAATGATGTAGTCCTTCTCAGAGTGGCTCTGTTTAATCAAACTCCCACTTCAAAATGTGTGTTTCCTAATTTTGAGGCATCTTGAGAGCATTGGCAGAAGCACAAGAAGTTGTTACCGTTACCCTTTGAATCCAGGCTTGCTGGCACGCTGAAGAGGGGGAAGGTAAGAAGGTGACTAAGACAGCTGGCATGGCATGGCCAGTATCAGTGTTGCGAGGAATGGCATACAGCCCTAAGCCTCCTGTCTGGCCAGAGCTGATTGCTCACTAGATGATGGAAACGGACCTGTGAACAAAAGTGACTGAAGGAAGATAGGAGGAAGAGAGCCAATGAAACAGCTCAGTAAATTAATTAGCAGAGTCCCTGATATGTCTGCAAATTCAGCAGGTAATACTTTAAGACTGGGAAGCAGACTTTTCCATTACTTTTCCATACAGCCTTAAAACTGCAGAAGAGGTGGAGCAAGTATATGTGCTTAGCAGCAGATGGTGGATTAACTGGGGAAGAACCTCTTGGCCTTGAAATGCTTTGGAGAAGCTGACGAGCTGAATTTGAGAGCCTGTTTTTTCCAGCTTTCCTGAAGCCATCAGTGAGGCTGTGTGAATCCCCTGTGCTGCTCTGAAGGTTCAGTGCATCCAGAGCTGAAGACAGTTCAGGACAGATCTCAACCAGACAGACCTAAAAGCAATAAAAATGTTTGTGAATGGGGTATCTCAGTCTCTGTGGGTAAATTTAAACCAGAAAGATCCTGTGACAGCAAGACAGATCAAGCCTGTAATTCTTCAGATGTATGCTCTTGAGCAGTACGTGGCAAAGATGGTCTGCGGTCGCATTGCCCGAGGTCTGTCACCCCGTTGGGATAGATCAGGTAGGATATGTTAGTGCCTAGCCCAGAAGCTAAAGAGTTAATCACCCACACCCATCAGGAGGGAAGCAAGACAAACAACTTTTCAGTGTGAAGGGGGCAGAACAAGCAGCAGGGAAAAAATGGGCTCATCAGATCCTGCCAGATCATGCTGTTTGTTTGCTTTCCTCTTCTACATTCTTCTTTCAATTGCATCATGCTGCTGCACCTCTGGGAGGCTCTGCAGCAAGCCAGACACCCATCTTCCTTTGAGCTGGGATTTTGACAAGGCAGCCTTTAAAGATCAGGAGCTAATGGCCAGACTTTTGAATAATTAAGAAAATTGGGCAGTGTTTGGGAGGCAGCAGTGAGAGACTCTTACAGCCTCTCATGAAAAATTGCATGTGTGACTGCACCTGTCAGTAAGTACAAACATAGAAGTTAAATGGGTACAAATTTCTCTGAGTCAGAGGATTATCATGTAGTATTCTGTGTGTCCATTTCGCTGTCTGAAAAGTGACGAGATCCAGAAGAAATGCACTGGCTGACAAAGAAATGAGTTCTGACTTTCAGTACAGTTATCAAGTATTTGGTTTTAACAGTCTCATGCTAGTATGGAAATGAAAATGTACTTTCAGACACACAAAAACTTGTGAGGGTTGCTTTTAAACAATTGAAGTGGTATATGTTACGGGATTTTGTCGTAACTCTTGCTTGTCCTATATATGCCAGCTTTATGTGATCTTGGTGACCTGGTTCAAGACATTGAGACTGAGATGAAAGTAAAATAGTGATTTAAGAATCTGTCCAACTGCGAGGACTTACACCCTTCAAATAAATGCGGGGTACAGTCAGCTGCTTTCCAACACAACTACTTGATTTTTTACTTTTTTGTTTTAAAAGAAAGGTTCTCAAGTCTCCTGTACAATGCGATTTTGTTGGAGCACCGAGATCTCTGTGGCTTTTGCCCAAGAAAAGGCACAACTGTAGCCATGCCATTCTCTCACAGTAAGGCCTACCTGACAGCTGACAACATCACATTTATTTAAAGGATTTTTCCTTTTAGGACAAGTATGTTGGCATCTTTTTCACCCAAATAATTGCCAAATATGGTGCTTGCAGCATTTTGCTATCACATCTTAGAAAACTTCTGATAGTTTAGGTAACCTGGAAAGTTCCAATCTTGATAACCATTATTTGGTTGGTCAGGGTCCTTGAAACTGCTACTGTTCCTGGTGCTAAGCTGCTGTCTGTGTCCAGTCTAGAATTCTGTTTAATATCATCAGGTATTTTGCTTTTGATTGTAACTTCTACCTGAAGTCTCTCAAAGCATGTAGTATGGTTGTAGTATGTGAGCTAGGTAACTATATATATCCTTACACAGATAATTGGATACAGCTGGTGCCCGGAGAGGAAAACTTTCTCTTGTTTTATGGATGTCTTCTGCTTAAACATTTTGATTATAGATGTGCTTCTGTGATCTAATAATCATATATACACAGCTGTTGATTATGACTTTGTACTGTAGTTAGCTTTTGTTACCCTTTATGTTATTTCCAAGAATTTTAGAGTGGATCCAGGTCACATTTCACTCAGCCCTCTTTTCAGTATCACATTTAAATACGTACCAGATTTTCTGCAATTTTTGCTATCTTTTTCCTTCAGTTAGTCCTTCATTTGCTGAATGAGTGAAATAGCCAAGTTCCATTCATCCTTCTTTCTTCTGGTTAGTCTGAACCAAGTCCTGAGCTACTCAGTTTTTACTCTGTTGTTCAAGCAGCGAGTGTCTGTAACTCCTGTGCTGGTTGATTGACCCTGAGCAAACTCAGTTCGCCCTGTCATGAAAAGGGACCTGGACCAGATGACCTTCATAGGTCCCTTCAGACCTAAATTATTGCATGATCATATCTTAGGCATAGTTTCTGATCTTGTAAATCTCAATTTCACCCATTTTCTTTCATGCAGGCCAAGGTGGTTTTGTATGTTAATGCAAATGTCATCCATTTGTTAGGAAAGAAAAGTGAGAGAAGGGGATACGCTAGTATAAACTAATCTGTCAATTTAATTTTTCATTCTCCACATGGAAGTTCTGCAATTTTTGTACTGAGAAAACTATCACAGGTTTTTTGCAGAAATTTACTGTTTATTCCAGCTGGAAAACAGTCAAAGCCGAACTACAGGACCGATCGTTTTGGCCAAAGCAATCAGCCTGGCTTCCAAGCAGTCATTTGAGGAGCAAGACCTGTAATGTTCCATCTAACTTGTCATATAGGTCCCTTGGTTTTGAGTTTCCTTACAAGCTGCTCACGCTGGAACCCCTAGTTTCGTTGGCATACCCAGGACTCTGCTCTTCATCTATTCTTAGTTTTACATTAAAAGCTGCCCTTAGAAAGGAAGTATTGCAGTAACTTCTCCTGGGATAATAGTCAAGCCAGATCTGCCATGTCTGAGTCGAGGTAAGGTCATTATTCACAATGTTCAGTATTTACCTCCTTGAGGTGCTTGTTTGTAATAAACCTTGGAAGGCCTGAGATGGAAACGGGCTTACCGTGGTGGTGGTTTTCTTCATTCTGTCTCCTGTGTAGTAATGATGGTGCTCGTCTGCGTCTTCTCCATTGTTAAAATCAGTTTCACTGACATGCAGTTTCTTCATAGACTTTTCCTGGCCTGGAATATTAAATGCAGATGTTGGTGGGGTTTTTTGCTTGCAATTCTATCTCCCCACTTCCAAAGGAATTTTAGGTTTGGTTGGGGTTTTTTTATTAGTTTTGGAGTTTTCTAACTCCTTAAAATTGATGTATTTTTTAAAGTTTTTCCAGTAATCTGATACAGTATCATTTTGACTTTTTCTGCTATGTCTGCTGCTTTCACTGCCAAAATATGTAGTTCCTATTTCTGTATGCCTGCCCTATCTTGAAATATTTTTTTTGATTAGGTGTACATTTCCTCTTTCATTCTAGTGTTTTTTTTTAAGGGCAATTAAGTTCATAGCACATACCACTAGTGTCCAGGAAGCTCTGCAGCACTAATTTCTATACAAGGTCTTCAGATAGGGTCTTGATGCTGTTGAAATCAGTTCTCATGCGTGTTTGTGTTGGCAGTTATTGGAAGGTAGTAAAGAAAAATATTAAGACTGCCAAATAGCTCTGGGGAAGTTCTGGTAGCCGTTAGAGGATGTGTCCCACCAGCCTGCTGGCATAGATTTTTAATCTGCATAATAATTATACAAAATAAAAAAAGTATGAATAAGAAAAGAAAAAAAAAGCCTGTGATGCTTGCATTCCACAGCTTTGTAAAAAATCCCTTTAGGTACTGATCCTTTGCCTGCTTAAGTAGTTTGGTGATTTCCAATATACTTTTTCTCCTCTTAAAAAACATTTTGAGTGATCTTTTTTTGACTTTGGAGTTAGATTGTGTCCCAAGGCAAAGTATGTTTCCAACTATGAGGTCTCAAGGAACATAAATAACAGGACATGTTAAAAAAAAATCCAAGGTGCCCCCCCTCCCAAAGAAAACAAAACACCCACCCACCCATCCAACCAAAACTGTGAAGTAAACATCAAATGTAGCATATGCATGTACCAAACTGTTTCATAATGTGTGTAGATTATTTCCTCCAAATGTTTTTTCATGTCTTACAAAAGATAGGAAACAAAAAAAGAGAATCTTACTGTAAATTACTGAAAGACCACACCAAGTAACTCTTCAGCCCTCTACTGAATAAGCTTTTTGTGCACTCATACACGACAGTTCCTACCCACCTGCTCATGCTGTTATTGCCATTTTCTGGTGTTTTGTATTATGGTTAGTACCCAAAATACGCTGATCACATACAAGGAAAAAAATATACTGATGCAGAGAGGTTAGCTTTTGTTGACAGCAAGGGTCAAGAGATGGGAACTACAGTGAAAGTTAAAATGCAGAAAGTGGCAGAAAAACGCTGGAATTTTTGTACTCTTTATTACACAAGTTTTTGTACTAAATTGCTGTTGATGTTGGGGTTCAAGGCTAACCATTACCCATTTCTCTCAGCACTTCTTCCAGAAGGACTCCTCAAACAAATCCAGCACGCTGCTTTTTTTTTTTTTTTTTTTTTTTACTTCTGTTCTCTTAGACCTAGTTTGACTTGCAGCACTGATCATACTGCTGTCCAAGCACACTCTGCAGAGACAGAGAAGCTCTGTACATTGAGGACAGTCTTCCATGGTTCCCATCTAACCACCAGCATCTCCCCAGCAAGTGACCTGAAATCCCAGGCCTGTACTCAGCCGCTCCAGTCCTCCTGTTATGGTGAAAATCTCTTCACCTATTCTCAGTTCTGCAATCTTCAATCTTCTCCTTTTGCATGATTTGAAAAATGCAGAAGCAGCTGCATCTGCCAAAGTTCCATGTGGAATAGTGATTTCCTATGGTGGAAAAATACGTTCTGCACAGTAATTACTGTAAGTCAAGTCCAGTTAATCTGCACAAGGACTTTTATTGTCTTGCGCAGATTGGGAGGATTTCGGAGGCCTAGTCTTCAAAGTCTGCAGGATAACAATCTTACAGATGTTAGAGGTGTGGCACATGCTAGACTGCTGACTATACCGCGTAGCAGTTTTTGGCATCATGCGCACGCAGATATAAAGATGGAACATAGACTCCAGTTTCTCATGAATAAGTCCAGCTAAGAGGTAGACATGGGATAATCATTATATAGCTTTCCTATTTCCCTGTATTAATGTTGCCCTACATACTTTCTTGAACCTCTAAGCATTTTTTCCCCTTTTCGCCATTTTATTTTTATTTCTCAGGTCTTTCACCTGACACACAAAAAAGGAGACTTTAAATGGTTTTCTATGAAGAGCGCTAGACCGTGGCTTTAAAATTACAGTTAGATCTGTAAACTCTATCAAATCATGAACTCGGTCTACTTTTCCTTTCTCTCCTTTTCAGTCTTCAGGTCAACTAGTTGATTCTCTTCGTATCCAAAAGTGGTTCTTTGTTGTTCTTGTACTGTTGCACCCACTGCTATTGTTTCAGGATTGAACTTGCTTGTGATGCTTGGGCACCTCTAAAAACACCTGCCGCAAAACTGTGGAATTGTATATATTTTAGTTTAAAAATTTTGCTCTAACATTATTAATACGAGGCTCCCATAACTGACTAAACTAAACTTTGGACATTTCTTTATTACTTTCCTTTTCTTCAGTTTTGTTTATATGTTTACATGAACTGAAATCTCTATGTGTAAATTTTAGTTCTTCATTTCAGTCTTGGCATAATTTCCCCAGCTGCAGTTTGATCTTGAAAAACACTGTTGGAAAATATTTAGTCTTCAGTTCTTGTTTTGATCTTTTTATGGAGTTAGAGAATTGATGAAGAGATAGAGAAAAAGTTCATCAGCTTAAGATTTTTGGGAACAGGACTGTTTCCTATGAAGAATGTTGCCTAATGCAATTCAAAATAGGGCATGTCAGCTCTTGGGGGTGATATATCTGTACAAAAATCAGCAAAAAACTTAAATTTGTTCCAAAGTCCTCCAATGTCTTGTCCAGCTTGTGATTTTCTCCCTGATGTAGGTATGTAAATCCAGCTTGCAAAATCTGTGAAACCCTTACGTATTCAAGTGAGATCCAGATACGCTGACTGTAGATCTTGATCTTTAGTTCACACTTGCCTGCATCATTATCTTCTGAGTCCCTGTGGCTGCCCAGTCCGTGGCTGTAAGAGCATTTCACATGCTCAGTTTTTGTCCTTTCCTTGCAGGCAATCCTATGGAATCAAAAAAATCCAGGTCAGAAATCCTAGGCAGTGCTTTTGATATTTCCCTTTTGATTTCATACAAATAGACATAAACAGATTGTTATAATCCGTAAGGTCAGACCATAAATTCCCAGTAAAGCAATAGAACACGCCATGTTGAGCTATCAATGACCAAAATTACAATAATAGCTCTAGATAAGGTGTTCCTGCTGTGAAGGAAGCAGGAAAACTTCTTTGGAGTCTTTTAACTCTAGGCATGCATTAATTTGTACATTGTCCAAAATGTATCTTCTAGCTATTAATTTAAAACACCCAAGGTATTAGCAAATCTTCATTTGAGCTTCAGTGATTCTTTAGAATGAATCTCCACCTGCTCTGCTACAGTTCTCTGTGTAACAACCTTTCCTACCAGCTGAGAATACTTCTGGACCAAAAAGTTACTGTACCACATGCCCAGTGTGAATATTAACTGCTCAGGTCCCATTTTTAAAAGAATGTATTTGTTTAAACTATTTGAAGTTGATCATAAGTAAGATCTTGTGTCCAGAACTTACCATTTATTATTTATTTAACATCTCCCTCCTACAGTAGGGAGTTGCTCAAAATGGTCTTGCAGCATGTTTGAATAGGTGTTAAGATTACTGCAAATAGACTTTTTAAAGCTCAGAACAAGCCCGTGTTTCACTTAGAAATATCCATGAGTTACCCACAACGCATCTGTTCAGCATACCAGTTTTTGTATTTCCCTTAAAAAAGAAAAGAAAGCCCTAGGAATAAAGGCAATTGCTTCTGTAAGCGATTTCAAAGTTAAATATTGTCTTAGAAGGACTGTGGATGGAAAAGAGCTGCTTGGTACTGCATGATTAGTCCACTGAGGTTAATTAGTGAGCTGTTCAGGTTTTGCCGGAGCCAAGAAACAATGAGGGGTAATCCAAAGTTTGGATTGAATTATTCTGTCTCTTGTAGGGACTTGCAAATGGAGTTCACAAATTTTCAGCCATGCAGAAAATGGAATGGGGTGTTTTTCTCTCTAGAAAATTGCTGTTTGGGAATTTCGGCACAACATTACAGTGCTGTGTGATGGTCATGGGCTCCCAAGTTCTCATTGCTGAGTGATCCTTCACAAGCCAAGAGCTGGACGTTTAATTGCCCACCTCTGGGATTACCATTTCGCTCTTGTTTAGCCTCTCTTAGGGCCCGTTTTCCAGGCCTGCAGCCCTTTAGACTCGCATCCTGTGGGTCGCTCTCGCTGATGAAAAAACGCTCTGTGCTGAGGGCGATCCACCACGTGTGCACTCACACGTACAAAACGTCTCTCTGAAGGTGGCGTGTGCGGGACAGATCATTGCTTGTAGCTCATGGGGGGGCACGAAGAGAAAAGCAAAGGTATGCTTTTGGCTGGGTGCATACCTGCTGCCCACCGGGGTGCTTTGGCACGGGGGGTGCGCAGGAGCAGCGCCGAGCCATGGCTGAGCGCTGAGAAGGTCCCGGGTGCTGCCAGCCTGGTGCCGGGAGAGCGGAGAGGCAGCCTGCTGGGGCGGCGTGTGCCGGGAGGAAAGGCGTGGGGTCTGTTCCTAGCCCTGCTCGTGGGGCAGGGTCTTAGCTGCGTCCAGCGGCCGCCCCTGCAACTCTGCGTCCTGCCTCATCCGTCTGGTGTCACCTCCAGGTTTGCGACTCTTGCAGTAGCTGCTCACCCACAGCTCTGTGAGCTGCAGGGCTGGTTTCAGCTTGTCTTGCCCGTCCGTCACCGCTCACCAAGTGTGGAGGAGTGGGACAGGCTTCAGCAGAGGAGCCTGGCTTGGGGGTTTTCCTTCAATCTTGTGTCCAGAGCGCTGCGGTTCCCAGCACAGCTGTGATGAAGAGGGACCGTGAGGTAACGACGGCACAGACCGGTGGCGCGCAGCATCTCTAGCTCCTCACTACTCTTTGATTCAGTACACGCACTGCTGACGTACGTGCAGGCCACTGGATCTGTGCCTTGGCTGAGCTCCTGTCCTGGAAGACGTGCCCTGTGTTCCAGCACTGGCCCTGTCTGTCGCTGTTGGTGGGGCTGCGAGGCGTGGAGCTGGGGGGTTGTGTTCTTATGAATGAAAGATGAGCAAATAAATCGCAGCGTGCTTTACCCGAACGCTGCTCATCAGAGTGCGTGTGAGCCACCCGGCCTGCTCCCTGTGCCCCAACCGAGCGCGCGCGCCGGAGGGGAGAGCCTGCAGCCCGTGGTGCATCAGATCAAGCACTAACAGTGGTGTGCAAAGAATTATCGAAAGGACTGGTAAATGATGTGTTCAGAGGGGCCTTGTACATGTAGGACAAAATGTCTCGGTGTTTTCAGAGCAAGAAGTGAGGCCTTTTTGTTCTTCTCTGGAGGCGAGTAGCGCCATGGTGTGTGTTGGCAGTTTGCTTGCTCCAGACTCTGAAAAACTGCTTGATTTGCAAAATTTTCATCTCATCTGTTTTATTCCCCAGTTATGAATTCCATGTCAAACCTAGAAACCCTCTTGGTGAAGGTCCAAGTAGCAACGTTGTGGCGTTCAGTACTGAATCAGGTAAGAACTTCCGAAGGCGTGACTGCCATCTGCGGTGGCCGTAGTATCGCCGCCTGTGGGATATATGAAAGGCTCTCCTGCTTCATTCTGCACGTTTGCTCTTGCTCTTCGTTGTCTCCAGACTGGCTTTTTACTACTGAGCGTGTTACAGTAGCGCCTGGAAGATCAGCCTGAGATCAGGGCTCTGTTGTGTGGGGATGCAAGATAGCCAGGCTGCAGGAGGGAAAAAGGAGCACAGGGAGTTTGCCTGGTGTTCACGATGAAGAAACTGACTTATCCTTAGAGAAGGCTCGGTCATTTAAGATTAACACTCCTAACCATTTTGTATCTGTCAAACCCGTTAATGACTTCTGGATGGGGAACATAAGGTTTTATTTTGGGCTGCTGTTTATAGGCACTTTTACTGCCTGTTCAATAAGGCTGCTGTACAGCACTGATGTCTTTTGGCTGAAATAAGGATTGAGAAATAATTGGGAAGAGTCAATGTCTCGGTACATCCTCTTCCATCCTGTTGACTTTCCCGTGACTCTGTTGGAGGTGCATGCGAGCCTGGTTTGACCGTTGGCTGGTTCCCAGTTAGGTCCTGTCTGACTCAGAGGTGAGACCGGGAGAGTGCCCTGGCTCTCCCTGTTCCCGTTCCCCGAGGCTGACTACAGCTGACTGGTTGCCTTCATACGAGCAAGATACTATCTTTTGTGTAGAAGTGTTTATTGCTTGATAATACTTAAGAACCATATAAAGCGCAAAATGGAATTTAGTCTTTTTTAAAAGGGCTTTCTCAACCTGCATTTTGAGCCAGGTGTAATAATATAATAGTCCTCATCTAGTGCTGTCACTGATGGATGAGAGTTTTGGCTGAGCAAGGGATTAGTCAGGGAGGAGTTCAGGCTATGCCACACGTATTTAAAAACTGTGAATACACTCTTTGTAATCCTAGGTTGTTAAAACTGAAAAAATGTTTATTCCAAGTGCAGCTTTCATGACTGACGAGGCTTATGTTCTGTCTCCTATTTAGCTTGGACAAATTAAGTGGTCAGTTTTATTTTTTTCTTAATTACACGCGTCCATTTGGGCTTTCATAGCCAAATCTTGTGTGGCAAGTATTACGGAGGAGTCCTTTGTATTATTTAAGTTTCAAAAATGAAATTTTAAAAGAGATGCAGTAGAGTTGGGTTTTTACTCGTTACAGAATTAAACTTGGTTTCATAGAATCATGTTTGCCTGGTATTGTCCCCAAAGTAAAATTTTTAAAAGCTCATTGATGTTTCCTTTTCACATAAGAAATACATATATTTTAATTTAATACAAAAGTGAAATTTGCTTCCAAAGCTCTTCCTGTTTCACAATTTGCGGTTCATGTCAACTATAGAAAATCACTTACCAATGCTTTCCATTGAAATATTGGGAAAGTGCATTTTTCAGTGTCTGATTGAATGTTTGTTTTCTTCTTCCAGCGGACCCAAGAGTGAGCGAGCCGATTTCAAGTAAGCCTTTCATGTATAGCATCTTCTAATCATGAATTTCTTCAGAAATGAGATAGCATAATTTTACAAGGGTGGTTGCTGTACTGCACCACCTAAATGAGTTATGGAATCAAAGAGCATTCACACATGCCCTCACTCTTCCCACCCATACCCCTGGTAAGGAATCCGTGCCAGGCTGCCTGTTTACCTGAGCGGAACGCGGTCAAGGTGACGCGGTGCTCCCGTGGCACTGGGGTGGCTTCAGAGCAGCGAACACAGATGAGCCAAGGACAGCCTCATATTTTCTCAGCCTTGTCATTAGAGCAAAAGAAAGCTCTGCAAAACAAGTCAGCTCCTCCACACTTTCTAAGTGAGCTAACAGAGCACAACTCAGAGGATACTATTTATCTGCCATTGTATTTTAAAAAAATTTCTGCTTCTTGAAGGCTTGATCCGGCTCTGCTTTAGGCCACCTACCAGACTGCCGCTGTCCTTGGCAGGAGGTGGACTGGGATTTTGAAGAAAAGCTGAGATTGCGTTAACAGCTTGGGCTGCCTTTTGCATTTGTAATGGCCATCACTGACAAAGACTGGGACACCGTTTCTTTCCATATAATTCACGATACTTCGTTTTTATGTGTACACTTGTTAAATCACATACAGTTTGCTGCAACTTCACAGTCCTGGCCTGAGCACGCTGAAGAACAGTGACTGTGTCATGCACTTCATAAATGCGAGTTTTGCCAGTACCCCGGCATTGTCCCCCTACCGAGGTCCCAGAACAATCTTTTTCCAAACTGGCACCAGACACAGAGAGCAGCAGCACTTCACTGCATCAGTTGTATCTGCACCCTTTGGTGCTTTGCTGAAATACCTTTCACGTTCAGAATGCAGGTGACTGGTGCCATGATGCGTTCTGCTCCATCAAGGCTTCTAATTCTATTTATTTGAATATAGTTGTTGTATGTAAGTCTGTACGCAGCGTCATACTTCAGCCTCTTCCTTCCTCTCCTGCAGTGGGAAAGGATGCAATCTGGACTGAAATCCCATTCAACTCGGACACCTATTCAGAATGCAAAGGGAAGCAATATGTAAAGAGGACTTGGTATAAGAAGTTTGTAGGTGTGCAGCTGTGTAATTCTTTGAGATACAAGATATACCTCAGTGATTCACTTACAGGTAAGAGACATTCAAATCAGTGTTGTTCCACATTATGCACCCCTTAAAGACACCACAGTTTCAGAAGTAACAGTTTTAACAAGACGAGCTCTGCTGAAGTGCAATCAGTTATATTTAATGTAGTCCATAGACAGATTAATCATAGAGTAATCTGCTTGTGCTCCATAATCATTGATGTGCTTGATACTGAATTTTCAGACTCAGGAGTTAGTTCTCCATGATGATAACCTGATTTTAAATACCTGCTAGTATCCTGGGGGTCATACAGAAAACTGATAAAGATCGGGTCTCTGCCAGTGAACAGCCTATGCTGTAAAGGTGCCAAATTTGTATTTAAAGGGTAGCCTGGAATAGCTCCTAGTTGAAGGATTAGGACCTAATTTTAGACCAGGATTAGACTCAGTTATTCCCATCCCATTTGGTAAACATCTGGTTACTTCATCACGGTGAGGTTTATAAATCCATGACTTCAACTCTAGTCAACAGTTGTTACTGCCTGTTTTGACATTTTTGTTTTGTTTTCGCATTCCCTGTTTTTGCTTATAATCCCCCCCCCCTTCTTTTTTGTATATTCTGTTTTATTACTAATGACAGTTTTCTGGCCTTATCTTCTCAAGTTTTGTTCCGTGTCTTAAGGTAACGAAGGCGCGGTGTATTTAAGACCTGAGTCAAGGGACCCATGCTGTGTGTAAGCTGGGCAAACAGCCTGCAGAAAAGCATATTTCAGTTAGTCGATAGTTAAGCTGAACTTTGCGTCTCATGTCGATTGTACAAGTTATATTTAGAAATATGTTAACTTCTAATAATCCATCCCAAACTTCTGGCTTTCTTCCACATGCAGTCTTTTATCGGAGCTGCATGGAAGACTGTCACAATGGTGTTAGCGTGGTGCCCAGAGCACGAGGGCTGTAGAACAAGTGTGTTTGGGAAGCGTCCTTTGAGCGCAGGTTAGGCAGTGTGTTCATCCCGTCACATTGAACTAACGCGGAGGAACTGGGGCTGATAGAGTCAACTTCCATAACCCAAAGCCGCCCCATCTCAGACTCAGCACCTGACAGGAGCAGGGCTCTGGTCTCGCGCAGGCACACGGAAAGCGAAGAGTGGGGAGCGCAGGGCAGCCCACGCCGAGAGCGTTCCGAGCTCCTGGCCTTGCACCTGGCGCCACTCGCCCGTCAGCAAACGAGGAAGGGAAGCCCTGTCGTTAATACCAAGTACAGTACCTCGTACGTAAATAATATCTTGGCAATTAAGTGAATAAAAGAGATGCTCTGTTTCGAGCAGAGGTATCACTCTTTCAGCTGTCACTGCACTAACAGCTGTGATGGAACTACAGGCCCTGGCAGCGAGCGCATCGCGCGACTGGCCAGCAGAGGAAATGGCCGCGCTGCTCCAGCAGGACTAGACTTCAGCGCTACGTCAAGTGAATTAACACTGCAGGGAAAGCTACTTCAGTCCTTGAAGAAAAGTTTAATATATTGGGAGTCCATTTTCTTCTTTTCATTAGATTGTTTTTGCTTTTGCTGGCAGGGTGGCGATGTGACTTCAGTGGAGAAGGACAACGGTAGCCACGTTGTGCTCGTGATACTTGCTAAGCCTGGTCCTTGCACTTGAATTGTTACAACCAGTGCTGACCAGTTGAAAGAACTGAAATATTTATGTAGAAGGAAGGGTCTCCGAAGTGAGACTGTCATGGCACAGGCCTCTAGACACGAGTCAGCAGGCTTCCCGTTTGCAGCCAAACGGTGCGTTTCGCTGTGGCGCCCTGTCCTGTCGTGCCCCCGCGTGCTGGCGGTACCTTCCAGAGCTTTGCTGCTTAAGCAGCGTAATGGTCTCAAAATCTGGGTGCATTGTACAGACGCCGTTGCATACGGCAGCCAACAACCGTGTCTCTGCATGGTGGATCTTAGCACGAGTGTGTGCCCGTAGTGTTGTGGAATCCATAACGTATAAAAGAAAGACAGTCTCTTAATTTTAAGACCATCCGTAAGGGAACACTGGAAGGGGACAAAAAAATTATGCTAGAATTGCTCTCCCCAAATGAGAAAGATGAATCTAGTCATTGATTAGCTTAATGCTTTTAAGTGTGTTCCTTTATTATGGAAAGAATTGGGCAGTAAGAATTTAATAGTCACTGAGAATGCTGCTTATGTATAGCAGTTGTTTGAATTACGTGTAGGTTACGCTGTGGGCCAGAAGAGTATGTGTGGATCTGAAAGTTACTGCTCCTGTGTTAGCCATAAAAATATCTGTTCTATTCTATCTCTCATGAAGAAAAACTGATCTACATTACACATGCCAGGACTGTTCTATAAACCAGCATCTACTGCTGACCTCATTTAACAGTCCTCCAGAGCAGTCACTGTGGGCATTCCAGAGAAGCAGGCCACCTAAAGGAAAAAAAAAAAGGTATTTATTGAGGAGAGGAAAAAAATAAATTCTAAGTGTGACCTTCAACAGCCGTGGAAAAAAAAAAAAAGCCATTTTGGGCAGCCTGAATGTTCTTAATTTCAGACCAAAAAACTGCTGAGAGGAACTCCCTCTGACCAGTTCTGCTATGGAAAAAACATGCCTGCAGCCAAAACTAGATAGTAATAAATAATTTTCTAAAGCTAGAGAAGAGCTGTGTGCACAGAGACCGTCAATCGGAGGTGAGAACTTTTGGCAAAGTATTGATCCGATCACAAAAATATGAGTTTGTTGGTAGGCTGCTCTTAGGAATTGCACTTTTGGGAGCAGTATTATGGGCTGCCTCACCACCTCCCAAACGGCCAGGCTGGCCCAGCTTCAAGGCTATGGGACACCCAACATCTCCTGAGTAACTGGACTTTCTGCGTAGCTGATACCCAAGTACTGGGCCTGTTTGTGAATGCCCTCACCTCTCCTTTCAGCCGCGCAACCACAGGTTGAGCATAGTAAGAACAAGTGATGTGAAAGGAGTTCGGAAAAACTGGAAGTTTATCTGACAATGTCTCCTGCCAAGGCTTAGGAAGAGAGCGCGCTGTGCCTTCCTCCATCTTCTGAACTGAACTAATGTCTTGCAAAACACATCAATAAGTAAAACCTCCTCTCTGTCAGACCTCCTTCACAGTGGGTCCTCTTGTTAACAGGAGGAGCCGCCCGTAACGTCAGCACGCGCTGCGTGGGCCACTTGAGTCCTTGTTTTCGACAGCTGCAGTCAAGCGTCCCGTTAAGCGATCCTGCACAGGCGTCCGCGGGCACGCTCCGTGCCCTGGATAAGCAGTTCCTCTGCCGAGGTCATCTGTCTGTTGGAGGCTATCGACTGCACACACGAGTCACAAAACCATGATGATTTATAAAGCAGGCCTTGGCTGCGTTGGGAGGTTGTCTATAGAAACATCTTTTAAGGTACTGGGGGCTCCCTGGGAGGCAGCCAACGCTGCCCTCCCGTCGGATCATCAGCAAACTTACCTCAGTTTTGATACAGCCAGGCTGAGGTTCGAGGTAATAACAGAATTTCACTTACTGTAGGAAATGTAAGGACGGGACAAAGCACATTCGGGCCTAGATTTTGGCCTGGAATGGGGCACTTCTGTCTTCACCCATGAGCCCCCGACTTGGAGTGCGCACGTACCGGTCGAATTACAGGTGCAGCTCCTGGGAGGAAAAGAACCGGCGACATTCGCCTTGGCTGCCCGCCGAGCGAAGCGCACAGCCCGTTGCCTCCGGCGCTTTTTGGAAATAGCCTCACTAAACATTGCTGCTTCTTTGCTTTCAGGAAAATTTTATAACATAGGAGACCAGAGGGGCCATGGAGAAGATCACTGCCAATTCGTGGACTCGTTCTTAGATGGAAGGACAGGGCAGCAAGAGGATCAACCAGTCAAAGACGGTAATTCCTTACACCCGTCGCTGTAGCAGACCTTGGCAGTTCCTTTGTTTCTTTTTCCTGCCAGTGGCTTCAGCGCCCGCTGCTGGGGTGGGCGACGGGAAGGGACCCCCAGCTTTGCAGGCAGGAGAGAGTCGAGCGGTTTTTGAAGACAAACAATGAGTTATTAAAGACGGTTACCACTCGGGTCCTGTTAGGTAGTAAACAGCATGTCTCCGGTTTAAAACATTCCAACAGATTATTCACCGTTGGTATTACGTATTTAAACCCAACCACAAATTTGAGTTTGCAGAGAGGCATGAAGTGTTATGTTCAAACTAGCAAGGTTGACTTAAAGTGCAGTAAATCATCAGTTGGGCATTGAAGGCCTTTGTTTAGTGCTAATGAGAAACTAAAAAGTTCTTACTGGAAAATATAATTCATGCTGCAGTCATTCTGCGTGCACTGGTTTGAACCGGGTGCCCAGAATTCCGCTCTGGTCTAAGTGGGCATGGGACTGGGTGTCCTAAACACAGCTGAGACCTGCCTGGGTATTTTTCACATGTTGCCAAGGCTTGAGCATAAGAAAATGGGACTTGTGCCAGCAGGAGGTGTCCCTTCCCCTGTGGGCCGTGCCGAAGGACACCTGCGTGCCGAGTGTGTCGTGAAGGATTTTACGGAGGGAAATAGCGGAATGGGTTTCGGTAGTTTCAGTGTGTTGACCAAAGCTTCCTGTGTGCGGTGCTTCCTTTATAAAGCACCTCACAGAAGTGCAGAGGTGTGTCAGGGTAGGTGTGGGGGATTAAGTGAAGTGCTTAAAGTAAAGTAGGTGAATAATCTGAAAGGTGTTTATGTGATTTTTCTTTTAGTTTTTAGGAGGGCTTTGCTTTTCTTTTCCCAGGCAGTGTTGTCCATTTGTAAAGGTATTTTGTTTGTGTGAGGGATTGTCTGAATCCACTTGGGCGTTGCCAGGACAGCAGCCCTCTCAGTTGTACCAGATTAAGCTTTTTGAAAAGACTTTGTAAATAAAAAAAACTTTTACATAAAAAGCTCACTACCCCCACTTAACATCTATTATTTGTTTTCAGCAAATGGATTTAATTGAGTGGAAACATGAGCTAAAAAAATACAAAACCAAAACCAAACCAAAACAAAACCCCAACAGAACAAGAGAAAAAAAGCCCCCACCTGTCCTGCAGCTTGTATCTCTAGTAAGTGACCAGAACTGAGGAGCGAGCAGAGGGATCGTCCGTTACTGCCCCGTTCCCCGTCCCGGGCAGGCAGAGGGCAGGGCAGGGGTCTCCAGGGCTGGCAGGGGGTGCAGCGCGTGCGCCTGCCTGCACCCCTGTGTGCGCACACACGTGCTTTAGCCACACGTACGTTTCTGGTGATCAGGTTGGCTCCGGCACTAGTTGCTCACTTTTTGAACGTGACGTGCGCGGTTTGAACGGGAAGCGCGTGTGCCGTCACACGGAGCGGGCTGCGAGCGGGTACGGCCTTCGGCGTGGGGGGGGGGCGGCAATGTGAAGCAGCGGCAGGACAAGTTCATCCTGGTAACTGTGCGAGGAGAACGGCCTCCCGGTCCGTGAAGACCCCAGCAGCAGCCCGAGGGGGAGGAGGGGGCAGCAGC
>JAVJGJ010000014.1:120781638-120794125 GCA_035590215.1 Microhierax caerulescens
CCCCCCCCGTCCCCCCCCCGCTCACGGTCGGGGCACCCCCGTGTCCCCCAGCCCGGGCATCCCCGTGCCCCGCCCCCGTCACTGTCGGGGCACCCCCGTGTCCCCCAGCCCGGGCACCCCCGTGCCCCCCCCGGTCACTGTCGGGGCACCCCCGTGTCCCCCCCGTCCCTCGCTGGGTGGCGCCGTGGCCGCGCGGCGCGGGACGAGTCCCCGCTGTGTGAGGCCGCGCGCCTGTGTCGCAGCCTGCTGCCGTGCCCTGGTGGCGTTAGAAACAGCTACTAGTGACGGTGGCCATGAGTAGGGGGTTAGTAAAGGTTACGCTCTCGACGGGACATCCGCGGCCTTCGGCGGCGCCGAGCCGGGGTTCCCGCCGGGGGATCCGGGCAGGTGCCACCGTCGGGCAGAACCCCCCGGTGAGAGGCGCCTCACATCGCGCTTGCTTTTGTGATACTGGTTTTAATTTGGGCCTAGTAATAAGGGAACGAAGCAGGAGAGAAGCTGTCACCGCCTGCAGCGTGCCTAGTCCCGTTCAGCTCTCCGTGTTCTGTAGATGTGGCAGAGCTGAGCCTTACAGCAAGGCTTAGGCGCTCGTGAATGCGATGACAAGTTTGTCATTCATACAAGAGCGGTTGGATTTGCATTCTCGAGGGACAGAAGTGTTCTGTCCGTGGCCAGCCGATCGCAGGAGTGAATGGAAAGGCTCCGCTCTTACTCTTTCCTGACTTCCTAACGTGCCAGTGCCAGCGTCACTTCACATCGCCTGCTTCACATCAGCATCACAGCGCGTTCCCTCACGCCAGGCATCTCGTAGCCCTTCCACGTTCTCGCTGATCTGGGATCCGGGGCTGGCGTCACCCCCATTCGGAGGTGTTTGCTGGGAACTGGGAACCTGACTGAGGAAACTGCAGGCCACTGAAGTAGGAAGTAGGATGCTGTATTCAGGCAAACCCAAGCAAAATAAAATAATCACCACCAGAAATTCAGACCATTTGCAAAGTAGACGTGTGCCAAGAATGCCACTGAAAAGGGCTTTGGCTGTTCATTTTGCTTTCTACTAAGAAATGTAGCACAAATATATTTCCTGCCTCAATTTCCTATCACTTTTTTTTTTCTTTTCCTTAGGATGATGCAGAATCTCAGACACTGTTTAAATAGTAATTTAAGATTACCTGTGAGGCTAGGGAGTCCAGATTTTAATTACAATTCAGAATTGGGGGGGTGGGGGGGTGGGGGTGGCTCTAGAGTAGGAGTTCTCCCTTCTCTGGGACACATCTGGATTGCTATTGCAGTGTTAGCTGTAAGTTTGTAAAAGCAGAAATACACACATTTAGTACAGAAGCACTCGCTCACGTACACATGCCCTCACTGGGAATTAAAACTGCACTGTGGGTGTGACACCCTATCAGGTGTTGTTTTCCATTTGCATGTAACATATTTGTCTTTTGGTGTTGCAAGTGCTCATCAGTTCTTTAACTAGTTATTGTTCTTTTTAGAACATGTTGTATACTTGTACACACAATCGTAGAGTGGCTGACATTATTCATGTCAAATTCAGATAGCTTTAGTTATGCTAGAGCTGCAGAAACACCTCTCTTAAACGGGAGGCACAGGCATCAGCACCGAGCTATCCGAAAGACTTTTTACCATGCCCTGAAAAACAGTTTAAATGTCTTGAAAGAAATGCAAAGGGCTCGTGGAGCAGCCCTGCAGCACCTACTCCTTTGCAAGGTCTCTGAAAGCTGAGACGTTCACGGAACCCCAGCTGATGGAAAGCATCCTGAATCCTAATGCTAAATAGTAGTATATAAATAGATTTTCTGTTAAAAGGCTACTCAGGAGCAGATCCTGACTCCGAGCCCCGTCCCAGACAGGCACGGATAGAACTCAGCGTGCGTTCCTTAAATTCTCTGCATTTGGGGGGGAAAGCTGTGCGGGAGGGTCCGCGCTCCCGAGCTCTGCTGTCCTGCCCTCAGACACTGACCTCTCATCCACTCCGCTAACCTGGCGTCTGTCACAAACCTTACATTTACTCTGGGGAAGTAGAAACGGAAGGAAAAACCACATGCCATTCACAGTATCAGGTTTGCGTTTTTCTTGGGAGTTACTATATTTACCAGCTATAATCTGTTCAAAAGTAAGGGGGTTTATAACGCTTTCAGAAACGTTCGCTGCACAAGTACTGGCTTCATGGAAATTAACTGCACAGAAGGAAAAAACCTCCATATATTCAGATCAAATATTTTTAGTACAAGGACCAATTTTCAAAAATAAAATAGTACTGAGAGAACAGAAGCTCATTGAATCTTTTGCCCTATAAGGAATTAGAAGCAGTTGGTCAAGTCTTGTCTAAACCCAAGCTGCTGAGCTACTACAAGCAATACTTACGAAGTCATTGAAACCCTAAAAGCCTATACTTTTTGCCATCTGTCTTATTTTCGTTGCCCTGTTCCTAGAACATTTGTAAAAGGTTATAAAGCATCACTTCCAGAGTCTTGTTACCCAGGCAGAAATCAGGTTTGGTAACCTAATGCCCCAGAATACAGCAGGGGGGAAAAACACACGTTTGCTTCAAATGGGGTTTGGACAGTTAGTGGGGAACAGTCCTTTGCTGACTCTGAACCATGATGGGGCGGATGTGGCTTCTGGTGCAGGAGGCCCTGCTGCCTGCTGGAACGGGACAGGGTGGCCACCCCAGCCCCTGCCGTGACTGAGCTCCTGGTACTGCCTGAAGGCAGGATGATGAGCGTGGTGGACCCATGGTCTGACACAGTATGGCAGCCTGTTGCATTCTCATGTCACAGCACAGCACTATAACTTAATACAAATTTACCTTGCAGCGCTGCAAACACTTGGAAAAAAATACTACAGCACACAGGCAGAAAGTTTGTGCTTGGTGTTATGTAGAAGAATGAAGCTGGTTAATTAGCACTGATAATATACAGCTGTGGGCTGGCTTCAGGGGCAGCGGTTGGTCGATGTAGATAAGGTGCAGCTGTGGCTGGTTAAGGTAAGGGGTTGAGAGCCAACGGAGAGGGAGTAGCTGAGGAAGAAGGGGAGAGAGAGAGAGGAAGAAGCAGAAGGAGATGAGGGAGGAAGAGGCAAGAGGAGAGAGAGCATGCCCTGAGCGAGGAGGTGAGATGAGGAGAAGGCAGCAGAGGGACTGGCATGAAGAGTGTGTCAGTATGAGGTGGTGTAAGACCTTGTTGTACCTTGATAGTTTGGAGAGTGCTGCGACAGTCTTGGGACTTATAGCATCCTGGTTTTGCTAATTCGTACCACATTTCAGCTGACTGTGTCCTGTTACCGGGACTAAGAAGCTGCTGATGGTCCGGGGTGGGGGGGTAGACCTGGAGCATTCCCCATGTTCTGGCACCTTGCCAAGTCACTTAACTTTCTGTGGGTCTGGTTTTCTGTAGGGTTTCAGTTTGCCATGGCACAATGATACTTTCTTTCTGTAGAAATGGCTATGAACAAGTAAGGATGCGTGACTCTGCAGAGGTCAGGTCTGTCTTGCAGCACCCCGTACCTCACCAGCAGGGCACAGTGTCTCCAAAGTGTGAGGTGGCAGGAATGTCAGGAGGGCAGCGAGGCCAAGCAGCGGCTGTACATCCTCACTGGGAGATGTGTTGCAGTGACATGTGAAAGTGACAACACATGTCTCTTTGTGCTCAGTCTCAGCCTCTCAAACTGCACTTTATGACGGCCACCCCTTGCCTTATCTCCTGCCGCTACCCAGAAGAGTTCACGTTCAATGGTCTTTGCAACCCCCGCTCCGCTGAGGCTGCTGTGAGCTCTGCCCTCAGCCTCCTCTGCACAGCACCGAACCAGCCCAGCTCCCCCCGATGCTCCGTGCGGATCGCCTGCCCTCGGCCCCACACCGTCCTCACTGCATCCTGCTGGACCCTCCCCAAGGCTTTGTAGCTTCAGGCGCAGGGGGCAAAGCTGAGCACAGGCTCCCTGGTGGTGCCTCACCAGTGCCAGGAAGGGGAGAGTAATCATGTCCCTGTTTGCCGTGAGGACCCGTAACAAGACTTGGACAATCGGATCCCAAACAAGTAACTTCCATAGCATTAAACAGCCCTTTCTCGTTGGCAGTAAAGCAAGGGCCAGGCATGGCAGGAGGTCCCTTCAGCTCAAACACTTCCTCCAGCTTTTCAGTAACCCCTCCTAAATGCTGATACCAAAATCCACTAGTGTCTTACAACAAAGGCCTTTATTCCGTATTCTCCTGGTAACGCAATAAACGATAATTACTTCTCTTGCCAATGCATAGCACTGGCAGACCATCTTGTGATGCTTTTCTGTCGTACCGGTCAATACTCAGATTCACTGCCTGAACAAAGGTGCATGTTCTAAACAGCTTACCCTGCGCAGCCAAAAGAAACTGTGTATTAATACATACAGATTAATGTCAGTCAAAACAATCCAGATCATTCCATCTTATTTTCCCTCACCTACTTGAACATCTATGAAGGCATTAAGAATAATGATTAATGTTTCTACTTTAAATTGCTAGCAGAAAAAAAAAGCTGAAAAGCACCAATTACAGAATTTAGTCAGATGCAGTAAGTCAGTTCTATGATTCCTATTGACAGTCAGCAAGCAGAGCACATGCTCAGATTCGTAAGAAATGTTGTACATGTCAAGGCACACAAAAGTCTGACAATTTAAGCATATTAGATTTATCAAACAAAACTTTCCATTTTAAGGAATGTCAATGAAGCCTAATTCCTGTTAATACGATATAGATATGAATACACAATGTTAATTATTTTCTACTGAAAAGTAAAACAGACTCTATTCTTTTCTCTATTAATGTTGTTACTTCAAGAACTTAGCTTTCTCATTTTTACAAGGGACATAGCTTTTACTCTCTACAATTTCCCATGTACCCTAAATATTCCCTGCTAGGCAAATTATATTTTTTTTTTCTTTAGTATAAGATAGTGACTCCTTTAACCTACCAAGGGACTGGGACTTCCATTTTCACATCAATTTTGCACCATCATGAAGCATTCCAATTCTTATGACTTTAGAAATTAGAACAAATTAGAAATGTTTAAGACATTAAGCATCTGCCTCATCGTCCTTGGCCCTGCCAGACATACTTCCCCATTTACTAGCTTTATTTACCCTTTTTTTTTTTCCCTCTTCCATTTTTTTGGGGGGGAAAAAAAAAAATCCAGAAAACCACCACCAAAAATGTAGTTTTCCTTCACTTCGGTCTATTTCCCAAAGGTGAAGAACATTACTGATGAGCACGCCACCTTGGTTACATGTAGTATGAGTTAATAACTCATTATTGTATCGTGACACAGAGACATCAACTTCTACTGCAAGGTAATGAAGGACAAGAATAAAAAAGCCAATCTCTATTAGCACCCTAGTTTTAAATTCCAGCCTAACTTAAAAATAAATAAATAAATAAAAAAGAGTAAAGTTTCTACTATTGGTTCCATACGAGCTTTATCATACGGAACTCAAATAACATGGTGTGCTTAAGATGCAGTTCTAATCTAATTCATATAAATTCACTGCTGGCAGGCCTCACTGGTTTGTTTGGGGGTTTTTTGAGACATTGTGTTTTATAACATATTCAAGAACCTTAAGCAGGACATGAAAATTATTTCACACTTAGTAGCGGCATTTCCTTAGTTCAAAGTTTGAAAGATGCCAAGCTTGAATATAAAACCTAACTGCACAAGGCAGTAATTAAACTGAAACTTCTTTTCCCTGGTCATTAATAAAAGCATCGCATAACCTAAATATAGCTTAGGAATATACTTCTGACTATCTTAGTCCACAAATCTAGAGACAGAAGGATTGTGATTTAAAGATTCCTAGCCTCTGTGATTAAGCATATCAGTTTGAAGAAAAAAATAGAAGCATTAGATTCAAGGATCATGACAGTTTGATGAAGATACAAAGCCACGATATTTTCTAGAAGTTTTAAGTAGGAAATCCCATATCCAGGCCTGAAGATCACTAGCTTGATGTGTTACAGCAACAAGAAACAAAGTCAGGAGAGGTAGATGAAGCATTTTTCTGAACACTTAAGGAGTGTGCATATGAGCTGTGAGAAGACGCAGATGAAGGTTGTAGAAGTAGTGGAAATCCTTAGACCAACTTGAAGTATCTCCTCATTACTGATGAAGACAAGTGCTCCTCCAGGTCAGGAGTGATAAATAACAAAATGGAAATAGCTAGAACGTATATATTCCAACACTTCTAATGACTGAAATAGATTTAAAGAAGCATCTTAATTTAGTTGAAACAAAGTCAAGAATACCACGAAGCTTGAAGCCTAGCTCTGTTATCAGAAGTCACAAGTGATTAAGGAAAAAGTTATTAACAGCATTTAAACATTCTTAGTAGTGATGATCAGCTAGGATAACATACACTGAAATTTCACATCACAGTGGAATATGAATACATTCTGAGACAAAGAAACTAAAATTAAAAGTAGGAGGTCTCTAGCCTGTGAAAGACATCCAAAGAATGAATTTACAGTCTCCATCACACACCATTATCTTCTTCAAAAAAACACAGATAGAATCATAGAGAACTATACTAAAGAATAGCTAAGAATGCAAAAAAGGGACTATAAGCTTTTGAATGAAAAAGCATCCATCGGTTTCCTTCCAACCTTCTCATTCCAGAAGGAAAAAAGAAACTGAATATGTGATAAGAAGGGGAAAAGAACCACCTACCACAAATCCACTGAGCTCTCTCCCACTAGAGGATCAAGACCCAAAATAATAGCCCTTTACTGTGTATCAATTTTGATGAGCAGAGTCTCTCAAAAGCTTAATGAACCTGAAAAAAACTGTCTCGGGGTCATTCAATGTGACATTTTATTGCCTAGATGTATAAACAAAAGTCATCTGACATTTCAGGTACCACAGACACTGCTAAAGTATCCTAATGTTATTAAGAAAGGTGAACCTGAACTTTTCAGTAATGTAGCTCTTTTACTGTACACCAGGATAATTATCAGTGTCTTTGATCAGACTAAGAGATTTTGGATTTTATCACTTCATTCTGAGTTTTGTCACCTCTCCGCCCCAAATTAAGTAGCATATCCATGCCCCACACTGACATTCAAAGAGGAAAAACCCTCCAAACCACAACTCTCTTTCTACACATCTCAAATAGGTCTTCCACAGAATGAAAAGGGCCTTTTCTTAGGGTTCAATTTTTTTAGCACTAATGATTGAGATTTTCTTTGAAACAACCAAAGTCCAAGAGATTCAAACCATCAAACCAAGAGTAATATTACTTTTAATAAATATTCCAGACTAAAAGTCTCTTCTAATCTTTACTGACGAAGGAAAACATAATCAAGACATACTAGTACATAAATCAAGTTTTCAAAGTCTTGTAAGAGCTTGCATTAAATCATACACATATTATTCACACCTCATCTTCAAACCCACTTGATCACTGAAAACACATCAAAAAACGGTTAAATGAGTGGACAGAAGGCAATAGCTGCATAGCATTAGCTTCCTGCAACAGCAAAAAATGAATTTTCAGATAGCTGATACTTCAGAAAAAATGGAGGAAATACTATGTTAAGACAGCATAACCACAAGAGACCAAGCTTCTATTGTCTCATTCAAAGGATTTCACAAGAAACCAGTCACATTTGCCAAGGAATCCTGACAATTTTGAAAAGGTGAATTTCAGAGTTTCTGTCCATAGATAAGACACATCAGAGCAACAGCAGTAATTAAACCTCACCTTCATCTTTGTATTTTATTGTGACTTCATCATTGCTCAGAAGTTTTCCTCTAAAAACTCTCTGCATCATTAGCACCAGTTCATCATAGGTGATATCTTCGTTATGAATAGGAATTCTCCTAATATCTTCCCCAAGCTGAGCTTTGATGATCAGTTTCCCACTTAAGTCCAGCTGCCCATTCATGATGGATTCCCTATTGCCTGCAGACCTGAAAACAACAAAACATTAAAAAACATTTTAGCAAACTAAACTGTTAGTTATTTAAATGTATCTGATGACAGTTGTGAAGCTTCCCATCTCTGGAAAACATTACTGTTAGGAAGCTCTCCAGAGAACCTCTCTTGGACATATTTTACCATGCACTAATTTCCCAAACAATACAGTGCATCATACATAAACTGAGCTCACGAGCAAAGAACTCTCTAAGATCCGACACTTCAAATTAGCAGTTACAGTTCCCAGTGCTCAGAACTGAAAAGTAAAGATTATTTTTAAAAGTCAGACAGCTTTTAAATATGTGTGACATTTAGAAATTTCAGCCTTGGGTGGGTTTTTTTTAAGAGACCAGCTGTAAACTGCCATGGGAAAAAGGCTATAAAGGAACTATTATTCCCTAGGATCTGCTTTTGAGATACACGTATACATGTCTCTCAGGGAAAGTGAAATTGCAGCAAAAGCAGTCATTATATGTAATATAATGGGTTATGTTATCACCTTATCATATTATTTTTACATCACCCGTAATTATGACAACCAGCAAAGAGGGGTTTATTTTATCATTTAAGAAAAGACTCCTAGAACAAAATACCTTATTTCAAAGATTATAGGTAGTAAGGTGGCTTTAATACGGGGATCAAATTGAATCATGCTTATTTCATGAACAAATAAATGAAGAGCTAAACATTTGTTTTATTACATGCATGATCAGAACACACTGAGGGTTCCCCTCCAGAAAGGAATATACACATTTTTTGCTTTTTCTAAATTTTGACTGAGATGTTTTAACCAAGATTTTACATTTTTAAAAGCTGTTCAATAGGCCACACATTAGCTGCTCATTAGGCTTAGAGCCACAAATTTGTTATGCAGTACATGTGGTCAGAACAGTTGGTTACTCTCAGAGCTTTAAGACAGGTGGACAACCACTCCAACATAAAAGGAAGTGCAACAAAGCCATCTTCATCTTGTGTCCAAGCAGCACACAGCACATATTTCAGTTACATCATGTTATATAAGACAATTTAAAAAATATCACTTTGTATGAGGCATCTCTCTTGTTAAAAAACACAAAAGCTTTAGAAGAAAAACAGAAACCACAGAGAAGTTACTAAGCAGAGGAATGAAAACACACACACACACACACACACGTGGTAGCCAGTCAAAGGTCCCCGTCTTTCTTCACTGTTTGGACAAGGCCAAAATAGATCTGGAATGAGGCACAATTAAATAAGCCGTTATCTTAACATCTGAAGTACAAATACTAGAGATCTTAAAAGCAGGCAGCCCTACACATCAAAACTGACATTTCCAAAGCCACACGTAGGTAAGCATGCTCTTGTGCAAAAAGAATTATTGGTATTGATATGCAGGTATTTCTCCCTTACCTTTAAGGATGTTACAACAGTGCTTTATGAGAAAACTGATTTTTGCTCTCCTACCTGAGGAACAAGACACTCAGCTAAAGCCTTTAATACGTCATACCTTGACGCGCCTACATATATTTAACTCTGCTGTTTCAATGACAGTTTTGCATTGAAAAGAAGTAGCATGATGCTATCTCTAGAGTGAATTAAATTTCTCAGGTTTTGTGTAATTGATATAACGCAAACACCTCATGCAAATCCCTTTGTTTAGCCCAATGACATCCAAAAAAGAGAGGCAAGAAACTACCGAACAGAACTTACTTCTTCTCATCAGACATAACAGGAGGTAGGTGGATATAGTCTGACTGCAGAGAAAAGGGACACGCAATTAACACAGCCAGGTTGCTGCTGAGACCCTATGACGGAACAGGGAAGTTTATAATATCATTAATGCTCTCTAATGCATTATTCATGTTTTGCAACATAGGAGTCCTAACTTCAGGCACATTGGCTCACATCTAATTAACACTTTAAGTTGGCTGTAAAAGCACAGGGTTTTGCAGAAGTTGTTTGGGTTTGGTTTGTTGTTGTTTTTTTTTTATTTAAAGCTTTTCAGCATCCATCTACAGGGTTTTCTTTCACCTTCTTTCCAAACAGAAATTTATCATTACCTTGCCTGTCTTACGCTGGATTACTGGACAGATTTCCCACCTCACTTTAGGATAGAGTCAGCATAAGCCACCATGCACTATCAGTGCCAGAAAACAGGGAGCTGCATCAGAAAAAAAACATTTTAAAAATATTTATTTACAGTCACTTCCTTAGAGTTATACACCTCACATCAATCTTTCACTTTAGGACATCTTAGTGAATATACCCAACCAAAAAAAGTCACTGTTTTATCCATAATATAACATTTTGGATAATTTTTTTGTATTAGTATGAAGATTTACATTTTTTAGTATTGTAGAGTTTGAAGTTCAACCAAAACAAATCATGAACCAGTTTTACTTTCTTCATAGTAGTAGTTTATTTTTTCTAAATTTTGTAACTGTATGTAGGAATTCTTAACAGCAATGCGTTCCTTTCCAGGACACTGATCTTCCCCAACAGTCCCAAAATATTTATTTGTATGGTCTCCATCTTGAAACCCCAGGTTAAAGTTAAAGAACCTAAACTTTGATTGCTTTAGCAATACAAAAACCTAGAAGCCAATTTTGTATCTTAAGATTGAAGCCTCTGTGGCATTAATCAGAGTGTCTTCAAGGACAGACTGCACACCATTAAGACAGATTACCAAAAGGAAAGGAGTAGTAATGCCACTTTCCCACAGGCCAAGCCACCAAACCGGGCAAGGAGGAAATGCAGTCAGAAATATACAACCACTTAAAAACATGACCTGCCCTCATTTCAGCTTAAGATTGTGGGTTTCCTGCTGAAAGCATGTATGATGAGCTGCATGAAGTTTATGCAGTTGACCTTTATTGCACAAGTGCTTAATGCCCAGAGCTACAAGACAATGATTTTGTATACAGACCAGTCCAGTGGAGAACAAAACTCTGCTCCTCCCTCCCACCTGACACACGTACCCTACCCAGCACTCTTCTCCTCGTCTCTGTCTCACACACTGATTTGCTGCTAACCAGAGAAAAAAGTAGGTTCCTCTCATCCACATGAAATTGGGCTTCCCAGCTCTCCTCTTTTAACTAAACTGGAAGTAAACTGGGCTTCCCAGCTCTCCTCTTTTAACTAAACTGGAAGTAAACCAGAACAGACAGGCACAAGACATGCAGAATGGAAGCAGAGAGCAAGCAAACCCCAAAGAACAGACAAAGCCTCTCTGGTTATCACAGGCTGGCAGCTACTCCCCTCATCCTGGGCGTGAAATGTTCACCTTTAAAATGGTCTGTACTCGCTCCTGACAAGGAAAGGGTAAGACTGTTGCGACACACTAAGCAGGTGAACAGAAGAGACCAAAGTGACACAGCTGAATGGACAACTCCCAAGAGGGTTTTTCACAGAAGATAACTAGAATGCTCACTAAGGAGCTTTTTAACAGAATCAATCACAGTGTCTACTTTGAGGAGGGAAAAAAAGCGAACCAAACAAAAAAAAACAGTAATGTCTTCCTGTTTAAAGAGGACTATTTTTTGTAAGAATCCTACTGACATCTTTCTAACCTTCCTGGCGTACCGCATGCATTTTGGAGGCACAGATTTTTGCCTCCCCTCTTGGCTCACTGCCTATGCACATCACGCACCGATCTGAACAGTGCATGTGGACAGTGACCATCCAATCTAAGTCAGCAACTTCAGGATCCCTCCTAAAGCCACGGTGTTATAACCACGCTGGATTTCACTACCCTTTTTGCGTTGCAACAGAGAAAAAAAGCCTTGCCAAAGCAAGGAAAAAACAGGCATTCCTGCTTCCCTTTTTCCTGTCAGAACAGGCAAGGTGCAGGGTGCAACACAGCGACAGGACCCAGCAGCACGGCTGCCCAACCCCGCCCGACGGGGACACGAGGGGTCTTCCAGGGTAGCTGGGCGGTGGGGCCGGGAGCCGAAAGGAGGAGAGGTCCTTTCGTTTTCCTCTGGGTGGGCCGACGGGGAGCAGAAATCGGGAAGCGAGGTGCCTACAGCCCCTCTGGCTGCCCCTGCGCAGGGAGGGAGAGGAGGCCTCCCCCGGCCCTCACTCCCGGCTCCCCCAGCTCCCTCGGCCCTCCACCCCCCGCTCCCCCGGCCCTCCACTCCAGGCCCTCCACCCCCCGCTCCCCCGGCCCTCACCCCGGGCTCCCCCGGCCCTAGAGGCCGGGGGGCGGTCCCAGCCTCCCTCAAACGCGGCTGGAGGGCCCAAGGGGTCTCTCGGCCTCTCCGCCAGGGGCCGCGCCGAACCTGGAACCGGGGGAGGGGGTTCGCCCCGGGCCGCAGACCGCCCGCCTCCCTCACGGGGAAGGCAGCCGAGCCCAGCCGCCCCGAGCCGAGCCGAGCCCAGCCGAGCCGAGCCGCTCCGCCCCGCTCTTACTGTGGCGCCGGTCCCGCCGGAGGAGGCCGCCGCCCCGCGCGCGCCCGGCCGCGGCCGCCCGTACGTGGCAGGCAGAGCAGGGGCTGGCGCGAGGGCCGCGGCTACCGGGCCTGCGCGAGCCGTACGCATGCGCGCTCCC
>JAVJGJ010000014.1:120796838-120806862 GCA_035590215.1 Microhierax caerulescens
GTGAGGTGGGGCTGACACCGGGGTCAGCCAGTGCTGTGCCAGGCACAGGGAGTGTGACCCATCCACAGCCAGTGCCAGTGGCAGCAGGGGCTGAGGACAGGCATCGCTTGCAGGGTACTGAGGTGGACAGTGTCCCCTAAATGCCAGCAGATCCAGACGCAGCAGTACTGGCCACTGAGGTCTGAATCAGATTTTCAGGTCACTGTGGTCTTCATAGAGAGGAATTCAAACCAAGGCCAAACTGGCCAGACACAGGCCATGGACAGTTGAAACCTGTGATGTCTTCCCCAGATAAATAACTCATTTGAAAGAGCAACAGGAGAGGGGGAGGGGTATGGCCTCACCTGGCAAGAAAAGCCACATCACTGCCAGTGGATCCAACCCTGCTGAGCAGGTCTGGGCAGGGGGGAAAGATCAGGGGCCTCCCAAACCAGGGGGTGTCCCAGAAATGACACCAGCTGCCCATGCTGCCTGGCTTGTCCTGCCCTGTCTCGCAAAGACATCCCAGCCACTCCTCTGGGCACACACGGGCTCCATCCCGACGGACCTTGCCGCTGAGGCAGAAGCACAGAGGTACCACGGATGCCATAGTGCCTGTGTAAATCAAGATACAGATATAGATACAGATTTATTGACACATATGTAAAAGCATGTATCTATGTAATTTGATGAAGGAAAGAAAGAAACTTTGATTTATTTGGAGCTTCAACTAAAGCATACCTGAGCCACAGGCTCACCCATACACCCAGTCACCAGTCCCTCCTTGCCCCTAGAGCTGACGGTGTGGATGTGGGGTCAAACCTTCCGACGTGATTTGCATTCCCACGACGCTGTGGGTAGACGCAATTTTGTGCAGCTGCTGGGCAAGCGGGAAGCTCCAGAAGCTGCAGAAGCTGCAGAAGCTCCAGAAGCTGCAGAAGCTGCAGAAGCTGCAGAAGCTCCAGCTGTTGAACCTGTGAGCCCTGTGAAAGCCCAGATTACTTTGGCAGGAACTTTGGCAGGAGCAAGAAGTCTCCAGACTGCGGGTGCTGAGGGACCCAGGGTGGTAACAAGATGTGGGTAGTCACACATCCAAGAATTGGGCAGAGACTCTTGTTTAAGACAGGCATGATAGGGTAAAGCAGATAAAACCCATGCCCCAATCTCAGCCGTAGCCTCTACACACACTCCAGGATAAAAGCCAATTTTTATTCCATCTTTTGGCAGAAATTATCAGGCTTGTCCCAAGTAGTTGATGTACAGGCTGCCACAGCTTCGGGGAACAAAAAAGCACAGTATAAGCAATAGCAGAGAAACTGCAGGTCTTAGAAATTTCTGAATACATCATGGTATTTGCTGCATTTGGTGAGCTCTGAAAATGTTTTCTTAAAAAGACTGGCAAATCTGGAGTGGCTAAGGGGTATTCTGCAGCAGAAAATGCAACAGAGAAGGAGCTGATGGACCTCAAGCTCTGAAAGATGAGTCTAAGACCTGGGGGATGTCCATGGCCAAGGCTTCCTCGCGCTCAATCTCACCCAGTCCCCAGGTGAAGGATGGAGCCGGGATCCCTCCCTGTAAGGTTCATGGTGGAAGCTGAGCACCTGTGTGCTGGGCGCAGTGTGCACACTGAAATCGCGCAGAGACCTGGAGATGAGGACTGCTGTTCATCTGACACGGGCCGGTGCCTGCGTTTTGCGGTGCTGACAAATAGAGTCAAGCCAGAAAATCAAATAGTAAACAGGGCTGTCAGGAACACATGTGCTGCTGTCTGTTTCTGATGTTCTGACTGAACTAAAATGATTGCCCAACTTCTTACTTTTTAATGGGATTCATATAACTGGAAGATTATTGAAAACTATAAGAGATGTGCCACGTGGCAGGGATAATTCTGGTTTTGGCACGCATCACTCAGCTGTTGCTCATGTTGTTGCTCTTTAGCATTTGTGTTTCAGGCTGTCGCAGCCACATCACAGCCAGATGTCTATGACGATAGTGGAATAACATCTATCTGTCACTGGGTACTGCCTCCACCAGCCATCGGCTTTGCAAAACACGTTGTCTCTCGGCTGGAAATCTTACAGAAAGGAAAGGAAAACCACTCCAGCAAGTGAGCTCTGGGTGGCCCGAGCTAAGCAGCCGCGGAGGACGGCTGTGTCTGAGGGAGCTGGGTGCCTGGGGGGCAGCTGCTGCCCCCCTGCCCAGCAGCATTGGCTCGCCGGCCAGGCACGTGTGTGCCACGTGGAGCCATGAGGCAGAGGAGTGACCCCGGGGCTCACCCACTTGCTTTGAATGGGGAACCCACAAAATTCTGGGGAACCTGTGGCACAGCTCCGAGCCTCTGCCTTGCTTGGTGGACGCGTGCCCGAAGCAGCCAGGCAGGTAGATGGTGCCAGCAGGACAATCTGGCACAGGGAACCGTGGAACTAGTGTGGATGCACAGAGCCTGGGCTGCCTGCCGTGGCGCGGGACAGGGGGCGGCTGGGGCACGCTCCGCAGCAGGGCTGGCGTGGGGGGTCTGCGGGCACTGCCCCTCGGCTGCAGGAGCACTGGGGAAAGGGAAATGTGAAAAGGAAGGCAGGGCTGGGAGTCCTTTGAAAGCAACACAACAGAAAAGCATGAAGCTGACACAGCAGACAGCTGCCGTGCTGCCCGTGCAGCAGAGCATCAGCCTTACCTCTGCCTCCCCCAAAAGAGTCCCTCTGCAACGGGGACCTGATGCTCGCAGGATCTGTTAATGCTGGTCAGAACTGTGGCACCATTTAGTGCTTGCTGGTAACTTTTCTTAGCCTACTGCTCAAGGTCTCATGTACCATTGTAAAGCAGTTTTTGGGTTTTTTTCTTTTTTCAGAGGGAAATCTGTCTTTCACAAACAGGAATTCCTGAGCTGACTAATGCAGTCATGCCTACCCCCCACACAGTAAAAATCATCAGGCTGCAGTAATTGTGGCATTGACTTAAAATCATGGAGTTGTTCTGGTTTTATTTTAAGATTCAGAAAACATCTTTTTATTTGTCTTTGGCTTTAAAGTTTTGCAAACATTAATAATCTCAAGAATCACTCTGATTTTGACCATATATATTTTTAAACTAAAACTAGAAGGTTTTTGCATAGTACTGTGTCGTCATGGACTCTTTTTTTTTTTTTTTTATCAAACCTCATGGGAACTGGTAATGCTAATACTCGTGGCTAAAGTTGAAATAAAGAAGAAACAGTACCACTACGCACAGCAGGCAATGCTTCGGGTGGGCATGGAGGTGTTCTCCATCCCTGAGTAGCTGCAGTTCAAACGCAGTTCCTAGCAGCTCGTTTGCCTGCAGCTGTGCAAGTGCCAGGCATAAGCAGAGGTATCCCCAAGCTGCACTGAGAGTTATCTCGCATCTTGTCTGAGTTTAGCTCCGTCGGGTCAAACAAAGCACTGGGCATACGCGTATTAGCAAAGGTAGATTATTACTGAAGTGTGTTAAATAATTACTGTTTACTTACATGCCATTTCTTGGCCCTGGGTATGTTCCCTGCTTACAAACATCTGACAAATCTCTTGAAGAAAATATAAACTGATGTGTCCCCATATGACCTTGTCCCTAGGCTTCCTGGTCTCCAATCATATCCAATTGACTTTGTGCTGGACAAGCAGCCAGGAGAGTCTGATTCTTTCTATAAATTTTGAATATAGGTCCATGCACGATTTTGTATCATGTCAATATAGTGAGTATTTTGCTCAGAGGAAACACTGGCCAGTTTTCCACTCCAAGTTTGTACACAGAAGTGTCTCAAAAGGGTGCATTGACCTGATTTCAGGTATAGAACATGCAAACCAGTATCTCTTTACCGATATGCAAACCAATATTCTTTCAATAATTTTTTCTATAATTCAGGTTGTAATGAAAACACAAACAGGTGCTGTACAGCATGTTTTGCTTATATGCATGCATACAAATGTATGTAAAGCTAAATGTTTCCTCTTAAAAACATAATTAACTCGGCTAGCGAGAGGTTTAGTTTTGTCTTTTGAGAAAGAAATCAGAGTTCTACTGGAAGAGTGAGAAAATTTCAAGACATTTCTCAAAGCTTTGAGAGGAATCTTGTACAGTGTAAACACGCTTTAAGGAAATACTCCAGACACTCTTTCTCATCCTATTCTGTTTTACAGCAGAACACAAAGTTTGGGGTGCTGCTTTAAACATCAGTGCAAGAAGAAAAATGTTTCCATCTAAGAAGCATACAGCATGGATTTATTAATGTTTATCAGCCGTCGTGTTCATACACTTAAGGAAGGGAAAAAGAACCCAAAAAGCCCAAATAGAGCTCAAATGGAGTAGAATTATATTTCTTACCTGTTTTAAACCTGAGAACAAGCTGCCAAATACACAGCACCCAAAGGGTCAGGGTTACCGCACAACAGGCGATTCCAGCCAACGCTCTGTCCCAGTGGAGTGAAGGCGTGTTGTGGTGCAGACTGCCTGCTCTGCTATAAAATGGCATTACACATTCATAACCTTGTGATGGATAAATCATTAACTACTTGTCTACTGCTAAACTTCAACCTTTTCTGTTCCACTTGGAAAAAAAAAAAAGTTTCGATGCAGTAGCACGCTATTACTTCTATCTTTTTTCACTCAGTAAAATATTTCATTTATCAAGGCATTAAATGACAAGTCTTCTACTTGCCCTAGGGCAATGTCCCAGCTCAGACACCCAGATACATTTACCTGATAAGGGCTAGAGCCTGTGATTTGAGTGCTTGGCACAGCTCAGAGCCATGCCAGCAAACCTCTCTTCCCTCCAGGCAAGGCACCCCCATATATGTGTATGTATGTGTATATATATATATATCCTCCTGGGAACTGATTCTGATCCTCAAGCAAGACCTGCAGGTGGGCTGGGGGAGGGGTGCTGGCTGGCGTGGGCCCGAGCCGTGCGGGACAAGGAGGAGGTCTGTCCTCTGCAGCAACATTCCCCTTGTGCCGAAAGGAGACAGAGATGGTGACTGTGTTGGGGCTGGCCTAGGTCAGCGCTTGGCACGCGTCTTCAGGAGAGCCAGTGCCGTGTCCGTACCGCGTGATTTGCACAGGCAGTGCAGAGCCGTGCTGCACCCCCTCTATGCACCCCCACCAATAAGTGCAGTCACTCAGCAGGTACTGGCACAGATGGGAATAAAATCCGTGTTTCCCAGGACATCTGATCTATCCAGAGAGGAGTCAGGAAGAAAAAGAGAACGGGTAAAAGGCACAAGCAAAAAGTGAAGCAGAAAGAAAAGTTGCACCACCAGAACTGCCAAAATCAGCATCTTCTTCCATGTGCTAGCATGTCTCCCACTGAGAAATTAAAAGCTAAGAAATTATTATCACCGTCAAAGTGAAGAGGCAAGTAGAGCTATTTAAAGAACTAATAGGAATAAGGGCTGTCTTTTTTCTCACTAGTGATCAGCGGAGGAATCCCCTGAATGTCAGTAGGAACAGTACCTGGCTTTTACATGGTGTTCTTCATTAGTGGGGAAAGGAGGTTTGTTTGGCTTTTTTAATTATCAGAGCACTTCCATCTCAGTTTTAGAAACAGGATTCAAAATCCTGATGTGTTATGTCGAGGGTGTACAGAAATTCGGTCAAAAAAAGGGCTCAGGTCTCTTGGGATGTGGCCCAATGGTCTAGCCACCAGACAACTCTGATGCTGCTGGATGCTGCTCTTTCTTTAATGCCTGACAGATCATTAAGATGCTTTTTCTTCTTGTCAAGGAAAAAGATGTGTAGGATAAGGTATGCGTTTAATCTCATTGGTGGCAATCTGCAAAATATTCATAAAAATAGTAAAAAAATTGATATGGAAACTATCAAACACTTGATTTTCAGTGATCAAGACACCGTATTGAGGAAAGCACCTAAGGACATAGCAAAGACTGAGGAAATGCTGAAATAATTAAGATTACGTTTACAAGTGGCAATTCCAAAATTGTTAATCTGCTTCTTCAGACAGCCAGAGGTCTTACCAGCCTGCTCACGGGGGCTCCGTCCCGGCCAGGCTGTGCCGCCCAGCAGGGCTGGTCTGGGACAGACGGGCTGTTTGCTGTGCCCAGGGCCGGGGGTGTCCGGCCGGGGGTCAGCGTGCCCGTCGGCGGTGGCCACCAGCTTACAGGCGTGTCTCTTGTCCCGGCTCCTTCCTCTCTCTAGGTTACCGTCAGTAGCACAGAAAGCGGAGAAGGGAAGAGATGCTCAGCGCTGGGACCAGCGCTGGGACATGGTGGGGGCGCGGGGGGCTGTGGCACGTAGCCCGTGGCTAGGAGGGAGTCCGAGGGTGGGAGGAAAGAGCCGTCTCCCTGGCACACAGGGGATGTCTGAGTCTTCTACCTCAGTACAGCGCCAAACTGCACCCCCCAAGGGGCGCTGCGCGGGCGCTGGTAGGCTTTCTCCACCCGGGGGGCAGAAATGGGGCCGTGTGGGGCCGGGCGGCAGAGCTGCCCCCTCGCCCGGCCAGAGCAGCCGTGTGGGGCCGGGTGGCACAGCTGCAGGGCTGTCCCCACCGCCCCGGGGGGCTGCCGGCAGTGGCGGGGCTGCGCGCTGGCTGGGGGCGGCGGGCCGGCGCGTGCTGCAGCCGGTTTCCCGCCTTGGGAGCCCGGGGGAGGCCGGCCCGCTCTGCCTCCGTCCTTGAAGTTTGCCCGAGAGCTGCCCTTAACTTCGGTGCGCGCTGGGGATCCTCGTTCCGAGGGTGTGCAGGGCATCCCCCTCCGCTCCTAAGACTCCTCCGCCGGGAGCTCTGGTCCCTCGGCTGCGACCTCGTGTTACGTATTTTCCTTCTCCTGCGGGTCTTCGGTTGGAAATAAAAAGCAGAAAGTCCCTTGCCCTTCTCTTTGCACCTCAGCCTTCTCTTTCTTGCACGTTGTGTTTGTGTACTTGCATGCCTGTGTGCTTTATTTTTCTCCTAGCTTGCAGCTATCCTGTGAAGGTGTTGGGTTGTCAGCCAAGCCTGTTTCTCCTTCCTTGGAGGAGTGTAATGTTTTGTTTTCACAGGAGGGATGCATAAATTCCGTGGTGGCTTAGTAAAATCAGCGAAGGCTGGGAAAGGGCTCAAACTTTCTGTGCTTGTGCAGATCGACTGGGGGCAGAGGCGTTCACAGCAGTTTCTCCTCCTGTGGTGTAAGCCCTTGCCTTAATTTGAGGAGGAGGCATGTAAGTGCCTGGAGGAAGATGGGGCAGTTACAACCTACTTAGCCCCTGCGGTCCCCTGAGTTAAAGGCAGAAGGGGCATCCCTTTTCCCCTGGCAGCTGGGTGCAGCTGGGCAGCAGTGGCCTCGGGAGCGGTGGCCTTTCACCTGCCTGTCTGCGTGGTTAATGATGTGATGTTTGTTTCCCTTGGTATTAAAGATTTTCACAAGTTGCTGGTAACTTTCCCTCTTGTTCAGCCCTGGTGTAAGCCCAGTTTCTGCGAAGACGCTGTGGTATCTGTGTATGTATGAGTTGTACAGAAGTTTACAATTTTTGGGTTGTAGGTGTGCAAAAATACATGTGAAAACAGATGTGTGAGGGAGAATCAGCGTTAAGGATATCCATGTTTCTTACGTACTCCTTCCTGTCACACTAGAGGTAGTTGCTAAAACGATCCAGAAGTTAGTCACTAGATAGAGTCCACTTATCTTTGAAAAAAAAAAAAGACCCCTCCAGCTTACAATACGTTGTTTGACACTATTTCAGAGGTGTTAAAATGAACTGGTGATTTAATACTACATGAAGGAAAATAAACATATTTAGTAATAAATATGTATGTCCTTAATAACACTGTAAAATACAGCTGTGATGTACTTCTGCCAGGGCATTTAGTGTTATCTCTGTGTCTTTGGTATCAGTGAGACTTCTTGTGCAATATGGTGCTACTCACTTTGGCTGAGGATATTAGAATATTGTTTCTTTTCCCTGCCTGTCATCTCATCTGTTACTGTGTGAAGCAGTAATGAAAAAAAAAGGATGTGTAGTACTAGTATCTGCTGCCACTATTGATGTTACGCTTGTCTTTCTCCTGGAGGAAGGGCTCATGCTATTTGGTCATTTTTGACTGGCCATGTGAGCACGCAAAGTCAGTTTTCTGTGTTTTACTTCCAGCAGTACCAGTACTGTGGACGTGCAAAGTGGCCCATTTTATGGTTATTAGTGACACCACAGGTAAATATCAGGCGTTCCAGAATGGACTGTGTGCAGCTCTAAAGTACGTGATAAACCTTACACAGGCTGTGTTCTTATAACAAAGTTTGCTAGGACAATAATTGCAAAAGCGTGACCACCTTTAGCTAGAGAGTAACGTCCTTTTAAAGGTTAAGTAAGTAATGAAACACGCATAGTATGTGAAATGCAAAACAGTGTTACTTTCTACTGATGCGGAATATGCTTGAAGACAGTTATTTATACTTAATGAATTGTCTTCGGGAGAAGAGCTAGTCTTATTAGCACTGCCTTGGTGACCAAACAGACCAAGGTAATTCAGAGTGAGGCTTGACATTGTCAGCTACAAGTTGCTGTCACGCTGTTGCAGTTGTTTCATTTACCTTGGATAGGATTTTCAGTGATTCTAGAAGATACAAAGTAGCCCATATCTATGTCACAGTTGGTTCCACAAAGAAGAATTTTCTGGAGTCAATTTAGCTTTTTGTGTTAGTTTATTTAATGTTACTTTAAGTAAAAATTAAATAAAACAATACCAATAAAGGGAAGAGGAGCATGTAAGTGAACACGTCTGTGTTTATAACAGAACTTTAACACAAAGTGCCTAGGACTTTCTTTTTGCTCACGAGGACGTGATTTAACATGCAGTGTTCCATCTTTATACCTCACTGCAGATGTAAAGTGTGACCATGGAAGACAAGGACAATTCAAATGCTGCAGTGCTTTAGGTGTTGGCAACATATTTTGTTGCCAGGTTTTGTCAGCTGTGTCACTTTTAAATTGTCTACTGGACAATGTTTAACCTAGCATAAACTGGAGACATCTCTGAAGTACTTTTAGACTGAATACTTTACCTGGATGTATTTTGGTAATTTTCCTTTAGATGCATACGTACACTCTATGCATCTATAAAAGATTTGCAGGAAAATATGTAAATACATAAATTTACAACCATTATGGCAAATTTGTAAGAATAAAACATTTTAAGATAGCAAAAAAAAATACTAACTGTATTCTGGTTATTGGATTTAGGGACTTAATGCAGCAAGCATCCTCCCATGCCCTCGCCTTGGTGTGATTTGGATGATTTGCATACAGACGGTGCTCGATTGCTTGAGGTTGTAAGTTTTTCGGTAGGTGGCAGTCTGACCTGTTAGTCAGCGTGGAGTCGGTCGGTGCTGCAGTGTGTTGGGTTAGGGGGGATGAGGGAGGGAGAGCGCTGTTAGCAGCGCCGAGTTGGTTTTGATGAAGTGTGTGATACTGGTGTATTAGTTACAGGGGCTTTTGCAATCATAGAGCTTTTTGCAAGTGACTGCAGTTGCCAGTTTTGTTAATTTAGTGTAATTGGTGTCCCGTTGCAGATTAGTTTGCATTTAGTCTGCTATATGATTTACCAAATATTAATACTTAACCTACATATATATATGTATATATATATATATATATATTTATATACACACACATACGTACACAGCACTAAGTTTTCTGGAGCTCTTGCTAAGGGCTGGGATCCGGTTGTTCTAAGAACTTGCAGCCACAGGAAAACAAGTGAATCCCTAGAACACCTACAGTCTCACGCATTTTCCATTTTGTTGGTTGAATGAGTAGTGGTCAGAAGTTCTGTTTGCAAGCTAAGTCAAGTTGTTGCTATTGGCAGTACTTCAGAGCATACTTATTTAACAGATAAAAAGATTTCTGTTGTGTATACTCCTGGGATCTATGCTGCATGGTAGAATGTTACTATATCCAACAACATTTAAATATTTATGATTAATAGCTATGTTTGGACACAGCTGAATGTTTCTCTGGCACCTAAATGGAACATTATGGAAGATAAGGAGAACATACAGAGATGAAACTAGATTCCAGACCTAAAGTTGTGCTTGCAGTGTTATAGCTT
>JAVJGJ010000014.1:120812150-120824480 GCA_035590215.1 Microhierax caerulescens
CTGCCCATGGCACTGGCAACTGGCACTTCTGGCTCCGAAAGAGCCGTTTCTTCAAAAGGAGAGTTTGCTAAGCACCCTCCGTGTTCACAGCTCGCTCCAGTTACGAACCCCTCGAGGCTCACCTCGTCAACTGATTTTGGCTTATCACAGCAGACTTTTATGTAATCCCCAAGTTCTCCTTGATACCTAACCACCATCTTCACTGCCCAGCACTGCAGAAGCTTCGTGCCCCAGCCATTCTAACAGGAAGAAACCCATGCCCTTTAAAAAATCCCAGCCGTTTAGAGGCAGGAGTAATGTGGTGCAATGAAGACAGGATTGTCACCGGGTGTAGTGACACACTGCATTTGGCTGCTGCATCCCTGCTGCAATTAACAGGGCAAGCTCCTCTGCAAAGCTGTGGATCTTCCTTCTGGCTTATGCCAGCAGAAAATAGGATTTTAATGGAACCACAGTAATGAAACTCAAGTCTTAGATTTGCAGAGTAAATATTAATTAATTCAGAGTTTACAGTGAGAGAACTGTAAAGCTGAGGCACAGAGCTACCAAAATGCCATACCGATACCTAGCTTACAGAATGTCCTGAGGCAGGCTTCAGTAATGTTTGCCAAAATTTCCAAGACGCTTCAGAGAAAGGCATGGAAGAAGGGCAAACAATTATTAAGAAAAGTGCTGATCTTTGGCTAGCAATCTGCAGTTTCTCATTTTACGTTTGTAAACACAGAAATGTATGTGAGCCAACTATTCCTTTTCCAAAGTAAATTCATCTGGATAATCTGGCACCTGATTTCACAATACTTGACAAAGATCTACAATAATTTAAGAACTGACAAACTGAAGTCTTCTGAGAAGACATATGAAAGCTAAGCCAGTTTATCATGCTTTTCTTCCTGCTTAGGTTGTCACTTTAGACATACAGCACCTTAGTATTTGTAGAGTATTAAATATACTTATCAAGAAAAGTAGTGAAGAAACATGCGTTGTTCCTGCCTATGAGAAGCAAAGTACTTTCTGAAGATCTCCTTCGGAATAAATGACATCACTGATTTTGGAAAGGCATTGCCAAACCTGGCAGGCTAAAATTCAGCATTAACAGCATATGCAGCTAAGGAAGGTGCTTCCTGACAAAAGGTAAAAAGTAGATCTTAAAAATGAAGGGAATGTTTATGTTTTATCAAAGATAAAACAGCTTTAGAAAAAGCCTTATCTTTTTTTTTTCCCCCGAGTCCTGGGATCCCTTTGAGCTATAGTTTTATTATCTAACCTTTTAAGCAATTCTCTTACTGCAGTTAGCATTTCATGCCACTCATTTTTCTGATTCACACTGAAAAAATATAAAGGAAACTTAGAAGTGGAGGGATCATATCCTACAACTCTCATTCATCCACCAGAGTTCAGCTCTGCATTCCCTTAGGAGCACCTGGAAATATTTGAATAATAGAAGAAACACACTTCTGCAGCACCAAACCTGGTGTTCTGGCACTATTTAAACAGAATTTGTTGCCCTGCACTAGCCTGTTTCTGAAAATATTTAGAAAATAACATTTTTAGAAGGAGCCCTGAAGGGAAGGGGCTGTTGCCCAGAAATGCCACCATACCAGTGGTGGATACACAGCACAGACCATGCTACCAGCACCAGCCCACGCTCAGGCCTCTGGAAAACAGCGCAGGTGCTGCTGTGCCACGAGCTGCTGGGAACAGTCTCTCGAAAGACTTCTTTAGAGCCAGAGCGATGCCCAGAGTGATGCTTCGAAAGTCTGCCCTTAGGGGCAGTGTCCTTATAAACAGCATTGTTTTCTGATGTCTTTTGCCACGTGTCAGTTATTTCCCTTTTGCTGAGGCTGGCACGCATCCCAGGTGATGCTGAGCACTGGGGAGAGCGCCCTGCTTTTCATGAGATCGAGACACCAGCTTTGGGGCAGAAAATAAATGCAATTAAAAACAATATTATTTTTGAATTCACTGGCTGGTAGGTAGCTGGGCACAGAGCTACTGTGAAGGCAACATCTGCCCTCCGACAGCTCACTGTGCAGCACTGTGCAGGCTGCCCAGTGCTTGAGGGGTGGCACAGGGAAAAGGATGCAAATCCATCCCATCCTGCCCAGCACTGCCCACTCCTGGCCCAGGCGCAGGGTCCAGTCTGGTCTCTGCTATAAATCCTGCAGAAATCCACCAAATTCCACCAAAGGAAGGGAAATAACTTTGGGAAAGAGGCTGGCTTTGTGGCTTGGTGCTGCCCCACTGGACAACCCTCAGCCTTTCTGGAAAAGAAGCTGCTCCAGGTGCTGGGGGAAAGCAGAGTCACTGCCACTGCCCGTCACTGAACAGGTTTGCACCGAGTAGTTCTTTCCATTCAACATAAAGCCACAAGCGCAGGCTCGGAGGTTTTACACGACAGCCCAAGACTCTGAATTTTTATCTTATTCTGCTGTTTTTCCAGGTCTGCACAGTTACTTATGCACAGTTAGTGCAGGGCAACAAACAGTCTTATTTGGACACCCTAATTATGGAAACTCACCCATTCAGCGGCAGCTGGAAAGTGTTTGCTTCACTTTTAATGAGGCAAACACGCAGCCTTCAGCGTGCCACCGCATCCAGCCACATCTGCCTAATATTAGCCTGGTTTTCTTTGAAGCCTGTGGTAAGCAAGGTACTCGTGCAGCCATCACAAATCGGTACCCAGCTTGCCCTCCACAAATAAAGATGTAACTGTGTAGATGTAGACAGTATACAGGGGATGATATTTGCTTAATGAGTTGTAGTAAAGAATGAGTAAGATGGCAAAGAAACCTAGAAATGAGGTATCAGTTAGCCTAATGGTAGAGTGGGTAAACTACTCAAGCCACATTCATACTAAATTTCATCTTCTGACTCCTGATCTCGTTCAGATGTTTTCAGTAATCCCATTTCCATGGACTGGGACTGCTTAACCTTTGAGCGAACCGCCCTGGAAACAACAGAAAAAGAGAGTTGACAACAGTAACTCAACAGCTCATCTGGCCATTTTCACATGGTAGAAACCTGCTCAGCTCCTACGTCCCACCAGGGACTTAGGGTGGCTGATCTGTGAAAGCTCGTGGTGGGCCACTGTGGAAGACATCGCCAAGAGGGCATAGCGACTTCCAGCAGAATCTGGGCAGAATTTAACCGCGGACGGGCCTTGGTACCTGTGTGTTAGCTCGAGCGGCCGCTGTACAGGGCAGGCCTGCGCCATGGCACCCGTGGGTGCTGCCTGTGGCGGTGCTGCCTGGACGTACTGCTCGTAGGCGCTTGCTCCTGTGAACACAGCTAAGAGCGTCCACCCTAAGCAGACCTCAGCGTGCCATCTAGAAAGTTCCGTGTTGTGCAGGCGCAAGGCCGACAGCTGCATTCGCTCAGAAGAGCACTGTCAAGCTGTGAAGAGGAGCGAGCCTGGCCAGCCTCCCCGCGGAGGACCTGCGCGCCGTGCCCTGCTCACCCTGGGGAGCCTTGCCCGACGCTGCAGCCGCTGCCCCCAGACCAGAGGGATGCAGGGTCACCGTCACCCTCCGTTCCACGGCAGAGCTACCCAGCCCCGAGCGTTGGTGCCTTCAGACTGAAAGCCACGCAGAGCTGGCACCTCGGCGCAAAGCAAGACTGCAAGGACCACGTACGACCGGAGCATGATTAGATAGGGCTAATTAGGACGGTAGGGGTAAAGTCAAGGGCTGAGAATCACGTTTAGGACAGTGCAGGCCAAGGCCTGGTAAGGTCCTGCAGGCAGAAGGTGATCACACATGGCAGGATCGGGCTCATTTTTACAGCCAAGTTAACACCGCAGTTGGAATTTTGTCAGGATTAGCACTGGGCTGCAAGGAAAAGGGCTAACTTTAGAAATCAGGGGATGGAACTGGCTAGTGAAAAAGAAATTGGGTCTGATCACAGGAAATTGCTAGCAATGAAACCTGTCCCATAATCTTCAAAGATAAGTCATGAAGTCTGCTGACTAAGCCACTGGAATTAGAGATGAGCACTGAGGAGAGGCTGTAGGGAAAAAAAAGCCTCTCCTGCTTCTGACTTCATAGGCACTTACAGATGTGGAAGACTATCAAAAAGAGCTCATTTTATGTCAGAAGCATTATGCTCTCAGGACTGTACATTATGAATGTTTTTTCACCTTTGTACTGAAGCAGTGAGTCATGTTGTCTTCATTGATCACATCTATTTTAATTTTACCTTGCAAAACAATCACTTTCTACAAACCCTTTGATCTGGCAGTGAAAGTCTTCTAAAATAAAGCTCCTGCTAGACTAAGTATCTCCAACATTTCAGTGTTTCAAGCCACTTACCAGCTGACGATGGTATAATTCACTGCAAGTACAAGAAAAGCAAAGGCATAATGCCAGCAGTAGCACATGGTCAGGAACATCATATTAGTATGGTCCGTCTGATTCCACTCTGGGCTCCCATTTGGAGGATAAAGCACGAAGCCGATCTATAATAAAATAAAAGATATTGAGCACACGCCATTTGATGCGTAGCCTATGCTGTAGCATGTGTTCTGCTGCGCCATCACACGGCAGACGTTTCGTTTTCTTATAGTGCTGCTTATTTCTGCGGTTCTTATTAAAACCAATTTTACAGCCACACGCAGATGGGATGGATCATTTTACACGGTTCTCTGCAGAAATGCCTTTGAAGATGCAGAGCCGGTCCCGGAGCCCCTGCTCGCGCCCCGAGTGCCGCAGCCCCAGCTGCATGCTGTACGGGCAGGGGCTGGTGCTCAGCCCTGCACCATCTGCCCCGCGAGCACGTCGCCAACCAGAACACCTGCCCGGCCATCTGCACTGACTCACTTCTTCCCAACGGCGCCCGGGAGCGCCTTAACTGCTCAGAAGATGAATAATAAATTAATAAATAAAGGCAAGCCGTAAGTCTGTCTCTTCTGGGCCATCCAGGGAAAGGTCAGGGTTTGAAATCGCATACAAATGGAGCTCTCTCTCCCCAGGCTGTAGGCTCATGTGAAGTACATAGCTGATTTGTTTATTCAGAGCTGGGAAAGATCAAATTTGTATTAATGCGTAAGCTGGGAAACTGGCAGCCCTGTGGCTACGCCAAGGTCTGCGTGACAAGCACCAGTCCCTCGGGCTGCCCAGTGCGGCCCAAAGTTGTCTCTCAGCAGCTTAGCTGAGGACTTAAGGAGGAGGGGAGGGGTGCATTTTGCATTTCCATGCAGAGAATTCAATGAATGAGGGTGTTGATGATGCAGAAAGTAAGTCCCTTTGCCTTTTACAAGCCTGTCATGCTGCAGCCGGTACGTACTTTTCAGACCCACACACAGTTGAAGTCTGATGCGGGTGTGAAAAAAGCCACACTTAAATCTCTTGTATTTTTAGTTCTTCAGTTTCTTACTTTGAAACAGAAACCACATTGTCCCCAGAGCTAAAGAAATAACTTGTTCTAAAATTAGACTAGGCAGACAACAAAGAATAAATGGTTGCATCTAATTCCTCTTATGTAAAGCTTCTTGAATCACCAAAGAAAAGTTTACAAGCAAGCAAATAAACCAGCAAATGTTGCAGCACCAGGTTCTCAGGTTCACTTATAGAAAAATACTGCCATTTCAGAGGTCTGTCACCTTGCCAGAGCAAGTATTTAAATATTTGATTTGGTGCTGAGTGTCCAGTTCTCCTAAGGAACAGCAAACGTTTTTATTCATCGTGTCTGGCCAGCACATAAAAAAGGGAAGCCAGTCTAGACATGCCGGAAAGAAAAATCACTGAGTGACCTCAGTTCTCCCCTATAAGATGAAACACACACCAGCACTAGCGCTCCTGCTTCCTCGTTACAGGATCGCAGCAGTGCAGATATTCCCTCTTGGTCTGACAGCAGAGCAAGCGTCGCTGTCAAGCGCCTACGGACTGGATGGGATCACAAGTGAGTGGGGGTGTGGAAGCTGCACTTTGAAAAGTTCCGGGGGGACCCACACCCTTGAAATAGTAAAGTTTTGGCTGTCACCTCTGATCAGTCTCCAGAGCACTGGAAAAGCAGGAGGCTTTACATCCCCCAACCTCTTAACGTGGATCAGGAGCTTAAATACCTTCTGAGCCCGGCAATGGCAGTGAGGGCTCGGCCCCACCTGCCCGGGACCCCACGGGCATCAGGGGACACTCCGTAAAGGGCAGCACACACGGCTGCCTCGAGCCCCTGCCACTCGGCTGGCGGGCTGGGGTCGGAGAATGGCCAGTGACTGTAGCCAGGGACAGCTCAAGAAAACCACCCTAGCTTTTTTACTGATTCAAATAAAAGGCATTAGAAGTAAAACGGCTGCTGCTTCTTGTGTAAGATGGATGTGAGAAATACTTCACTCTCTTTAAAGGGACATTAAGAGTGTATTGCCTTCTACGTCCTTTGAGGTCTGTGCTTAAAGGATGTATTGTATCATCTGTGAAACCTCTGCAGAGGGGTAAATGACTTAATTTTGGTGAAAGAAGAAATTCCTAAGGCAGATGAGTGACCTACCTGCCAGAACCAGCTGCCTTGTAATATGCAGAGGCTTGTACGGAGCATCTCTAGCACGATGCTGCCACGGAAAAAAACTTCCAGAAATATGCAGACAGCAGCTCCAAAGACAGCAAACAGCAGTAACTGATGAACATGAACATCCAGCATGGCTCTCCCATGAAGATGGTAGCAAAAGAGAAAACCTGCAATAAATTAAGGGATCAGTTTAAGATATTTTCTTCCCTTGTAATGTCCCTGCATCTGCCTTTAGAAAACAGTGAGCCTTTGGCATTTCTCTGCCAGCATCACCCTCTCAGTTGAACTAAGAGTAGTTCTGTAAGACCAATGCCTACACACTTTGTACTCCCACTCTTGAGCTCAGACCAGGAAACTGCTCGGGAAGCCACAGCTCTGTCACCTTTCGATTAAAACACCTTAACAAAAAGTCTAATTCATCTGTCTCTGCAATGTGACAAGAGGGATACTGTGAGGTATACTGCGCACACAGAAACCATAGCCCGAGCATGTCCCCGCGCAGCGCCAAGGCGCACTGCTGTGCAGGTACAGGCACTTCAGCTAACAGGCTACATCCCATGTCAGAGCGTATTTTGAAGCTACTGAGCACTTACCAAAACCGGCCTGTGCTGCTGTTTACACATCTCTGCTGCTGTCTGAGCCAGCTGGGAAAGCACATGTGCACCTTTACAATGTGTGATGCTGCTCTGGGCTGCAGTGCAGACGAGCCCTCAGCAGCGTAAGCGGGGCCAAGACGGACCTTTTCCAAGTGTTTCAGGGCATTAAACACCCACAGGCTCATTCTCTAATGCTGGTTTGACCTTCCCAGACCAAAGACCGATACCCCTCTGCAAGCTTCACACGCATCTCTGCAGGGAGAGGTAAACTGACCTTCAATAAACACTGCTAAGGACAGCATCATCCTGTCCATGGCCACTGGCAGTGCGCTGGTCCCGTGAGCCACAATGTCAACCAGCCCCGAAATGCCATAGAAGAGGTACATGGTGGCATGCTGCCAGTTCATCAAGTGATCCCAGTGCTTTTCCTCATAATTATACAACTTCAGATGTGGTCCATCGGGAACAAACTGCTCAGCCACCATTCCTGCGCATGAAACAAGAAATGCAACTATTTGTCCTGGTCCTTTAGGTACAGACTGATGGTAAGTCTTTATATAAGGCAACAGTATATCCCCACGCAGCACAGCACCAGGCACTCTGGGGTTTAGTCTGGCTGCCTGAGGACTGCGCTGGGTGGTCACTCTGTTTTGCTCCCTCCTGTCCTGTTCAGCCATTCCCAACCAAGTTTTTCAGATCTTGTCCAAACTCAAGTGAAAATGCATGGAGGTCTCAAAGATATTAATTTAATACATTTTTTTTTTCCAAGAAAATAGGCAGTGGAGAGATGAAATAAGCTGCTTTGCTGAAGGAAAGACCACAGAGTGAACTCAAGCATGTATTAAGCATTATATAATCCGGAGAGGAGAAAGCCAGAGGAAACCAGGCTGCAGCTCCACTCCTGGTGGGACTGTTTGCATCATGCAGTTTCCAGACATGAAAATGGAGACAGCTATTCTATGCTGCCTTTTTTTTTAAAAAAAAAAATAAAAATTGCTATTGTAGTAGTCGTCTGACTGAATTTTTCAGCTGCCTTTCCCAGTGGTTCAAACAGGAGTATAACACATGCTGGAGCCCCCAAAAGAGAGATTCACCATTTCAGTCCCTTGCAATGTGCAAGATGGCAGAGTTCAGACTCTGAATTCAAAGGGGACATTTCCTGCAAAGCCACAAAAAGCAATCCCTCCCCTGTGCCAATCTATTAAAGGTCCCACGAGAACGTATACCAAGCTAGTATTTGGATTGCTGCTCTACCACCTCCCTTACCTTGGCCCCTCGGTGTCTTGCTAGCTAGCTGCGGTGCTCCAGCAAGGGGAAAGCTGCTTTTAGATACTTTATATGATCAATGAAGTTTGGGAAGGATTTAAAATACATTATGCTTTCAAAACATTAAAGTTAATTATACTGTTTATAAAACGTGGGCCAGCGTCCTGCTAAGTAGACATGCTGCAGAGCAAATGCAGTGTTTTCCCACCTTAACTGCAAGTTTTCCTAACACAGAAACAGCACAGTTTACTTCTGCTGCTGCTTTTATTGTTTGTCCTAGCCAGGCTTTCTGGTCCATGTTTTTGACTGGAATTGAAATTACCATACATTAAAATAATAGCTTTTTGTTTCAAGGTGAAAATAAAAACACCAGATGACTGTTTTGGCTGCCCAGCTACTTCTGGACACTGACAGATTTGTAGGAAAGATGTCCCCACTCACAGCCCAAAATGAACACTGTTATTCAGGGTTTGATGATTCTTTAAGGCGTATCAAAGCGTAAGCTGTATGCACAGCACCACTTCAGCGTTGATGTACCCTAACTGATACATCCCGGAGAGGAAGGAAAAGCAAGAACAAGACTTCGGCACAGCTTGCACCTTGCTTAGAAACCAGGCAACTCTGAACATCTGAAAAAGAGTAGATAGATAGAATCCAAGAATCGAAAAATACTTAAAAATAAGATCCTTTTCAACTTAAGAGCCACATGTGCTGAGCTCGCCAGGTCCCCTGTTATTCAGCTCACTTACCCTGTAAAGGTAAAGTGCGAACATACAGCATGCTGGAATGTGAACAAGAACTAGGCACCTGCAGCCAGCTGCACCGCTCTACTAAACCATCCCCGTGGGCTTGTGCTCAGGCCAGTCCACAGCAGCGGAGAAACAACATCCCCAACCCACTGCAACAGTCCTGCAGCAATAAGATGGAGTTCAGTCTTTCTTTGTGGATATTTTCACTTTTGAATGACAGCAATGAAGAAGCATCTGCATTTACGTATTTTATCAGCAGCTCAGTGGAGGCTGCCAATATCTGAGATGGCCGGATTCAAAACAGCAGATCAGTGCCCCCGCAGTCTGGTGCTCCCAGGCTGCAGGTGAAAGACCCTTGCCCAAACCCCTCATCTCCCTCCCTGAAGGAGTGCGCATCACATGGACACTCCGATGGACCCGCTGTGCAGTAGTCAGGAGGCATCAAAGAAGCTCCAGAAGAGCGCTACTTAGATGGAAACCACTAGTTCTTAGATTCATCGTGTTTAAAGGACAAAATACCAAAATGCAATGGGATATATTTCATCAGAGAACAAAATTTTTAAAAAAAAAAAAAAAAAAAAAAAAGTGTTAAAAGGCACAGACTTTTTGCTGCCTGCCCCAAGTCCACCTTACTTACCAATGAGGGCAAAGACAGCTTTGATGATCCCTTCAACAAACTCCAGGCGCTGAAATCCTGCCCTGGAACCAAGGTAGCAAACATTCTTGTTTTTTCGACAGGCATACTTCAGTGGATACTTCACTGACCACCACAAGCCAAAAAGAAGGAAAAAGCTTCCAGGGAGGGCATGCCCTTTGAAATTGCCCATGGTCTTCTGCGAGGCAATACCTGAGGGTGGAACAAATGCACATTGATTATGGGAATAGTTGGGGAATTCTGTGGGTTACGATTTCAAAGTATCTCCTTGCATAGGTCAAAAGGGTGTCCCTGAATTAAATACTCACACTTTATTTAAAAATAAATGTGGGTGTTTACCTCCCCCGGCTGTTCCAAAGACTCAGCCCGTTTCCCCAGTTTCACAGCTTTGCAGAACAAGAGTGAGAGACCCAACTGCAAAGCAGCTGGCCCGAAACGCAGAGCTGGCAGTCAGCACGCTGAGAGAAAAAAGCCGTAGTGCACTATGTCATGCTGCTGAAGTGGTACTAGCAAAAGGGGGAACATGAATACTCACAATTCACCTTTAGACAGGTTTTTATGTTTCTTTACTCCACAAACAGAAGACAATACCCAGCTGAAGAAAAAATGAATTGCATGCAGTTCCCATGGCTGACTATTCACTAATAAACTGTATTTTGTATTTCAATCCAGATGTCTCATTATGATTTACAAACATCAAGTCATTCTCAATATTTGAGGTGAATTATGTACCCGCAATTAGACCCATATTATCAAGTGCACTGTGTGATAAGGCAATTAGTTGGTCAGTGTTATACAGTCATTTAGAAGCAGTGGCACTACTAAAGCCTAGTAATTCTGGTCATCGTCCCAGATTTTAGGAGAGTTAACTTAGCTTCAATAGCTTCTTCATTAAAATGACAGTTCTAACATTAAACTGCCATTTTTCTTTAAGTTATTGTAAACTGAGCTGTTTTGTGTCGTGACCCAAAGGCACACTAAAACTTTGCACAGGCAACAATCAAGAAGAACCGCGTCAGGAGCGCTGGCAACCTGTACTTTCTGTTGTTGGCATTGCCGGCTCAAGAATCCTATTGCCACACTACACTGGAGCCGTCCGGTTATGAATAGAACATGGAGGCTTTGGTATATTTTTCTTCTCAGTAAGTATTTCCTATGGTCAGCTCTGCATAAGAAGTTTTAAACTGTGGCTTGTGGGCCATGGAGTACTTGCAGATGGTTCACGTAATGCTGTCTAGTCACGTAGCATGAACCCTCTCCTATTTCTGGAGGCTAAACTCCGCTGAAAGCACTAATTTATTTTTTTTTTTAGAAGAGAAACTTTTCCACATGCACAGGTCCTGAAGCTGCCATAAGACTATTCCCCAACTGCATGAGGAGTTATGACCTACATAGCCAGAAAAGAGAAGAAAAAGAAAAAAGAAAAAAAAAAAAAGACGGTTCATGTGTAGCACGAGGCAGGCTGTGATTGAAACAGGGATGCTGAAGAGGGTCCTGCCCCCGCTGACCGTCCCCTCCGCTTCCCGAGGTGATCCTTCCCACTGCAAGGGCTGCAGGGGGCAAGGGGTGGGCTACAAAAGCTTTGCCTGGATAAAACTCCCCTCGGCTACTTTCGAGGGCAGGATTACCCAAGTAGGAGAGATGCCGGCTGCTCAGGCCAGCCGGCTCCCGGCACATCCCGGCACATCCCGCTGGGGCTGGCACCTGCCCGCGGAGGCGGCGAGCGTGAGGTGCCGTGGGGCAGCAGCACCCACCAGCCGTGGGGCAGCCGCAGGGCCCGCCAGGGACCCTCTGTGCGCTCTCATGGCACGCGAAGGGCTCCGTCTGGGGTTTCTGCTCTCTGCGGAAGGGCTCCTGCGTGCCACTTGTCTCCCATTGGGAAGAAAAGCCGGGGTGCCGTGCCCCGCTGCCGCAGGGGGCTTTGCCTTGCCTGGGGGCCGGTGGCCGCCTGGGTCACAGCAGCAAAAGCCACGAGGTGGGGAGCAGCAGGTCAGGGTTGCCAGGTCAGCCTGCTCCTGGGCTGAGCATCCCCCGGCCCGGGGCTGGCTGGGCACCGCAGGAGGAGGAGGTGGCAGCCAGGGGCCCAAGGCCTGGGAGACCCTTCCCCTGCCTCCCCCGCCACCCGTGACACCCTGCTGGGGCGATGCCTGTATGCTTTATCTGCAGGTGGGGAAAGCCCTGCTCGCTCTCCAGCAGCCTCCAGCGCAGTCGGGCTCGCAGTGGTGTGGTTGCAGGGCTCAGCCCCACAGGTCGGATCCAGCCCCCCCGGTCTCACAGAAGAGGTACCTCATTTTGGGACACCTTTAATTCAAAGAGTCCAGTGCACTGCCAGTACTCACTGCACCCTTGTTTGCATCAGAAAAGGGCAGCACTAATAGAGACTGAAGGTTTAGGCAGTCCCTTCAACTTTGCTTTAAACTTTAAAACACTTCTTTTGCTTTAAAAGCCTTGATTTCTGGTTCTTCTAAAACCTGCTGGCCTGGAAGGCACTGCTGTCTCTTTCAGACACGCTGGATTTTTCCCTCCTCTGAATAAAAGGGGGGGGGGGGGGGGAGGGGGGGGCAGC